>CM065395.1:3095000-3445000 GCA_033060915.1 Euryodendron excelsum
GACTATTGGAAGATGTGGCATTGGCGTATGGTATAAAAACAAAGCAAAAGCAAGCAATCGATTGCACCGCTCCATTTATACGTACATCATGAAGGTAGCGAAACTCACTTGGCTGCTGCGAGAAAAGGTTAGAGCCTAATTCCTTCGCTGCTTCAAGAGAAACGGAAGGCTTCTTAGACGAATTCTCGCAGAAACTGCTGGGAATAAAAATTTTCAATTGTGGCAAAATCAAAGGGATTCAGTTCTTTTATAGAAGGGGAAAAACAAGTCCTTCTAAAATTAGGAGTTCAAATCCTACTCAAATTTGTATCTCAATTTCTCATTAAAATTGGAACTACATCAAATTCAGAATCTCAATCAAATTTGGAACCTCATCAAATTTGGAATTATGATAAATTCCAAGGGGATCAAGTTTTTCTTCAACAATTCCTCACTAAATTTGGAGTTGAAAAAAAAGAAAATATATATTATTATTGTGAACAGCCAATTCCTTATTAAATTAGAGATTCAAGATTCCAACTCAAGAATGGTTCACATCAAATTTCAAGATTAAAAAGTCAGTGACAAATACGCAAAAAAAAAAAAAAAAATTTCCACTGACATAAAATGTGATCCAAATTTTGAGACATGTTCACTTTTACTACTGCTGGAGCATGTACGTGAACAAATCTCAAGGGGGCATTTGTAGACACGCGGAATTTAGCCAATCAGAAGTCGCCAAGTGTCTTATAAAGTCATAAATTTTGACTAATCAAACATTGCCATGTGTCAAAATCTGCAAGACGGGGCGAATAAAATACCGCCACGTGTTAAAATGTTACAGCCTTTAAATGACAAGTTTTAAGCCAATCAAAGTGTGCCACTTGTTCAAATGGGACCTACAAGAAAGAAGACACATATTTTCTCCAATTAAAGTTGGACACGTGTCTATAAATGTTCTTATTGATTATTATCTTTTTAAAATTAAATAGAGATAATTATCATGAGAAAGTTCAAGCTTATCAAAATTCTCCACCCTCAACTATAAATAGAGGGTGACACTTCAAAGAGGAGGACACACAGAAAAGAGAAGATTTTTGCCTACACAAGCAAGTGAGAGCTCTGCAGATCAAGCACTAAAGGCCTAAAGAACTTTCTCCTTCAATCATCTTTTTCGCATAAATTGGAGAAAAACACGGCGTGCGATTCGGGATCAAGTTTTAAGCCCTCGAGTCAACGTTCTAGAAGAGAAGAATCAAAGGATTAATTTCTTTCATTAGAAATTTGTTTAGAAATTGTAATCCACTCATTCAAAAATAATAAAATCAATTTGCTACTACGATTTTCTGTCTTATTATCTTGGACAAAAATTTTGTGTGTACATAGAGGTATCTATCATCGATTGGTGATTGTTGTCGCGGAGCACTAGGATCACCCATGTCCAATAGAAAAAATTATTTAAGGTTACCGTCACACTATATCATTATGTTTTTGTAGTATAATAGTTTATTCATATGATGAAATGTATAAAATAGACGACAATTTTTAAAAAGTCACAGATATTATTCTAGCTGTATGGTGAATTTTAAATTTTAAATTTTCATCATGTAAAGAATTCATACGTGTCACAATTTGAATAAAATTTTACACTACGTAATTTTAAGAACGTGGTGTGACGGTTACACTATATAATTACCAAGTCCAATAGATCAACAAGCGGGTTTCTATCCGACGTGGCTAGATTGGACAGCAGCCATCCAACGTGATGCTCACGCTTGAACGAGCGTTGCGAAGTCCGAGTTCCGACAAAGAAAGCTACAACCATGAAAGAAAAAGCTGAATAAAATAGGAAAAGAAATCCACGTAGGACTGTTCGACTCAGCAAAGCAATCTGCGCTGCTCTAAAGAAACCCCTCCATTATCATAATCTGTGTCTCTCAGCTCGATTTGAATATTACCAACTCATGATTTACCTAATTTTTGGGTTTCTTTAAGCCGACGATTCGATTGTCGGGTGATTTTGGATGAATTATGTTGAACTTGGAATCGAAAAATCAGACTCACCTTTCCCACGGTTCGCATTTCAAAACCAAGCCCTAAAGATCTTCCTCTCCTCTTGAAATCTCTCCCAAATCCGCCCAATTTGTATATCTATACATAATAACTTTACATTGAGAGAGTTGGATTTATGTTGTGGTTCTGAAAACTAGGGTTGATTTGGAAAAAGGCCCCTGTGGGTAGTAGTAGGAGGAGGAGGAGGAGGAGGAGGAGGAGAGAGAGAGAGAGAGAGAGAGAGGTTTGGGGACTGGGTGGAGGAGGGGAAGATATGAAGGAGGTGGTAGGGAGCCCAGGGACGGTTAGTGGGCTGATGTTGAGGATAGGGCAGTGTTTGTTTGCTGCTTCTTCCATTGGAGTGATGGTCTCTGCTATGGGGTTCTCTAATTACACTGCTTTCTGGTATGTTTCTGTACTTCATGTTCTTTGTCAATTGTCACTGATTGAGAATTCTTGCAATTTTGCTGTTGAACAATGAATGTTGTACCATTGGTGTAATGCGGCGAGTTCAGGAAGTTGAGATTCTGTTCTTAATTCTTATGTTGAAATTTTGTTTTTTGTAAAAATTTAGGCAATTAATGGTTGTTTAACTAAGTTCCCAAATGTAAATATTTTTTTTTTCTTGGCTACACTCAATCCTTTGTGAAAATGGAATGCATTTCTTTTTTACTATGTGCATTTAAAGCCTTCATTATAAAAGGAGAAAGAAGAGAAAGAGAGAGAGGGGTGAAAATAGATTGAGAAACATGATAGAGTAGATCTTCAACTCTAAATTAAAGTTAGAATCCCGTAAGGTTTTCTTTCTGAAGGAAGCAAAAATTGAGTTAAACTGCATCTTGTAACAAAGTTGAAGATGGAGAAGAAGGTATCAACAATTAACAAGTAAGTCATTCTGTAATAGCTATTCCACAAGCCTATTAGAGATATTCCATTATGGTTTCTATTCTCTGATATTTTTCATTTTTTATCATCCAAACCTTGGTAGTGACGGACAGGGGCAGAACTTGGATTTTGTTTTGGGGGTGCCAAAATCTTAAAACACAAATTTTTCGTCTATTGATATAATTATTATAATTTAAATTTTCTTTAGTTGACTTTGTATATATCTCTAAGTTAAAGCATGAGACATATAATAGGATATAAGACTAAATTTTTTTTATGAGAAATAAAATTAATTTTTATTTAGTCTTAGAAAAATGTATTAAAAAAAAATCAAAATTTTCTTAGTACATTTCAACTCAATCATTTAGTAAAGTGGAACTCAACGTTTTTTTTTTTCCCAAAACCCATTTATGAGTGATTCTATGGTAATCTTCAATACAATTTTCTTTTTAATGTATATATATTTGTTCGTGCTTTGGAACAAATTCTATGACTATATAATACATTAATATGTACCTGTGACTGAATGTTTTTATTTGATGGGTAAGACCCACTTGTTGAATTGGTGCACTTAAAAAAAACCAATAGACAGTTGATTTTATTAGTGGAGGACGTACAAAAAAAAAAAAAAAAAAAAGGTAAAACCTACAATCCATTATACAAAATCTTGATATTTTATTAAGTTAGGACCTCAAGAAGAGTTTTAAATTATGGGAGGTTGGGACCTTAAGAAAGGTCTTAAATTGTGGGGGTGCTAGTATGATAAATTTTTGGTAAGATATCATCTGTGTACACTATACATAAGAGGGTTGCACAAAAAGTTGGGGCACCCCTCACCATTAATGTATCTCTGCCCCTGGTGACTGAAGTTGGTAAGCCATCAATGTCAACAGATGACTCCATGCAAATGGTATAATATTCATGGTGGTCGGATATCCATTGTCGGTATATAAAACCATGAATGTATTCTGAACTCTTGATTAAAAATCCCTTCGGTAGTGAATTTTAAATGCAGCTCACTGTTTAAGGGTCTTATTTTTTTTTATTTAAATTTATATTTTCTCCAGTATAAAGGTTTAACGGTCCCGAAATTAAACTTTGTCAAGATAAGACAAATTTAATTCTTGGAAAGACACAAATTACATAGTAGTATGAAACTCTAGTCATGACAGTTGGAAAAAATTCCATAAAAAGCATTTCTGCTGTTCCATGCATGATGGAACAACGATCTCCACCTCAAGAAGTTTATGTGTAGACTTTTGAGTCTAATTATAGCATGGGATTCCACTTTTTTTTTTTATCCAGTTCGTTACATACATTTTGGGTAAAGATATAATGGGTGATTCCTCTAAGGTAGTTTATTTGGAATAGAAAGTGTTAGGCAAAGAAAACCGAAGGTTCATGTGTCATTATTCAGAGTGTTTGTATACATTTATTCCTGTGTAAAGTTTTAGTTTCTTGGTCACAGAAATTTGTTACTAATTTAATTTGGGGGAAGGAATGGCGTGTTAGGGGTTAATGTTCGTGCATTCATGTGCGTCATCCCCTTTTACATGTTCTCTCATGCACTTGCCCAATTGTTCTGCTGCTCAAGTACGCTTGAAGAGATTATTGGTCATTGTTGTTGGCTTTTCTACTGCAACTATTAGTTGATGCTTTCTTGTGCTGACTTCTAAATTCTGTAGAGACATCGTCCTGTCTATTCCTTAATACAGCTTTGATCAAAGAACATGTTGTTTAATGCAGCTATTTAATTGCATCCATGGGGCTTCAGGTATTATGGAGCTTTGGACTTGCATGTCTTGATGCCTATGCTTTGAGGATAAAGAGAGACCTTCAAAATCCAGTCCTAGTGAGCCTGTTTGTTGTAGGCGATTGGGTATTTAATGTTCTTACACCCCTAGCAGTTTTGCTCCTAGTACTTTTTGTCAAATATGCGTGAACTTTGTCAATCATCATATTGGTCAATGCATGATTTTACACAGGGAAGCATTTGTTTTCTGAAATGTAATAGTCATTGTAGTCATCTTATCGGTCTCTATGTTTTACCATATTTCTTCACATTTATGTTCATGGTCATGGCAAGGAAGTGAGGAACTACCACGCGAATTGGTATTTCATTTCAAAGGGCAATTGGAATGTTGATTGATTTCCTTTGAAGGGCACAATCTAGAAACTAATGTATAATTCAGGATATTTCTTCATGTAATTGGGGTGTTTGATTTCATAGCTTCTATTATTATGGAGTCAGCTGCTTCCTCCATATCGTGATTTTCTAATTTATGTTTTAGATGAGATAACTGAGTCTTGAGGGAGTAGACCACTCACCTGAGCCCTTCAGAAGTTGTGCCTCGTGCATTTTTCGATGTTTGGGTTTATTGAAGCCCTAGCTGCAGACTTGCTAATGCAACCTTTGACTAGGCAGCATGAGAAATAAGTTTTTCTCTTTTATATATGCTGTTTCGGCCTTCACAGTTACTTCTTTTCTCCTTTTCTGTTTGTTAGATTACTCTTTTTGTTTTTGGTTTTTTTTTTTTCTTGAGGAGAGTTTGTTAGATTACTCTTGAGCATTCACTTTATTTTACTGTGAGTGTGGTGGCTGCCCAGATCAAGACCAAATTAATGGTTACAGATATGTCTAGCTGTCCTTGTTTTTCGAACATTTCCAACTGCCTATTAGCTGAATTTTTCTCGTTTTTGTGTTAAATTACTGCAACCGCATGTGCTTAAGATTTTATTTTTTATTTTTTTGTTTCAGGGCTTTGTTAATATGATGCTTGTGTTTAAAACCTTTCCCCTGCAATCAATATGAATATACTTCCATAAATATATGCATACCTGCCCTCTGCAATCAATATGACTATACCTCCATAAATATATGCATGGAATATGATCATAGCACCCTTAATAACCAGTACTGATAATGGCTACATACTTATAAAAAAAATAAAAAAAAAGACCCTGAAATGATAAGGGCTGGATTCCTGCTTGAATTTGAACTTGGAACCCATAGTAATCAGTAGTAATAAGGTCTATATTCCTGCTTTTCCCTATATTTACATATCAATTGGTACCATAATGGTAATTTGCTTTAAAATGCAGGTGACTGCTACTCTATCACTTGCAGCTGCTTGTTCATCAGCAGGGATTGCAGTTTTGTATGAAAGGGACTTGGATTTCTGCAAAGCTCAAATGCATCAGCCATGCAGCAGATTCCAACTCTCGGTAGCTCTGGCTTTTGTCACTTGGTTCCTTATTGCCGTATCTTCTCATGTGATGTTTTGGATCTTAGCCTCAGTATGAACAACTTATGCTTTCTTACCTCTCGCTTGTTACACGTTCGTCATTGTCCTCTGTTTCACATATAAATCTGATTGGTTTAGTCCCCATAACCCAATTTTGGGTGGTTGTCGAAATTTCTCCATTTCAACTGCAATATGTTTTTTTTGTGTGCTTTTAAGGCTTAATTCTACAGGCATGGCTCAAATTCCAGCTTATGCAAATGTAACCTGACTTTTCATTACATTTTCTCTGTGAAGTTTACCCGTTGTTCCATTTTCTCACTTTTCAATTGAAGTTTGATACATCAACATGATCCCTTGTTGCCATCCATTATGCATGCAATGCATAAAATTTATATGTTGCCTTGCATGAGATTGAGAGAATAGTCTGCCGAATTCCTAGACACCTTGTAGAAAAAAATAAAAAAGAAGCTAGCTAGTACCTTTCAAAGTGTTGATGTCATAATTGTCCTTAAAAATGAAATATGAATTAATAAAATAAGCCTAGTCTTGAAAAAACTGTTCCTTTATTCATTTATTATTTGTATGTTAGCTCATATTTTGGGTTACGCTTTAAGGATAAGAAGTGGCCCATGGGACCTCCCATGTCCCCTTGAGAAAGGGTCAAAACACCTGAAATTAATGCTCAAAATGTTTTGTTCTAGCTTTTTATGTTTCTAGCATAACATTTTACGATACCATTAATGCTCAAATTACTGTTCATTAAACATGAATTTTGGGGCATAAAATTCATTGTAGTCTTACGAACGCTAGCATCCTCTCAGCCAGCGGCAGCAATCGCAATACACCTTCTCGAAGTGTACTACCGGATTTACAATACCATTACAAAAACTCAATTTGTCAGAAATCTTGATCTCCCAAAGGAAGACTATCTCGAAAGGAGGTTAAGAGTTTAATTTTTACCAAGTGTAAGAGTTAGTAACAAGATATAAATTTCTTGTAAATATCTTAATTTTATTTTAGTGTGGGTAACCTGACTTTGATCAGACGACTGAACCAAAACAAAAGAAAGAAAATCATTATGAACAAGATTCCTCTCAGAAAAAGGTTTAATAGTCCGGTTAGTCTTTAAGTTTTTTGAGCATTTTATTATATGGTATTTATTTTTTTAAAGCTTTTCTTTATTTGTAACAAATTAATATTAGTGATATGTTTTATCTCTCTTTTTTGTTTGCATTCTTCAATCTTGATATAATTCGGCCATCTAAAGTTAGAAGTCAATGAACGATAGCACCAACTACTACCCGATTTAAGCTTTTACTGTGTAAGACACATCAAATACATGTAGTGCAAATATAAAAACAAAAGTAATACTTAAAAACATGAGCCCTATCGCGTATGTGGTTTGGCTTAATCCCATCTCCACCCCAATCAAAGAGGCATAAAAAAAAAAATGTGGTTTGGCTTAATCCCATCTCCACCCCAATCAAAGAGGCATAAAAAAAAAAAAAAAGAAAGGAAGAAAAACAAAGGGTAATGCTATACAATCAGAAAATTCATATAGAATTTATCATCAGAATGATGTGACTAAGTTGTAGGCCTATCACTTTAAAGTAAAAAACCTACCAAGATACTTGTTTATTACAAAACTATCATTGCCACATCATTCTGGTGTAGAATTCTGTACAAAAATTCTGAAAGAATAATATTTTTCAAAAACAAAAGGCAACACAATTGTAGATTTGATATTCATTTAATAGTATGGCCCCTTTGGCCATGCAGCATAATTTTTTTTCCTCACATACATAATACGACCAATACTTACATAGATCTATCTTTTCATTACCTTCACATTACACACTAATAACACAGAGTGTGTGTCGTCCCTTTGATCATCCACACCCTTATCACACCAAGCTAAGAATCATTTAAAAGAAAGAAAAAAAATGATAAACACTCATAGTTCTGTAATTACAATTATGAAATTAAACCCACCATATTTGACAAACTTGAGATACATATTACGCGCCTTCAGCTTTCCTCCGGCACGTAAGGATGATTCATCATGCAACGACGCGACGACGAACAGGAGATTGAACCGCCGTGGAAACACTTATTTGAGTGGTAGAGGGAGGGGATGACGAGGCGGAGAAGCCACGTTCCGATCGGAAAAGTTGGATATCCGACGTTTGGAACCGGCCGGAGTCGCCCGGAAGTTTCGTGTATGAAGCTGAAGGTGATTCATTGAGCCATATGAAGCCTTGTCTACCATTTTTGTGTTGCATTATGGCTCTGTACACAAAAGGGATAAGACCCTCCATTTCTTTGAGAGAGGGAGAGAGAGTTGTGTTTAACTTCAGATGGAGGCGTGGGGTGGGGTGGGATTCGTTAAAAAGGGAGGGAAGGATGATGACGTGGCGTAATGGGTTGGAGTCCAGCTGTTTATTCTAAGCCAAGCAGATGATGAAGGAGACTTCAACGCAAACCCGCACGAAGACCTTGAAAGCTATACATTGAAAGCTCCATTTAAGCTACATCCTACTTCATAACATCTCACCAAATTTCACTAAAATATTTAGCCCATTTAGGGTAGTGCATATCTTTATACTGTATTATCTATGTACACACATATATGTATCTGAAATTATGTTTAGAGAGCTATAGAAGGTGAAAGTAAATTTTTTTGAATGTTATTGAGGGGCTAGGATCAATTTTCTTGAGTTTTGAAAGATCTAGGTAAAACTTTTTGAATTTTCTTAAGGGCTCATGTAAAATTTTTTAAATTTTACTATGTCAAAGGGGAACCAATGTGTACTATTGTATCACAAATACTTAAAATTCATGGTACCTAAGTGCAATTTTATCAAAACAGGGGGACATGCCCCCATAATAATAGTGTAGTTCCGTCATAGTGTATATGTATATAATGTTTGTGTAACTATTTTGATTATTCTTACATAGAACAATTGCTTTTTGTGAGAAAAAATGAGGTAGTACTGAGTACTCGGCGAAAATTTTTATTAAATGGTGATATGTGGTATGCGAATACATCAGCAATTTGAGTTTGTGAAGTAATTAAAAGACTTTTAAAAAAAAATACCACCTAGCAAAATCTAATAGAATATTTATTTAAAAGTCTCTCCCACTATTTTACAAACTCATGTTGCTGATATATTCATACACTATGTGTTACCATTTAATAAGAATTACAATCGAGTATTCAATGCTACTTGAGCATTAGACTTTTTTTCCTTTTTGTGACATTTGGCTTCCTTGAATAGGATTGGTCGGTTTTATATATATATATAATTGCATTTATGTCTTATGAATTTTACAAAGTCAAAGGTAAAATTTTAAAATTTGGGAGGAGCCAACGTGTACTATTGTATCACAAACACTCAAAATTCATAAGACGTAAGTGCAATTTTGTCAAGGGGACATGCCCCCTAATCATAATGTAGTTCCATCATTGTGTATATGTATATAATGTTTGTGTACGTTGTCTGTCATTTAGAACTATTTTGATTATTCTTATATAGAACGATTGCTTTTTGTGACATTGAGCTTTCTTGAATAGGATTGGTCGGTTTTATATATATATATATATATATATAATTGATCTTAAATTAATGACCACTTTGCTCTTTTTTCTAAGTTCATTAGTTATTTTATATTGGTGCTTTACTTAACTGTGATTCTAAACTAAGCTTTTGAGAGATTAGGTAGTGAATGCTGACACATGTATGGCAGAAGATCCATGCATGTTTATTTTGTATAACTGATTACCGAGTTTGAAATTAATAATTGAATGATATGAGATCATATGGTTGGTTCTTCTATAACTTTTCAGTAAGCTGGCTTTTTCAGACCTAGATGAAAATTTATTTTTGATTACCGAGTTATTCAAAACCATCAAATTCTATATTGTTTGTACGTATCTTTTTAGGATCTTAAGCTTTGAAACATAATGTGGGTTGGCATGATTTGTTTTTGACAGCTGAGCTACAGCTTCTAAAGAGAGGTATTTTATTTCAGAGACTAGTTCATTGATCATTTAGCACCTTGTAGAAGATTAGAAGAGATAATGGCCGGCTTGTGGGAAAGTCTTAGGACAATGAACTGCCACCAAATGCCTCATCCAAAGAAAAAACTAGTGCTCTAAACTACAATAACAAGTAGCTGCAGATGGCTTAACATTAACGCCTCCTCTGTTTAATCATTGCTTAATCCGGGAGTTATTACAAGTATCAGAAAGGAGTAGTCTAGTGCATAAAGTTCTCGCCACTGTGATATACGAAAAGATCAAATGTACACGACTTTATCCATGTATTGAAAGATCGTTTTTGTGTTTTGAACCCGTAAGCCTAATTTACAATAAAACAATACAGAAAGGGACAAAAATATGTTATAGTGGCACTTACACTTTATAGCCAGTTTGGCATGTTGATAGAATATCTAGGATGGTCTCTAGAGTCTAATTCTTGGGGTTAACCCAAAGGAGTATCCCAAAAAAGTGGTGATCCTTCTAAATTTCATTTGACGTGGAGAGGAAATTAGCTAATTGACAAAAGCAACTGATCTAAAGAACTTTTTTTTTGGCAAGGAAATGGCTCCCACTTTAGACAAAATGGAGCCTTGGCCTTAAACTAATTAGCGAATTACCATAGTTTCAAGACTTGGTGGACCATTACCCAATTCTTAATATCATGTTTACACTTTCATCAGAATTCTCTCTTGCCTTAGTTTCTGTTTTTGTACCAAATCTCTTTTTTCTTTTTCAATATTTCTTTCCTCTCTTTATCTGTGAAGGGCCTAATCTTCTGTTGAGAGTACCAAAATTCAAACCCAAAAGAGAATACCAATACCAAATTAAGAGAAAAAGAATAAGGGTTTTGTTATTATATACCCTTAGGACACATGTAAAGTACACATTGTCTGATTGTACAAAGTGTATAGCTCATATTTTTTTAAAAAAAGTGCTATTCTTTTTCAAAAATTTGTACAGAAAGTTCCACTATTATGATGTGTCAGTGACATTATTATAATTAAGATCCATCATAATAAGTGTTTTGTTTAAAAGTGAATGACTCTTATGAAATCACAGTATTCTGATGATAAATTTTATATAAAATTTTCTATTCGTATAACGTTACCTAATTTATTTTTCTAAAAATTTTCAATACTGTATATATAACAATATTCCCAATGCTTAACCACGCATACTAACATTTGCCAAGGAGGATTCCAAGCATTGACATTTTCAATGTTTATCACTACAGAGCGTTGACAATTTCAATGTTTATCTCTTTGTCCTACTTTTAATGTCAACGACTACTTACTACATAGTAGCTGTAAACTCATGATATTCAAGTAGTATAGAAAGAAACCCAAATCTCCACTGAATCTCACCCAAGCGTTAGACAACTCACAACCCGCATACAACAAGCAGATTTTGAATTCTTGGACCGTTGCAAGTTGTGACAATATATATCTTAAAAAGAATATAATACTAATAAGACCGTTGACATACGAATTATGCTTCCATTCCCATTGAACATTTTTGGATTCAAAGCAGAGATCAATCTTCCCCAAGTACTAAGCAAAGCGAAAACTGGGTGCTAGGTAAAGACAAGGAAAGAGCTGGCGACTTGGAATTATTTTCTCCATGGAAATCTATGTGCAGGCACCATAGGATAAGAGCGAAAGAACCATCAAATAGAGCATATATATATATATATATATATCAAATGGATAACTTGGCACCATCAAGGCTCGGGTGCCATGTACCTACTACCCCTTGCGATAAATACAATGTTCTCTAAAAATGGTTTTGTTAATTTCAATATTCTTTACCTGTGTTTTCTCTTTGTTTACTGGATTATTGCACATTCTTAGATTCAAGAAAGTCTTAAAACACAGCATCCGAACTGTTCATACATAGTTGCCTGCAATGGCATCGGCAGGAGGGGCCGCGGCCACCTCAAAATTTTTAAATTTTTTTTAAACCCCGAAAGATTTATGTATAGTTAGAAAAAACTATCGTGTAACGGTCTTTCAAAATAAATTTTTTTTTTAAGTTACCCAACTTTGAACAAATTTTTTTTACCTTGGCCCCCTCATTTAAAATTCTAAGTCCGCTACTAGTTGCCTGGTCTATTGAAATCCACCCGCCGATCTTTTCTTGGAAGCATTTGGATAATTGCTTGGACATAAAATCGTATGGTTTCCTGAGTCTTGTCTACATGGGATTGATTTACATGCCATCACCCAAATGACACCCGTTTTGTCTCCATGCTTGTGACTGACCATTTGAAGAGCAAAAATCTATGGAGGCCCTACCAAGATGAATAGAATTCTACGAAAACCTAACATTCTAACTATATAAAATTGCAATAGAAGCGTAATTGGTTTTGCTTTGAAAATTAGAACTGTTCTGATCCTTGTAGTCTTGGGATGCATGTGTTAATTTAGACCACCTTTAGCAGAGAAAACGGGTGGATATAAAATCTACGGGCTTTGCAACGCCAAACACAAATGGTTTTTCTAGAATGTTAGAATGCTGACTGAAATTTTGAGATTAGCTAGAGAATCATTATCAAGTATGCTTTCTTCCTCAAGAGTTATAATATATTATGATTTGTCTTTCATAAATGAAGTAGTTTGTGTGTTTTACTCAGTGCCGTGATTAATCACGCTTTGACCAATGATAAGTGTGCAAAAAACAATGATTGTTGTCGTTCAAACGTATTCATTTTTGTTAAATTTCACTTAGGAAAGCCTCACCTGGATTCATCGTTGGATTAGAAGAGTGGCTACTCAAGGCCATAGTTATGGAGAAACTTGTTTAGAAATTTTGAAAATATTTTTAAAAAATGTGAGTGAAATGTTTGAAAAACTCTTGAATTATTTAACGAAAATTTTTGAAAAACTTAGAAAAAATTTAAAATATTAATTTTTATACATTTTTTTTTAAGTTCTAACTAAGTATTTATAAAATTATTTATATAGGTTTTCACTAAGTTCTCTAAAATTTTTACTAAGTTTTTAAAAGGTCTCATTTGAGTTTTTCCAAAGTTTCATAATAAAATTTTTATTAAGTTTTTCAATCATTTTTCACTTTCCATTTCTCTCTAGGTGGCAGGAATTTTTCGAAGAGAGAGCAGAAGAAGGAAAAAAATAGTGATACTATTGTACTAACCCCTATCCACTGTCACTTGAATTTAAGCTATGTACTAGAAGACTCATCAAATATAAATAAAATAAAAATTGTAATGGATGTAGTACTTAAAAATAAAAATGCTACTGTTTTACTGATTTTTTCTTTTAGACTAGTGAGGTAAGGCAAAATTACTTGAATTTGAGAGAATAAAAGTTAAATTACTTGAGTTTTGAGGGGACAATATACCTATTTATTATAAATACTCTAAAGTATTTACAATCTTGAGCAAGGTTGCATCTGATCACCATAAGATTTAATGGTTGCTAATAAAACAGATTAGTTAAATCGAGGGAAAAATCAGATAACTTTAAGAGAGTAAATTAACTCAATATATTTGCGCTGCTTGGTCTTACAAAGCACAATTTCCTAACGCTTTGTTTGGTTTTAGGATTAATTGAGGGAAAGAAAAATATAAGGAAAAAAAAAATAGAAAAGCTCAATTCTTTGCTTTTTTTTTTTATTGTCCTAAGAAATGAGAAGAATCTGAAAAGATATTACCCAAAAAACTCATCACCTTTTGTTTGGTAACCCATAAAAGGTAACGAGTGTAAGTATTTTATTTTTCTTCCCTTAGATCCAAACATATTACGAATGGGACATGATCTTGTGTTGATGAGAGTTTAGAATCTAATAAGAACCCACAAAAATTCATAGAGTCTAGAAAGTTACAAGCCCTAACCCCAAGAGTAAATAACAATTGATTCGGGCTGACCCTGCCCTCGGCCCAGCCTGCTCGATATTGAAAAGTGAAACCGACCCGTTGGATCTTCAAAACCAGAAATTATTTCAAATGAGCTTACCATTGTGAGTTCGACTTCATTCTCAGCAATGATGGCAGGTTCCACATAAGTAAATAAATACTCAAATCACAATAGAAGTGAAAAAAATGAAACATAGTTTCTTTTTTTTTTTTGAATGCTTCATGCACTGATACTGCTGGATCAGAAATTGCTTTTTTTACAAATTCCAAAATTCTATAGCTCTATAACATTGGGCTTTTGTTGTCAATGTTGTTGGCGGATAAGTTATTTTTGTGTTTTTAATTCTTGCTTCTCTTAAGTTTTAATATATACATATATATATATTTGGCCTTCCATTGCATTGTTTATCCAAGATTGATAGGGTAATGATATGCTATCATCAAATTCATAAATTTTTTTTTTTTGTAAAGAATGATATGGTTGGATGAGAGTTTTTCACTTTAAAACATGACACTCATCATCATGATTCGTTGCATCACTACATTATCTTGATCGGATATGGGTTTTCTTCAACTTGAGTCGTAAGAATTCCTATTGTCGTGTGTATATGGCAGCATATCATTTGACCATATACTTATATATTTATATTTTATTTAATATTTTATAGGTATAGTAATTTCGTGAATGATGCTTAAAATCTAAATAGTATATAAATAAATTAATAATACAGTTTTAATACATGACAGCAAGAATTCCTTTATCCTATTTTGATGAGATTTTCTATACAATATTTCGGGTAAATTTTCCATCTTGAAATTGTGACTCATCCCTGCAGATGCACGCGTGCTCATAAGCTGTTCTATTATATTGGCATGTATAGCATTTGCCTCACCCTTTGGTACTGCGAAAAAGAGAGAAATTTTGTGTTCTTTTAACTTATCAAGTACATGTCCCTATGCATGTGAGGCTTTAATTTCCTCTTTTTTGCCATATGGTCCCGAAAGAACATGCATTCGTGCAACCTTTATGTACAGAAAAAGGAAGGATTATTGCAAAGGCTGACTGATTGTTTGGGTAGGAAAGGGTATAGGGTTGAGAGTGTCAATTGATCAACACCAGAACTGAAGGGCTATGCTTCTTTTGCCTTTGGGCATTGAACGGTTAACCTACCATTGAATCGTTTTCATGGTACCACAGTTGAAAAAGGTGATGGTGGACAGCAAAACTGATAACCTGCCCAGCCGGCAACCACTCTTGTTTTTGCCATCTTTGCTTGAAAAAAATTCATACAGAATTTATATACACAACGATTTAGTTAAATGAGAGCTATTTACTTTAAAACAAAGCTCTCATATATGACTCTTAATTAAAAAAAGTGTCATTGGAATGTCATTTTGTGTAGAATTTTGTGAAAGTGTCATTGGAACGTTATTTTTCATTGGGTAATGCTATAGACCCAGAAAATTCATATAAAATTTATCACCAGAATAATGTGGTTGAATGAAAGCTATTCATTTTAAAACAAAATACCTTTAATAATGGTTTTTAATTACAAAAATGCCATTACTATATTATTCGGGTGGATTTTCTATACTATTTTTTTGGGAAGAATAGTGTTTTCCTTTTTCGTTTTCTTAGTTGTAAGAGTTTGGGAATTCAACATTTTTCTATTCATTTATAAAATCTGCTTACACAGATTATGAAACTATTATTGAACTTTGTCATAATATGAACTGACATACTCAAAGAATGAGTTACTGAATCTGCATTGGAAATTTGCTTGCAGTGCATCACAACTCCGCAGGTGTTTTCCTCATATGAAGGTCTTGGTTTTTCGTGGATTCGTGGCTAAGTTTTATATACGCACGTAACACACCCACCCACCCACCCACACACACACACACACACACACACACACACACACACACATATGACAGTGTCCTTGTTGGTCCAAAGCAAGATTGGGTTGGGTTTCTTGCACATTGGGGGTATCTGTCCAATCCAAAGAAACTCCACCCTTGGAGAGTTTGCCTTATTCCAAGTTTGTAACCTTTGATTCTAAGCTTGAAAAAACCAAAAAGAAAAAATTCTAAGCTTGACAGCATATCAAAGTAACTAAAGACTTTTATATTGAGTGTTGACGAACAATGACCGCTATTACCGAATTTCCTTGTTTATTGTGTTGATAAACAACGAACAAAATGATAAAATTTCCTGGCCTGGATCTGTTCTTATGTTTAACGTGCTCAATCTTCCAGACATGATATCAGAAAATGCAATCTCAGCTACCATTTTGTCTGCAGAAGCAAAAATTTCGCTGAGCAAAAAGCCACTTGAACTTTACTCAAATATATACATATATATATATATATATATATAAAATCAGTGCACAAGACCCAAATCAGTATGCGATTTGAAGAGGGTCCGATGCCAAGTTTGACACATTTATTATACTCCAGAGACAATAAGCATTGTACAGGTTCTTAAAAGAGTTGAATGACTTCATTGCTATGGTAGTTGGAGTGTTGATGAGCTTCTGGAGTTGAATTTTGAACTTTGCCATAGAAAAAATCAACCAGCTATCTTTAATCAAACCGACTACAAACATGTCTTCCCCAATATTCATTAAACTTATATCATGATAACCCTTTTAAAGCCTACAAGCATGGGCCCATTTTGCAGGCATGGAGCCTCTAAATATATAAAAGCAAAAAGAAGAAACTGCAAAACGGTCCTTGAAACGCTGACGTATGGCACTGAAGTTTGCTTCCTTTTTTTCTCTTTTCGGGTCGCTTGCTTCAGTTTCACTCCACATATCTTTCCAGTGTCTGGCATATTAAGAATGGTCCCTATTTCTATACACTACACCTAGAATACCCTGTCCCCTTTCAAAGGTTAGGGAACCAATCCCTTTGGTGGCCCTTCACTTTCATGTACTGCAATCACTACCATTTGTTTTTTTTTTTTATTAATCGGGTGTCGAGCTAGCTTATGTACACCTCGATTAATTTTAGAGCATGTACAATTCTTTTTTTTTTTATTTATATAAATCAAATAAATCAAATAATTACCGAGTTAAAAACTCTGTAATGGCCTAAGAAGTTGATATACCTAAAATATTTTAAATTTGAGACATTAGAAGAAGCAAATCTCATACCTCAAGTCTTGGCCATCAGGTTAGCTTCTTGGATTCACTGCCTTTGTTATGCTCTTCCTCTTCCTCATCTCCAAATTCGGTATCTTTTGACGCAAATTAATTATTGTTAAAATCTCATTATCAATTTATTTTACCCATTTTAATTAGTTTTCAATCGAAATTCCATTTTCCATCATTTTGCATAGACTTTCAGTTTATACTTCGGACTTTTTTTGACATACTGAAAACACAACTATAAACTATTTAAAAAATCAATGAAAATCCTGATGCTAATAAAATATCAAAAGGATGGTCTTATTATCCCGACAACTCTTTAACTTTCTATGTGTGTAAATTATTGTGAATGGATAAAATTATTTTCAGAAGATAGTTCAAGATCAATTTTGACTGAAGGACAATTTTGTTTATTCACAAATTAAGAAAATACTGGTACGTACAATGCGGAAGGTAATCTAGAAGTACTGGCCATTTTTAAAATTAGTGTTGTCTTCAAAATTATACATTTTGCTACAAACGCCTATTGCTTTGAAAATAATTAGTTTTGTTCTAGCTTATATTTTGCAATAACAGCCAAGTATAAAGATAGACAAGGAGGAATGAATGGGGCTGCAATTTCTATGAATAAAAATTAATAAAATGGGTTGCCAACGGACAGGCTTGGTTGTTGAACAAAAACAAACCCTTTTAATTACTATATAGTTGGATTAATTTAAGTGATGCCATTGCTTATGCTTGTAATGTAATGACATCAAACTTTGCTTAATTTTACTTGTGAATAGTTAAGTGTTGACGACAATAGTTAGGTATATATAAGCACCTAATTATGTTTTATCTGAAACATAATTAATTTCCCTCTTAAAACTTTGTTACAGTGAAAGTAAGTTTAGGTAAGTTAATGAAAATTACATATCTAGGATTCTGGACAAGTCATTCGTGCCAAGTTATGAGATTCTCAAGCAACATTAGAAGGTTAAAGTATCAAGTTTAAATTGTAGTTGGTTCATTTAATAGCTGTACCCAATATTTAATCGATTCCTGAATCCTTACTTTCCAGCTTGATTTTATACATTAATCGAAACACATGTCCTATCACTGGATTAGGCACAATATACTCATTCTACGTTCTAATTTTCATCCCAAAATTCAATCAGATCAGATAAAAAATAGTTAGAGATCAATGTTGTCTTCTATATTGACAAGTTGGGCTCTTATATGAGTTTTGTGATTTGATTGATTGAAAATACTAATTACAATTACCACTGGCTATCAGTCGCCAATTGATAGTTGTCATCTCAATTGAAACCCAATCAGTTGAGTTTGGGTCACAACTGAAGTGACTAGCCGTCCTCTTGATCGATTTATTGCTATGTAATTTAAAAATATTTATTTGTAGAGCAATCTTAGAGAAAAAGAATGAGCTAATCTCTATGCACCATAGTCAATAGGCTCACAATAGTATAATACCCACGTCACCTACCGGATTTGAGGTATCATTGGTTGGTAGGAAAATTTGGGCTCGGGTTCTCTTCAGATCTTAATATTTAAAATTTTTCATATTTATTATCTCACTACATTATATGTTAGTCATTAAATTTAACGAATAATATTGTTATTCAATTTAAATTTAAAATGTTATTTTATTAATTTTTATTAATATTAAAATAAAATTATTAATTTAAATAAAATAATATCACCTGTTAGATTTAAATAACCAATATACAGAATAATGGAATTTAAATGACCTAATGAAATAACAAGACTAAGGATTCTAAGCTTCCAGACGAGCCAATCCCGAAAACTGATATTTCACAGGAAAATGGCACGTGTCTGTAGTTCAGAGAGAAGGCCCCACTCACGTGTCTGTACTTTGACATCAATTGGCCCCCGTACAAACATTCTGCAACTGATCTGTTATGTTGTCGGCCATCCATCGAGTCCTCGGGGTTCTGACACAAGTCACGGAATTAAAGTAACGTCCACGCGTAAAGAAATTAAGACGCTCACACTGCCTTCCTGTGCCCTCAATGGTGTCTATAAGGCTCTTGGGAAATCATTCCTATTAGAAGACCAGGAACATTTTTGTTAATTACATTCGTTCGGACAAGCTTATAAGTTGATGTATTTATATATATATATATATTTTAAATTAAATAAAAAATCAAAAGCATAACTTAAAGGCAGATAAAAAAACATAAAATTTAAATTTTAGTTGAAAATAATTAATTAAATGAGTTGATCTAAGCAAAATTATGGCAAAAGTTAGAGGTTGCCTTGTTAGTAGTGTTGCTGAATTTGTATATATAAAAAAAAAGAAAATAGAAAACAAATAAAAGTTTTTGTTTTCTTTTAGCTAAAATCATATTAAAAAATATCGACATAATAGTCTATTCAAAGAAAGGTCTTAATTAGTAAAGTTGCTGAGTGCCTTTACCCAAGATTTATAGTTGAATTCTATATTCTATTGGATTAGGGATTATGGACAAAGAAAGAAAATAGACTATTTATTAGTTGAAATCTATTGCATTTGCCCATGGTCCTTGCACCTTATCTTATTTAATGATAAAAGCTCAAAACTTTATGTCTGAATTATCAAAAGTTGTAGTAATCATTAAGCAATTTTTGAATTTTCAATATCTCTTTGTAACAAAATTCTTTAGTCTTGATTTGTATCATATTATTGAATTATTTAGTATTAAGGAATAAAGGGTTCTTTCTTCAAGATTAAGATATCTAATTACTTTAAGATAATAATATTAAATCACAATGCCTTTATGTTATTAAAGCTATATATAACTACATAAAATCTCTAACATTGTTTGGTCGATAGCTCGTACTTCGAAAAATAACAACAATATTGGAAGGAAAAACCTCATTTTTGCTCTCTTAATTTTAACTCTCCTCATTATTGCACATTCTCTCTCATTTGTGCTCTTATTCCAAACATACTCTTTCATACATATTTTCCAATGTATCCTTATGCCACCTATTGTAATTTTTTACAATTTTTTTCTATATTATTTTTTTAGATAAGGAATTTTCTTATCTATTTGAAGGCTATGCTCTTCTTATATCTTAATTTTTTATTAATTAAAGTTATGGCTGTTAAACCAAAATGCATAGAAAAAAATTACTTATAACAATTTTTGGGTATAGACCTCAAATTTCTATATGCACATTTTTTCTTTTATTAAATGGATTTATGAACATTTAATTATATTTTATATAACCTATTGGGCCTCTAATAAAATTATTTGGTAAGGAGTCTCAAATAAATTTAAAGTATGTAAGTCTTAATTAAGTCAATATTAGAGATGTAAAGTAATAAAAATTTTAACTCCACTAGGTTTTAAAAAAAAAAAGATTAGGTTTTTTTAAGACTAATTTTTTATTACTTTTTTGGATTAATGGCATAACTTTAATTAATAAAAAAATAAAATATAAGGAGAACATAGCCTTCAAATAGATAAAAAAATTCTTATCTAAAAAAATAAAATGGATAAGAAAATTGTAAAGAGTTATAATAGATGGTATAAGGATACATTAAGAAATACGTATAAAAGTGTATTTGGACTGAGGGCATAATAAGAGAAAAAGTGAAATAATGAGGAGGATTAAAACTAAGAGGGCAAAAATAAATATACATAAAACATAAAGAGCAAAAATAAAGTTTCCCTTTCAACCTTAGATACAAGCCATATAACAGATTCTAAATGCCAAATGAATATGGGAATCATAAGAATATTGTACTCTGGAAATGTTTTTTTTGGAGCACTCATAAGAAATTAAGTTTCAGTTTTCTTTCCCCGCCAATCACATTAATCTTTCATTCTCACTTTCTTCTTCTTAGTTTTTTTTTTCCTTTGGGTGAAAAAAAGACAAAAGTACACCACCGAACAATGCCACCACCAGGGTTGTTCAAAAATACATACGACCGATCAACCCGACCAAAAGTAACCCGAATCTGACTCTAAATGATCTTATTTTGGATGGATATTGATTAAAAATTTTGAGATTCGAACATATTCAGTTTGGGTGTTAAATATTTACTTTATCAAATTGGCTGGCTAACTTGACCACAATTCAACCCGACTTGATTATTTATTGGGCTGAAATCGGTTCTAATTTTTTTTAACCCAATAATTTCTGATCAGGTGACTATCAAATCCGACTCGACCAGTGAACACCTCAAGTTGCCATAGTAGAACGCACTGTAGATTGTTGGTGTTTTGCCTATCAATTAAGGGTAAAATAAAAAAGAAGCTTTGTCAAGATTTGCATCATCCACAATCTTCATGATGTGCCACAATGAGAGTAGAATCGGACTACCAGATTTGTGCATTTGTAAATGGCATTTGCTTGACGTAACACAATATTGAAGATTTTGCTTATATATATATTTTTGGCTGATGTAAGTCCACTTGTACATGTTTAGTATTATTAACTAATCCAAATAATACCTTGTCGGCTTTAATTTAGTGCCACTCAAAAATGTCAAACTTAAAAATTGCCAACTTTTCTATCGCTAATAGATGAGAAAATGTTGAGTACCATGGTTACACCACGTTGTTTTTTGATATGATATCACAAGTCAATAAAATATACTAACATGTTAAAATTCGCATCACAAAAAAATCAAATCCCTTATGGAGTAGAGAAAATATTTCAATTGATTGATTGATTTTAGGTGATAAGGAATTTAACATGATGATGTTGATAAGAATTATTAGCTCGTAATACCATATCATCAAATGATATGGTATCATCGTTTGTATTGCATATTTTCTAGAATGAGACCCCTTGGTCACCAACTCACCATATGAGGTTCATTTCACAACTTATAATATTAAGTGTTTTACTTTAGGAAATTTCGTGGCTCTTTAAGCTCACCTTCCTTTGAAAATGAAGTTTAGTAAATCTTAGGGAAAGAGCCATAAGTGCAATGAATCCATCTCAAGGAGGTCACTTTCATTCCAATATCTAATAAGGAGGTTTTGTCTCAATTGAGATCCAATTTTGCACATAATATTAACCAATTGACATTTGAAAGGCTTGGATTGCAATGCCGGTAATTGATTAATTATTTATTAGTGCTTATCTGGCTTCATTTTTCAAACCCCTCTTTGTTAATTTAAGTGAGAAAGTATCCATTAACTCTCGACAAGGAGAATCCTATAAGTCATTGCCTTTCTTGTTGCTTTATAAGAACACTAAAATTTCTAACATTAATACAAGCAATCACTAATCATCACATTAGTTCTTTATGTGATTAGGATGCCTAATCTCTCTAATGCCGTTCGAGCGATTTGGTAGCAGTAATCTTGTAATTTGCATTTGCAGATTAAGCAAAGTCATCGAAAGGCCTATTTATTATCTTTAAAACAATAAGCATAGTTCTAGTTCATGTATGCTTGTGAATTTAGGGTTGACTCTTTTGAAGTGGAATCATTCTAGTACTCTCCAAGGACTGTAAAAAATTTCCCTCTTATGCTTATTTCTTACAAAACAAACATGTAGGAAGTGTTTATTTGATCAAAAGAAAGTCAATATTGGCGGTTATTCAAGAAAATGGAAGAACTTTAAATGTAAGCTAAGTTCATGGTAATTACCAAGTAGTTTTCTTAAAGCACTATTTGATTAGACAAAAAGGGTAAAAAAAAGAACCAACTGCTTTTTTGACTAAGTGTATTTTTTATGCTTTTATTCGTCTTGTGAAATCCATGAAATGATGAAAATGCTGGCATTACACGTCAAAGGCAAGGTGGAGAGACAAGAATTTGGAAGAAAATAATCCATGAATTCTTTGTCTTTAGGTTCATGATATATATCATACATGTTCTACAATATTTTGATGCATATGGTCCTTCTTTGTCACTATTACTTTTTTAGTGACGCGAATTCTTGACACGCAGCTTTACGCTCTGTTTGGAATCTAAATTTTAAGTAAGAAAAAAATATAAAAAAAATTAAATAAAATAAAAGAATAATTTTGTTCTATTTCCATCATGTTTTTCTTTTTCTTTACTTTTTCAATCGAAAATTCGGATTCTAAACGCAGTATTAGGCTCCGCTTGAAATCCGAATTTTGAGTGAAAAAAAAAATATAAAGGAAAAGTGTTCACATTTTTATTTTTCTTTACTTTTTTCACTAAAAATTTATATTACAAATAAAGTGTTAATATGCATTTGGCCAAATGTGCATGGTAGGTCCAAAAATATACCAAGAATTGGCCTAATTAGGGTCGAACGAGGGACGTCTGCTTTTGACATCTGCAAATGTTCGTGATAGGTCCAAAATATAAAGAGAATTATTGATTTATTAGAGTAGAACTAGGGAAGTCTTCTTGGACACTTACAACTGTGCATGGTAGGCAAATACAATGAGAATTAGTCTTATTAGGGTCTAACTAGGAACGTCTGCTTTGACATCTTGCCCCAACCAATAGTTTTGGTAGGGTGGTCTTTCTTGGTTGATCACATGATTTTTCAATTACCTTCTTTTTCATGTCATTGATGCAAATTTGTTCAAAAAAGTGGTCTGAAAACCTTAAATTAGTGAGCTTTCATGTCATTGATGCAAATTTTATCAAAAAAGTGGTATGACAACCTTAAATTAGTGAGCTTTCTTTTCATTGATACAAATTTTGTCAAAAAAGTGGTACGAAAACCTTAAATTAGTGAGCCGCTATTTGGTTCAAGTACTTTAAAATTTTCTTTTTTTTTTTTTTGTTTTGGTTTTTAATTGCAAAGATCAAATGATATTTGTACAACGCTAACAAAGTACTTTTGCTATCCAACTAAAAGCCGATATTACCACATAAATAAAGTAAAATCAAATAAAGGCCGCCTTTTTATGCGCAGCCTTTTATAATTATTATCATTATTTCATGCTTAAATATAAAAATAGAGGCTTACTTAGGGTTGGGTGCATTCGATGATTTGATCTGTTGAGTATAAAACTTGACAAACAATTAATTAAGCTGTTAATTTTTTAGAGGTGTTGAGTATAAAACTCGTATTTTGAATATGTAGCTATTTTATGTCCAAATAAATTTCATGATTGTTTCATTTGATATGCGCATGTCATACGCAAGAAAATAATATTGTTGAACTCATTACTAACAATCTTGTGCTAACAAAAGTTCAATGTTGGACGCAATCCTTCATTACAGGCATCAATATATTTTTAGTAGTAAGACTTGTATTTTCTACCTTCAGTAAACTAATTACACTTTTTTTTTTTAAATTGCCTCTATAAATGGAAATATTTTTTAAAAATTTTTATATAATGCAGATGTCAATTGCTTCCCATGTCCTAAAAATACTTCCCTTAGTATTATCTTATGTTGTTTAGAAGAATTGATACGTTTCTATTCAATATTTAATCAGCTATTATTGATGCAAGCCTATATTATATTATTTCTTAATTTCCTGCTTTTAGTCAACATTTCTATAGGTTTCATCTCACATAAATCCAATTACAGAAAGTTTACTTATCAAAGCATGTGCTGGAAGTTGGTCTGCAGTTATTCAATCAAATATGCGAATTTGAATATAGAAAGATGTAGCCATATGGTGATCATTATAAATGTCAAACCTACTCCCAACAATAAATTTTAATGTAAAGAATACAGTTATTACAATTATACTATTATCATCATACATCATTTGCGTTGAATGACTAATTATAAGGGTGTCAATTAGTTTGTGCTAATAAATAATTAACAACCCTAAATTTTGGTGATGCTTTACTTTAATTTATTTCATTGGAATTTGTTTAAGAAGATAAATAAAAGGATAATTATACTTTACCGCCTTATGATTTAAGTGAAAATTAGATGACTTCTGTTTAAAAGTGAACATATAACCTCCTTATAGTTAGACTTAACTGTAAAATAGATGAAAACTGTCAGAGCTAATGACAATTCAGTCAAAAGGGGTATTTATCATTTTGTCTCTCTAAAATGAAACATTAAAAATAGAATTTTGCTATTTATGTCCAAAACAAAGTTTCCAGGGGAATTTTTCTTATTTGGCAAATCTATGAGGATTTCATAAATGAAATCTAAGGATAATGTTATTATCTGATTGAATCTCATGATCTCCTCTTGTCCATTTTCTTAAATGTTAAATAAAATCATGGATTTAAATAAGATAACATCATCCATTAGATCTGAGTGATTAGCACGTGACATAGTGAGATAAGGAGTTTGAAGGATTTTGGATATTAAATTTTGAAAAGGAGCCGAACCGTTATGTGTAAACTTTTGAACCATAGTGAGTCATTTGATTTTTACTTAGACCACAAGGGGTAAAGTGTAATTACCTCATAAATAAATTAAACCAAACACCTTTTAAAGCTGGATTTTCTATAACCCTATGCAAGTATATGATGTATAACTAGGTGTCAACCCATGCAATGCACGTAGAAGTAAGTCTTCTTCAAATTTAAAAGCGTTGGAAAGATTAGATAATAAATATTTAGAAAAGTGATTGTTTATGTTGTAAGTAATTAATTCAAAATTTAAAATAATTACATCGTATTTATAATTATAATAATATTGCACTTTTCTACCATATAAATCAAGCCCACAAAAAATATTCTCTTAAATTTTTTAAAATATTTAAAGTTTACCTGAATTGAAAATTATCTTTATTATGAAAGCACGCAACTGAGTTCTGACAAATATATATATCAACCAAGGGAACATGATTAAAAATAATAGATATTACTGATAATGGAGTTCTATTAGTAAACCTTATCAATAATGAAAATTACTTTTATTAATGAAGGGAGTTACTACGTGAATAATACATTAGTATATATATTGTAATATGTAATAGTTTAATAAAACTCAAAAACTTATAACACAATCTTAATGTCTCTCTCTAAAAGTTTAAGTATATATATATATGTGTGTGTGTGTGTGGTATTTTATTTAATTATAGTCACTTGATTAAGTTTTTTTTTTTTTGTTGAACTTAATCCTAAAATTAATTTGCCAAGTATTATGCTTTGGTCCTTTTTTTTTTATGATTTATGACGTTCTAATTGTCTCAAGATCTTTTATGCGACCCAGTGATTTATTTTCCTGGAGGCCATCATTTGCATTTTTTTTTATAGTTATCTTTAGTATCTTATTTAATAGTTATCTGACCTGAATAAGATTACTACATAGTTGCTAATCTCAATCTTATCTTAGATGTATATTATAAAACTAACAGTTTGAGTTGAAAAAGATTACTCAATTGTCTTTTTAAAGTAGTTGAATAAATTTAATCGTTATCTAACCAATTGCCCATTTGACGTGATATTTTAAAAGTATAAGAGCATATAGAACACTACGTACGAGAAAGGCAAAATATAGAGATAAACACGACTTTATTATAAAAGTAAGCGACTAATTTCTGACACACACACACACACATATATATATCAACCAAGAGAACATGATTAAAAATAATAGATATTACTGATAATGGAGTTCCATTATTAAACCTTATCAATAATGAAAATTACTTTTATTAATGAAGGGTGTTACTACGTGAACAATACATTAGTATATATATATACTAACGGTAATCCGTATGATGCACGGTTTTATATAGTCTAAAGTGAATAGTGATCACATTATGTCATTAGATAAAAGTCTCAAACGATGGACAATTCCAGAGAGCAATCATATTTATCATGATCAAAAGATAATTTGAAGATACAGAAATGAAGAATCTTGATGGCTTACTGGTTTGAATATATATATATTTTTAAAATTAGTAGTTAAAATATGAAGTTTTCTAAAAATTAATTGTTTTTATTACTGTACATAATTCATTAAATTTGTAGTCATATTATAAATTTAGAGAGATTTTGTATAAGTTAAAGAGTGTAGTTGATTAAACTTTAAAAGCTTAGGCCCGTTTCATGAAAAATAATAACCCATGCTACATGAATTTTTATAATCTAAGAACAATAACTCATGCTATGCACGAACTTATATAACTTAAAATAATATATATGAGCACTATTATAAGGTAGCACAAAAAAAATTACAAAAGAGTGCAGATTATCCCATAAGATGGCATAGAAATTAAAAGATTGCTTTTTTAGGGGATTGAATTTAACATGAAAATTCATTCATAATTGAAAAGAAGGATAATAAAAGTTTACGAAATTTGGAAAAGCAATAAAGGGGGAGATTTGAACTTAAGATTGCATTTCTTAGAGAGGGGTTGATTTAACATGGAAAATCATTACAAAATTGGGAAAGGATAAGGTTAAACATAAGATAAGTTAACCAAAATTTTTTTATAAAAAAAACAGAGAAAATTGAATCTAAAATTGTATTTTGGAAAGAGATTTGTTTTATATGACAAAGGATATGGTAAGTAAAGAGAAATTTTAGGAGTTAGGACGGGATTTTCTCGATACACGTGAATACAAATTTAAAGAGATCAAAAATTTCATAAATCCAGCATGCATATCCATAAATACAAATATATAGTATAATCTCCAAAATGTACCATGGCTTAGATGGTTACACAAAAATGGTCTTTTCACGTAATTTCAAAAATTTAGCTTATCATAATTGGTGTGTAGACCATGCCAAAGTTTGGTTGTTTAATAGGAAATTTCTATCAAACCCACCCCCCCAAAAAAATAAGAAATAAAAATGTCTATCAAAACCCCCCAAACAAAAGAAGAAATAGAACTGTCCATAACAGGGAATATGTTTTTGACAAATCTCAGTGCAGAAGTTTATTCTTAAATTTTTAATTTTAAATGTTACGTACTTTAGCTTCAGTCACCATTGAATGGGTCTTACATCTAGTCACCATCGTAATTTTAAGAAAACGTCATTTACTTAGGCTGCGTTTGGAGCACATATTTATTAGAAAAAAACAAAGTAAAAGTTGAGAGAATAGGGAATAAAATGAAAAAAAATTTTTGTTCTCTTTTAGTAATTTTTTTATCACTAAATCCTTGATCCAAACACAACATTCAAGTTTATAGCCCGGTTAGAAATATATTAAGCTATAAGTTATTGCTTAATACAAATTGGGAAATATATGTCTATGCTATAAGTTTACAGCTCGGTTAGAATAACCTTTGAGAAGACACAGCCTATGAATGTTGACTACACAAATTATGGGGTAGCCATTCCATAATTGGAAAAATTATCAAAATCATCACACCACGTCATCATACTTATATGATGTGACGGTTTATTTATGTAATGTCATGTATAAAGAGAGACATAAAAAATAATTGAGGAGGAAGGGTGAATTGAGTTTTTCAAAACTAATTACAATTAAGACTAATTAAAATTAATTTAAGCAATGTAACAGTAATTCAAGATTTATGCAATGCAATATAATCAAGCAAGAAATGAAAGTAAATCACAAAATGAGACATTAAGAATTACCAAGATTCAACCACAACTTGTGGTCTATGTCCTTCCTCCAAGTTCCCATTGAAGTCTTCTTCCATTATGCAATATTCAATTACAAGATGGAGACTAGTTGAAGTGCCTAACTCACTCTCCTTGAAGCTTACACCCAAGCTTCAATGTCTTAAAAATTTTGTCTAAGATTTCTCAAACTTACACAAGTATTTTTCTTAAACTAGAGAACACTCACAACTCTAACTCACAAGGGTATAAGAAATATATAATTAAAGTACACACTCTCTATGAAGAGTAGATGAGAATTGAATAGTTTACTAAATGCCAACTCTTGAGAAAAAAGGGAATATTCTGATGTGCAAGGAATATTTAGCTTAAGATCATCAAATGTTAGAAGAATATTGTATCTCTTGTCAATAAATGTGTTTGTAGTCTTCTATATAAGCCCTTTCATCAATTTGAGTCGTTGGAGGTGGTTGAGGCTTTATTTGATGCGAAATCAGACTAATATAGCGTTTAAAAATATAACCGTTAGACTCAGGGATCGACACCTATACTCCATGTGTCGACACATCATGCTGTTATTTGGTCACTAGCTACTTGTCCTTGGTCACTACCTTCTATGTGTCGATACTTCAAGACCATGTGTCGATACCTACAGTTACATTCCTTAAGTCTTGCCCTCTGTCTTCATGTGTTTACGCCTTGACCCTATGTGTCGACACCTGCAGTGCATTCTTCAAGTCTTGCCTTTTGATTTTATATGTCGACTCTTTGAACTCAGATATTGTCTTTTATGTTTTTCTTAGTCAATTTTCTTCAGATAATTTAAGTTCTTCAAGGGGTGTTCACTTTAGGGTATCAAGAAACTCTTAAAGAATCTTCAATCAAGTATAGTTACTTGAAAGAGCTCCAATTCAATTTTGGATAAAATTTTTTCTTGTTGATCAAACTTGAACAACCTTTGATACCTTCAAGACTATCTTCTTGAATCTCCATTGTGTCTTCCAAAAGTTTGATAATTTATTCTTTAAGCGCCTTCAATCTCATTGAAATCAATTTATTGGATTGATATTTGAATAGATGACATTCTTTTTCATTTCTCATCTTTAGCTTGTTGTCCATAAGTTTTCTTGTTAT
This sequence comes from Euryodendron excelsum, assembly GCA_033060915.1. NCBI lineage: Eukaryota > Viridiplantae > Streptophyta > Magnoliopsida > Ericales > Pentaphylacaceae > Euryodendron > Euryodendron excelsum. The sequence continues at coordinate 3,124,775 of CM065395.1, forward strand.
GCCATAATCTTTGATATATAAAAAATTATTAAATATTTGATTTATTTCTTATTTTTTTACACACAAAATAAAGATATTAAAAAACTAACATAAGATTTGGTTATCATCAAAATCAAGACACTGAGTCAACAAGTAGAGTGAATTTGGACGTATTTCGTTTTTTTTGTTTTTTAAATTTTCAATTCTTCGCACTGAACCAATAGTTCCCTAGAGAGATTTTAGGGTCACAGAGATTTTATGAATAAATTATCTAAAAATCAATGGCAGATAGAGTAAATTTAAGCGTGTTTCGTTTTGTTTTGTTTTGGTTTTTTTTTTTTTTTTAAAGTTTTCTAGTCTTCGCACTAAACCAATAGTCCACTGAAGTCATGTTCATTCTCTAGGAGCGGTGACCCTAAAATCTCTGTGACTAATTTAGACATAGAATTCAACATCGCATTAGATTTCACGGACACTGAAAATCAAGTTAAATTAAGGATACCAGTTCGCAATAGCTTTTTCTCGAGCGAGACTTCTCACAGGGATTCTTCACGCAGAGGTGCTTCGAACGTAAATAATCTCTACAAGCACAGTAAGAAGTAGTATTAATAAGCATTAGTATTAACATTGATCTAAGAAATACTCATTTGAATAATGTTGAGGCCGTAAATCATTGTCATAGTCATCACCATCACTAATTATAAAATGAATTAAGATGAGGGGTGGTGAGTGTGATTTCCCGACCAGATCAGGGACCGTACTACTAGTCGATCGGTGCTTACTAGGCACCTTTTTTATGCCACCTAGTCGTCGCCCGATCGGGCATCACAACTATTTGTCCCTGACCTCCTGAGCCGAACGGATGCCCACGAATAGTCAACTAATCGGGTCGATGCCCGACCATGTCAGTAGAGCCCACTTCTGACACCAGTCACCCTGACATGTATCAGGGGCTTGGGCGTGGCGTGTACTTGCAACTATTCTCCACTCATCTAATACCGTTATGACACACACCACTTTGAAGTGTAGGAATGACCCACTCGAGCGTTCTGACACTACTTTGACCTTCTAACCAAAGGTCGCCACGTGGAGAGACTACCTGTCACCCCCATGCAGACATGCAAAGGAAAAAGTTCAACCCCTTCTCAGGTACACAACACACAATCCTGAAAGTAAAGCCCTAAGGTATTTTTTTCTCTCCAACACTTTGATCCTGTTGAATCTAACTTGAATACCGGAAGGTTTTTGGTTTCTACCACACCGGTGAGTTTAATGTAGTAGATCACCAGCCGACTAGAGAGAAGTTCATCTCGAACTTAGGGACAAACTATCACGAAATTACTGCATCATTAAAGGGTTTACTTAACCTTTCTCAGGGAGGATAGAGAGGTGAAGACCATTGAGTTTATCAAAATCCCTGGTCATGGAAAATCTGAAGAGGTCGAGGGAGTCATTGGGCCGAAATCAAGGATGAAGTAGTCTTTTGTCTTTTCAATCTCTCATGTTCATTCTCTTTTGGTTTAAAATATGGCTCCCGGAGGAGTTTCAAGTCCTCAGACGTTGAATAATGTAGATCACTAGGAATGTATAGATGTTTTTGCAATCAATCAATTAAAGAAAGATTTTAGGGGTTTATCCCACTAATCGAGGTATTCATTAGTGTTTTTTGGTTTACCTTAGATTGATTTTTTTTATTTTAGTTAATTTTAGTATTTCGTTGCTGGTATTTAATGCTTTAACTATTTTTTATAATTATTTTCTTGTTAAATTATTATTTAATTTTTTTGATATTTCCTTTTTAGGAGCAGAAGAAAAAAGTTTGATTGATTAGTGAAAGTAGGTGTGGCACGAGAAAATATTCAATTCAACGGTAATGTCACGTCATTATTATTGACGTAGTATCACAAGTCAATAAAATTCATTTACGTATATATACTCTGTAAGTTGTTATGTCGATTAATAGGGTAGTGTGAATAAAATATCTTAACTAACTCTTTAATTTTAGGTGATGAGTATAAAAATTATATTTTAGTATATTTCTATTGGTTTGTGATATTACATTAGTATGATGATGTGTCATCACTGTTACACTGAATATTTTTTTTGCGTGGCACATGGTATCTTAATTTTTTAAAATTAAAAAAAAAAAGGGATAGAATTTTAAAGGTTTGAGAGCTCCACTACAGTTACATTTACATACATTTACATATATTATACCATAGAGTATAGATATATATGATTATTTGGTTTCCAACGAGTGCGTGGCCCCGGATGTCCATTGTGAAATTAAATCGAACTATGTACGCTTTGAAATCCGAAAGGGAGAGAGAGAGAGGAGAACGAGATCCCCCGTGGCGAGCGGGCCACTATAAAATACTCAAGCTGAGGGGAAAGACTGTGCGTCTCTGTGGGAGTGGGAAAAGTGTAGTTTGGCCACTCGCCTTCATCGCTCCGTCGTCCATTTCTCATCTGATCTGTTTCACAAACGCATATACACATACATATTCGTACATCTACATGTATCTATCTACCTAGAGATACTTATCGCTATCTAATCTACCATCGTCTTGGCCTAATCAACACCTCTAAATCACTCTCCTCTTAGCGCATCAGTTCTTGTAATTTCAGCAGCAAGTAAGATCGATTTGATTTTCGTTTTTCTGTGTGTAATTTTTGGTATGATTTCTCGAGAGACATGGAGGCCAACGACTTTGGACTTAGCAGACGCCTTCTCAGCTGAATTCGGTTCAATTGTAGGTAAGAAACTACAATTCGTTTACATTTTGTATCTATAGCTCTTGACCTGTGTTTGGTTGCGGGGAAAATTGGTAGAAGGTAAGAGAATGTAACAGGATTTTGATTATCATGTAGTTTTGGCTTCGGAAAAGTGAAAAAATTCCGCTTGACGTTGTTGTATTTGGTTAAATATTGTATGTTGTTTTAACCATCAAGTTCTCGCTGCCAAACATGACTGTATAAGTAGAGTTAAGAAGCGACATTCGGTTAAATATGTGTAGTTTACGTATTTCTCTTTATCTGTGTTTGGTTGCCGAGAAAATTGTCAAATGGAAGAGAAAAAAAATCTGATTTGGTTTCCGAAAAGTGGAAAAAGGTCCGCCTAACCAAGCAACCTAATTCGATTTGGTAAATATCTTGTTATTTTTAATGATCAGTTTGTCAGCAACCAAGCCGGATGTTTTTCTTGTTGCAACCACTGATATTAATTGGTTTTTTTTGCCTTCAGGTGGTATGTTCTCATTGACTTCGCAAACAGGGACCTTGTGAGTTTGTCTTCTTTGAGATTGTTGTGTTGCATATACAAATTAATATTTTAAAGTAAAGGTTTTTTCATCCTCCTCTGAAGGCAGATTTGGATCTGAAAAGTATGTTCATTGTGGTTCACAGCGAGTCTAAGCTTTATGCATAATTGTGGACTCCATTATTAGTTGTAAACTGATGAAGAACTATTTGGAAAAGTTCGGAAACATAGCTTTCTCTTTTACTTCCTTCTATCTGTAGAAGCTTTTACCTCTCCTGTCGCGTAATTTGTGAACTTGGTTCTTGAGGGTGGGGCTTAGCCATGGGGTGTTTGCTATTGACCTCGAGGGGGCCACCAATAAAACGAAGAGCAGGTTTGCGGATCAAACAGGCAGGGCGAGGTTCATATCGGGGAAGTTAGTTAAAGGTTTTAGTGAAAATTTGGCTGATTTAAGTATTTGATCAACTGGAATACTTTGTTTCTGGAGAAATTTAACATATGGGGACTCCCCCTCTGAGGCAGTTCCTGCAGAGCCTTTGCCACAATTCTTGTTGGAATTATGCAGTTTTTTGGAAGCTTCAGCACCAGAACGAAATGTAAGTTGTTTGACTTGTTTCTAAGCCGTGTGGATGGAACAAGCTCAATTGGGTACTCAATTTACTTTGTTTTTGAATATCCTTTGAGAAAAATATTGAAACTACTTTTATTCATTGTTCTAAAACTGGTGCATCTATTTAGAGTCAACATTTTTATTCTTATTTTTTCCCCATTGCTACATAGTTTAGATTAATGATGTAGTACTGCTAAAATTTACCTTTATTGCATGCCGGTTTATATATTTATATTTTGTAACCCAATTTGTATGTGTTTCGACCCAATAGACTCGGCTTTGTGTTCGGAAGTCAAGACTATTAACTAGATGGTTAGCGTTGGTCAAATTCATCTGTCTTGACTCTTTTGTTTTCATGTGAACTTCTTGTCGATTTCAAGTGTCTACAGCTCCATATCACATTGCTAGTCTCAGAAAAGTGATGTTATCTCTTTTTCTGAGATTATATGTAAATTAGGGCGTCTTACTGAATGAGTTCTGCATTTTGCTTATGGCATTGGTTTTGGTCAATAGCATACCAAATTTTGAGAATATCTATACGTACATCTATACCTATATCTTTATCTATACCTATATTGTTATCTATATATATGTATTCTTGAAAAAGAGAAATTAGGGGGATGTATTTGCATTTAAGTGTTAACCAGTTGGCTAATTTGATCTATCCTCTTCTGTTGCCTGTTGCTATGAGTTTTTCGGGGCTTAATTCTGGCGTGCATCATCTGTTGCCTGTTGCTACTAGTTTTGTAAGGTGCTACGAGGTTTATAATTTGGTATTGTAAAATTAATAAGTTGGAGAAAAGAACATGAATTTACCTAAGTTTATTTTGCTTCTATCTGTCATTCTAACATGGTTCTATTTGATCTGCAATTCTGTATCATAAGCATCTGCTGGGTTATTCCACTTTCACAATAACAGCATCTATAAAGAGCTTACCATCTCTTCTACTTTGGTAAAACATTGTTAAAATATGGACGTGGAACATCATTTTAAGCGCTGTCCAGAAATTGTAGGAAGTAACATGGTCAGCATAATCCACTTGGTGATATTTTGCTCGTTTTGATTACTTTACAGATTGAAATAATTCTTTTCTAGAAAATGATACTTTTTGTGGTGAGCATGTACTATGGATGACCCTTTTTTTGGGTAAGTACTATGGATGATCTTAAATAACGAGTGCATTGTTGATATTGATTTATCTGTTCTTTTAGGCTTTTGACATGGGAAGATGGATGCTATGATCATCCAAAACTGAGAGGATCTGTGGAAAGCATACAGAATGATATCTGCTTCAATGGATCCAACGAGATATTTCCTTCTAGTTGGGGATCTAGTGGACATGATGGACATTCAGTTGAATATCCAATTGGCCAAGCAGTGGCTGATATGGCAAGTGTTCAGTATCCATGGGGAGAGGGGTAAATTCTTGTGCTTGACTTGTGTTATTCTATTCTTGTACTTATTTACTCCCAACAAAATTGTGTACATATTCACAGCATAAATAATTACCCCATTTTTTGTCACTCCTTTCTGGCATCTCAGTAACTAAAGTCCTAAGGTATTTTTCTTAGGACTTGTAACACACTGGTGCACTCGACAATGAGCAGTGTAATGGTTTGACTTTGTGGAATCATTTTAGGCAAGACACTTGATTGGGAAGGATGGATGAATAACTTAAAGCCCTAAGGAACCCTGTGGACGATAATATTTGATAAAAAGAGCCTTTTTTTTTGGGTTTCATTCTCAATGATGTTTACAGATTACATTATTGTAATAGAAACATTTGCCATTTAGTTCCACAAATAGATCAATGCACTTTTTGCTGTAGACGAACTCCTCCCTAGATAGTCAAAACCCTTTTTTCAAGGACATCAAATGAAAAATCTCAACAGCAAAAGAATACATATAACTGAAACTGCCCATGCATTCCATAAGACTTGAGCAAAACCTCAAAAATTGTGCCCCATGAATGAGTTATAAGACCCACATGCTAAGATGCCAAGTAAGCCACTGCATCATCTCTCTGCAACAGTAAACAAAATGACACCCTCTGCACTCACTTGGGTGCTAGGAGATTGGTGCTCTTGTTTATGGAAAACATCCTGTGGCTATGTCTGGACTCCCACGATCCCATGTAGGTGGCTACCGGCTTCGATACTAAATGATGGCAAAATAATTTTTACTGTGTACTTTCAAGTTGTTTTTTTATTTATATGCTTGATGGAAATTGTCAAATAGTGGTAACTTATTATAACACTGAAATGAAGCAGGGTTGTAGGTGAAGTGGCACATACAGGGAAACATTGCTGGGTTTTATGTGACAATATATCAGCTGATAAATTCACATCTAAGGTAGCTCCTGAGGTGAGATTCCAAACAACATGACTGACTAAAATTCTGCCTAGGGTAAATGACTGTAGTCCATGGTCCTGTAAGTAGTGAGCTGATTACTTTAATGCAATTCTTCCATTGACAGGGTCCTGATGAATGGCTGCTTCAGTTTGCAGCAGGTATCAAGGTAACTTATTATTCAAGTATATTATAATAGCGGGTTGAACTCCATATATTTTGAGTGTGAGTGAGCCTCGTATCCTCTAGCAGTTTAACAGCAAATTGGCTTCTCTGGATAAATAGTGTGGTGATTTTTCATGTGATGCTCATGCAGACAATTTTGCTAGTACCTGTTGTTCCACATGGAGTTTTGCAACTTGGCTCATTAGAAAAGGTGTGTTTTCAATAAAATGGCATGCATTGGTATAGTGGCCATATGCCTGTTTTACATCATCTTTTTAGTGAGGTTGTCAGTTCTTGACATGCAATCATGTCAAGGATGCTGAAGCCATAAAACATCATGATTTTGAAAGCATTGTGACTGCTTAGTTTATTCATGTAGCATATATATGATGCTTGCTTGTTTCCTTGTGTCATGGACTTTGTATGTCTACAAGTCTCTCTCTCTCTCTCTCTCTCTCTCTTGCTCTCTCTCTCTCTCTCATATCTGTATGTTTTTGTTGTTTGTGAGTGTACTTGAACTTCAACTTCATCTGATGTGTGGCTATATAATCTTTTAAAAATTTCAGGTTGCTGAATATCCGGCGCTTGTTGCTTATATCATAGATGAGTTCAATTCCTATCAGAATGGAAAGGATTTATTACCTTTTATCAGTGGGGAATTTCTAGCTCAGACATCATCATCTCTTATGCCTATTGTCATGGATAACTTGGATGAGTCATCAGCCTCTACTGTGAACCAAATGAATTCTGAAGATCCTAGAACCGTTTACAGTATCAAACCAATAAACAACAAATTGTCAACTACTAATCAAATGACTCCAGTGTGCCTGGTTCAAGATGCATGTCACACATCTGGAAAAGACGTGCTAGATATTCTCAATAGTTCAAGGGAAAACGAAATCAATGTCCAATCAATGAGTTTTATCAAAGTATCGAAACCACTCAATCAATCACTGAATGATACAGAGTCAGAGATGATTGAGGGTAGCATGGTTGGATTTTCAAGTCTAGAAGAAGAATTACCAGCCTTCTCTGAGAAGTACAATGTTGGCATATTTGGAGAACATGCCAATGTAACTGTGAACTCTTATTTTGAAGGAGGTATGATGGAACAACCATTTGATAATAGGGTCCGTGACAATGTAAATACTTTCTTCAGCTTTCCAATGGACTGTGAGCTGCACAAAGCACTCGGACCTGTTTTCCCGGGACAGAATGAGGACTATTTGTGGGACTCATCTCTCTCAGGAGAGGATGCATGCAGTAACTCAAATCAGATTTTCAATAGAGATCTCGTTCACGGTATTGAGCCATCGACCTGGGAATTCAGTGGATGCTTTGCCAAAAGAGATGAGGCAGAACATCTCTTGGAAGCTGTAGTTGCCAGTATGTATGGTGGTGTGAATGATAATTCATTTAATGAACCCAATGATTTCAAGTTATCTGTTACATCATCGGGACATTTCGCTGCTTCCTACAGAGCGCAAAATCAATCTGAAGAAAGTGCTCTTGTGGAGGAGAAAAAAGTTCCATGGAGCTCTGTGACAAGTGCATTCGGTGCTGGGGGCCGAAATGCTATTACTGAATCTCCTGCATCTTCTTCATTTGAGAGCATGATGAGCACATTGACTGAGGAACAGCAGCAGAAGAAAGTGTGTGGCTACCTGCAGGCTAGGAAGGAGTCAAAGCTCTCTAATGCCAGAAAAAGAAGGGCCAGACCTCGTGAAAACCAGAGGCCAAGACCAAGGGATAGGCAATTGATCCAGGATCGGGTCAAAGAATTACGAGAACTTGTCCCAAATGGTTCAAAGGTGAGTGCTTTACATGGTTTCTGTCTGTTGCAGTTCACATAAGTTGTCCCTTTTTGATCTCTCTCTCTCTCTCTCTCTCTCCTTCTATTGAAATAATAGATTGCTTTCTTTTCCATGATAAATACAGTGTAGCATTGATGGCCTCCTAGATAGAACAATAAAGCACATGCTTTTCTTGAGAAGTGTTACTGATCAGGCTGATAAATTAGGGCAGTATGTTCATCAAGAGGTAACCGAATGTTATCCATGTGATTTTGGGTTTTCTTTCTTGGTCTTGTCAATAGTTCAGCTTTTTGTGAACCATCTCTTTAGCAAGTCAACTTTTTGTTAGGTAGAATAACCTAATATCGGTTGTCTGACACTCAGATAATATTTGAAAATAAAAGAATAGCAGCAACCAGCAAGTTTAGAAGGTATAATTTTCTTGGAAAGATATATTTACATGTTCAGGCATATGTAATGAAAGTGTAGTTAACGTGGGAATTCTTTGGGTAATGACAACTGAATTTACAACTACAGCAAGTTAAACATAGGTTGGCAGTGGGTTTCTGATTTGGGCAGTGGCACTGCGTGTAGAGGAGGGGTGTTTATGTTACTGTTCCCTAAATTTGAGGGCTACGTGCTCAGAAGTGTCTAATCAAAGATCGACCAAGAATATTGAAGCAATTGTAAAGTTGACCAAAAATTTATGGATTTAACTGTAAAGCGTGTATTGGAAATATAAGAGATGTTATAAACAAATGAAAAACGACAACATAATGGACATGAAAAGACTTCACCAAAGTTTTCTCCCCCCACCCATCACCACACAAGATCTGATTGAACTAGTTTGCTTGGGAAAATGTAACTCATGTCATGCTTACGCAGACTTGGTTAGACTGTCTTGCTTGATATGCAAACACCAAGTATCAATACTGCCTCAAATGGAATGGTTTCCACATTGGCGATTTTCACTGCTTTTTCATTTGGATAAATATGAACATAGCAGGCCCTTTTGACTTTAGAGTGACATCATAGAAAGAATTCACTTCCGATACAGCAACAATTAAGAGGATTTCCACACAAGAAGTTACAATCAATATCATGTGGAAGGAAAGGAAACAATGGAATTTTAGGCTCCAATAAGGAATATCATAATTCAAGTTTCGATTAAGAAATGCCTACTAAATGTGGCAAGAGGCTATGGTGTTAACCACATTGAAGTTGAGGCGGAATCTTTCTGTATTGTACCTCAAGAAGCTGTAATTCTACTAAGTATATCTCCTGAATATGTTTGGCTGGTTTCTTCATGACATTGTATAAAGTGAAGGGCATTGCAATTAGGATTGATACCACCCGAGAAGTCAATTTTAATGTCATAGTTTTATGCTATGATTACTTTGGAAACAACACCAGTAAATGCATACATCACCAAGTGTCCAATAGTATATATTGTGTCCAATAGTATACATTGAGCGATAATCCTCTTGTAGCAAATGCACATTGGCCGTTGAGATTGTAGGGACATAGTTCACATCAAAAAATTGTTTTGTAAAAAGAGGAAAACTCTGAAGTCGGCACTTAGCTATTTCTAAGCTTTAATTTGCAATATGTTGATGTTTCTGATATTTGATACATGTATGGATTGAAATGCTGAGCAGGTAACTGGTCGGAAGAATATGAAATCATCTGGCACCAAGCGTGATCGTCAAAGTGGGACAAGTTGGGCTTTTGAACTGGGAAGTGATCTCCCAGTATGCCCCATAGTTGTGGAAGATCTTGAATATCCAGGACAATTGCTAATAAAGGTCTGCTCTGTGGCTTGATAAATGTACTATTGTATTTGCTTAGATTCCTTCAGCTATATTGAGTAGAGAGCGTGCTCTAACTTGAATGCTTGGCAGATGCTTTGCAATGATCATGGGTTCTTCCTGGAGATCGCTGAGGTTATCCGTCATTTAGAGTTAACGATCTTGAAGGGTGCAATGGAGAGTCGTTCAAACAATACATGGGCTCACTTCATCGTTGAGGTATCTGATAAATTCCAAAGCCTGCACTACAAAACATGCCTGATTTTCTCGTGGTAGAAATTGTCTGAAGCGTTACTTCTGCTTTTTGTACAGGCTTCAAGGGGCTTCCACAGATTGGATATCTTCTGGCCACTGATGCAACTACTCCAGCGTAACCACTGTCCAATTTCGAGCAAGGTTTGATGCATTTCATATCCTGGCTTGAAGGAAAAAGAAGGAATTTCAAGATGGGAAACTATCTATTTGGGAACTTTGTTTGTTTGGTTTTAGGATTTTACGGTCTTACTGGTACCTGAAATTTGCTGATATCTGTACATCGTCTCTGTATATCAAGGCATTTAGCTGACAAGAATGCCTGTCTGTATTACCTTTAATCCAGGGTTGTGCCATTTGCTAATAAGCAAATTTGTGAAAAACATTAAAGATGCTCAAACATTGGAAAGAGAATTCAGATTACGAGGAGAGGGTTAACTAATGTTTCTAGTGCTCAAGACATTAGAAACACTAATCTTTCGGTAGTGTTATCTAGTCTCTAAATAAACTAATCTTTCTATATGATTCTTATGGATCCCTAGATATTATGGCTTATGCACTCTGCAACCCTAATAAGAAGGTTGCTCTTTCTACTTGACAGCGAGCAGGTACATAAGCATTCCTGTTGCTTGAACATCTGTTAAAACAACAGGTAATGGGTTTTAGATATGTAACCCATAATTAATTTGGAGCAAAGAACGTATCTCTGTCAATAAATACCCATTGGATCCTATGGCTTCTTTTTCATAAGAAAAACTAAAATTTTGGTTAGTTTACACTAATTGCTATAAAAATTATAAGTAGCTTTAAAATCTTGGGAATAACTTTTTTGATAAATAACCTGTTTAAAAAAAGCACAATGGACAAGCTGAGGTAAAAAATGATTGGCTGGTAAAAAAAAGTTTATGGAGGCATGACTAAATCTCGTTTTGGGTGACAAACTAAAATAGTTTCATTTTATCTTAATTCGGAGGAACTCAAAAAAATAAAAGAAGAAAATTTTTAAAGTAACAACATTTGTTAATAGTACAATAGCATGGAAAAAATATAACGAAGTCGATATAGATAGAAAACAAGATAATGGGACAATTAAGTCACTTGGAAGCGCCAATGAGAGAGATCTTTGAAGACTCCATTCTAGCTAGTTTTGAGATGGCTAGAAGCCATTCACAGTATAACCTCCGTCAACACAAATAACTTGCCCTGTGATATATGAGGCAGCAGGTAGGCAAAGGAATGCAACCAGTGAGGAAACCTCATCAGGCTGTCCAACGCGGCCGATTGGAATTTGAGAAACTAAGCGAGCAACAGATTCCTTGCCACTGGGACTTTCCTGCAGCAAGAGGAGCAAATTTTATGTGAGGGTAGCCGTTTTGAAGTGGAAGCATTGTTAATATTTATATGTATATATGAATAAATTATATTTTGTACCCTCGCACTTTATACTGAATTTCACTTCAAGATTTATACTTTCAATTGTAATAATTAAGTTTTTGTACTTTTAATTCGTTATAATTTCACCCTCTTGTAAGATTCTAATTGTGCAATTGACGGCCAAAAGATTCGTGCGTCTCACGTGATCTTTTTTCACCCAAAAACAAAAAAAATTTGTTCATACAATTTTGGTGTCCAAACACCCTTATCTCTCGCTAATTTATCTCAAAGCCTCCAAATTCAAGTTATTCTATATATAAAATAAAATTAAAATTACAAAATATCCTAATCATCTCACGTGAGGGAGGCCTGAGAGCGTTTGTTAGCTAAAATGGTGAAAAAAATATATTTTTTTGTCCTTTAAAAAAGGACTACGTGAGATGCATAAAGTTTATGGTTGTCAATTGCAGAAATGAAAGTTTTTAAGAAAGTGACATTGTAACGAATTAAAAATATAAAACTTAATTATTACAAGTAAAAATACAAGTACTGAAATGGAATTCCGTTTAAAGTGAAAAGCATTATTTACCATATATATATATGTATATATATTATACTTGAGGGGAAAAACAAGAAAAGAATTTGACCTCCACTGCATCCACTATTGAAGTTCTGGTAGCCCCTGGTGCAACTGCGTTTACGCGGATGTTGTCCCTTGCCCACTCACAGGCCAAGTTCTTTGTGACTTGATTCATTGCTCCTGGAAATTACAAGTTATCGAGCAAATTTATGACTCTGTTTCAGCTGGTTTTCAAGCTCAACGCCTACCAGGGGTGGAACTAAGATTTTATTTTGGAGTGACAAATCTTAAAACACAATTTTTTTTACTTAGTGATATAAATATTATATTTTAATTTTTTTAAAAACATATTTCTCAGTTCAAACATAAGAAATATATTAGAATGTAAGGCTAAATTTTTACAATAAAAAAAACTATTGTTTCTTTGTGTACTCTTTTATTTTTTTTTGGGGTTAAAAGAGCCAAAAGAATTGCAACCTATAAATGAAAAAAAAAAAATACAATATAAAAAGAGCTCAACTCATGAATTTAACTCATCTATAAAATCAACTAGAGAAAAAGTGAAATCACAAGAAATTCTTTTGCATAAAAAATGAAAACTGTGGACTTGGCAAATTTTTTTTTTGAATTGATATGCAATAGAAACCCCACTAGACGATGATTTTATTGGGTTAGTATGTCAAAAAAACATAAGTATGACCCACCGTCTCTCATATACATATTTTGATATTTCATTTGGTTGGAGTTTTAAAGAGGGTTTTAAATTGTGGAGGGTGTTAGTAGAATAATTTTGCCTAAAATATTATGTATAGATATTATATATAGGAAGACTATACAAAAAGTGGGCACCCCTCAATATATAGTTCCGCCCCTGATGCGTACGTACCTTTGGTTGCTGCATAGATAGAATTAGAAGGCATAGCTATCACCCCAGCAACAGAGGAGATAAACACAATGTTTCCATTTCCAGATGCTTTAAGGAGAGGTTGTGCAAGTTGAGACAAGTGATAAGGTGCCTCAAAATTGGTACCCATCAAACTTGAGAAATCTTCGGCTGTATACTCTGTAGCTTGTTTAACAGTAAAGACACCAGCATTGTTTACCTACACAAAATAATAAGCCAAAAAGATGCTACCTCACAAGTTCAAGAAATGAAAGACAAGCATAAAAAAGTATGAAATTTTAGTAGGCATGCAAGATTTTGGTTGTAGCGATGAAAACAACATTAAAAGCAGTAATCAAAACATTATATAGGATAGAAAATTTTGAGGGTTAATTACACTTTGCATTCCTGCACTTTATATTAAATTTTTACTTTAGAACTTTCATTTTTATTTATAAGAATTAAACCTTTATACCTTTTATTTGTTGTAATAGCAACCTTATACTAATTTCTTTTAGAGAAATAGATAGAAAATTCATGTGACAATCACCTGACCTTTTTCAAGTCATAACTATGTAAAATCATGCCCTTCGTTAATAATCTATTACGAATTCCTCACAAATCACTCTAGAATCATGAGGATAATCAAATTATACTATGTATATAATGTGATTAGGCTTTATACAAAAGTCCCCAATTCAACTCACGTGCAATACGTTTGAGCCTTTGGACGGGAAAACGGATTGAATTTTATATCTTTACTTATTGAGAAAGGTCACGTACTTGTCACATGTGAATTTCGATCAATTTATCTAGTGGAAGTTAACAGAAGATTGACATTACAACAAATCACAAGTGTAAAAGTTTAATTGTTACAAATAAAAAATGAAAATCTTGAAATAGCAAAGTGTAATTAACCCAAATTTCAATATCAAGATACTAAAATTTAACTTAATGCCAAATGGGTTCTAAATTTGAACCAGAGCAGTAATAACTAGGATTTGGATCCTCTCGAGAGGTCCATTCCACTAGGAGTATCTTGCGAATATAATTACTTATGGGACTTAACGAATATAAAACAGAAATTGAGGTACAGACATCTTAAGAACTTCCAAATTTATGCTCGTACTGTAACTACTAAATGCAACCCACCAGAAATAGTATAGGTAATGTGTATAAACAGAAATAAACTACTTTCTAATTCACTTTCTTATTCACAAAACACAAAATAAATGAATCTCACTACGTTGTGTCTTGTGGGTTAAAATTGAATTGAAAAATTAGTTTATATATAGTATTACTCTAATTTATTACTAGAATAATGTGGTTAGATAAGAGCCATTCATTTTAAAGCAAAACACCTATCACCATAATGACTTTCAATTATAATAATGTCATTTTTACATCATTTTAATAAAATTTTTTGTATATATTTTTGAGGAATGCTCGCTACAGTCTTTTGGTCCATCGCTAAGCCACAGTCGTGCTCTAGTAACAACACGTGTATTCCACTAGAAGCTAAATCACTTGTAACCTATTAATGCCGGTACTCAAATAAAAACAATAAAATAAGCAAACTTCATATTAAAAAAAAAAAAAAAAACAGGATAAGCATCAGAAGTTTTACCCTTTGATGGCTTCGTTGGTTCTCTCTCTACAGTCAAACCCACCAATATTTTCTCAAAATCCATCTTTATATTACTATCGGATTTGCTACAACAACGACATCACTGGATCTACCACTCTTGATTTCACCCTTTCCCTTCATTATAAATCAATTAGGATTCATCCAAACTCGAACTTCCAAAATTGAACGTTTTTCCTTTTTTTCATTCATTCTCACAAAATTACTAAGTGCTCCCAATTACTGAGTTGTATTATTGAAGATTTCCAATTTTATGTTCTTATCTGTGTTGGGATTTGTTATGGATTTTTAGAACACAGGAGAGACATGGGTTTGTCAACTCTGTCACATGACCACAAACATACAAAGCGAATCAACTAAATCCAACCAAGTCGCTGTGGAAGAGAGCGAATGCTAGACCGAGAAGGTGGTGGCTGCGGTGGCCGCTGTTATGGAATTAAGAGGGGGTATTGGCTGGTGTGTATCTATGTGGCCACGGTGGAGACGAAAAGAGGAGGTGCGGCTTTGACAACAGCCTGTTCGGCCATGGCCCATGGCAATGGGGTTTCTCTGATGGTGGCCATCGGGAGGTGGTGTGGTAGAATAAATGAGAAGAGGGCAGAGAGCGAAAGGAGGCTGGACTGTGGATTTGCTTTTCTGAGAGATGAGGGTGGCTGCCATGGTGGCTTTTAGTGTGCTGAAGGGAGAAATGAGTGCGAGAGGTGAACGATTTTCTGATTTGCAATTTGGGTCTGTAATAAGCTTCAGAGAGAGAAAGGGAGCCAGGAGGTTGATTGCCAGAGAGAGAAAGGAAGAGGAAGAGAGAGAAATTGTGCAATGATTATTTTACTTCCGGTTGCCAACAAAAGCGTCAAAAGCCAGTGCCACACGTCATCACCAGGGCGCGACTGTTGGAAAGTGACGGATAAAACGACTGTTACTAGCATTGCCCTATATTTTTTTTTTAAAGAATCGCATTTTTCATATAATAATGTTCAGAATGCGAATCTGGTAAATGGTTTCACAGAAGTCTTCTCAGGGCCTAAACTTACAAGGATGTTGAGCTTTCCATTGAAAACAGAGGAGACAGTTTCCATCAGTTTCTCCCGCTGGCCTCGAGACGATAGGTCACAGATTGATCCAGTCACACTAAAACCCTTGCTTTTCCATTCTTGCAAGCGTTCATTGAGTTCTGTTTGATTACGAGAACATGTGTGGATTACTGCTCCAAATCCTACTAATTCTTCTATTATGGCATACCTGTTTCACAAACAATAGTTCAAAGACTTCTAGTCAATCATTGGGTTGATGGATCAAAGCAGTTAAAACAACAACACAGCTTGCTTCACAGACTATGAAGTTGGCTGCTTCCGAACGAAACTTTGGATTCGATTGTAACTTAAAAAAACATAGGAAAAATAAAAAAAAATAAAAAAAAAGAAAAGTAGTTGAAATGCTAATAAAACGAGGAAGGAGCTTGAAGTAACAAACCCTATGCCTCGTGTTCCGCCAGTCACAAGAGCTGTCATTCCCTTGAGAGACCATCTTCCCTCTCTGCAACTCATCTCTGCTTGTGCCAAGCTTTTCTCCCCTCGCCCTCAAAAGTTCCACCAACTGAGAACAGAGCTTTTACATGTTATTTATAGGATAAATTCGAATCGTAAACCTAATTGAATTGTATTTAACAGAAAACTATAAAAAATTCTGTGTCGTTATAAAATTAAAAGAATATAAAAAAAAAATAATTCAACATAAAATATAGTGAATAATTTTTTAAAAACTATTAAATATTTATCATATTAGTTCTTATGAAACAATTAAGGTTAGATCTTTTGAATCACTTAAAATTTTATTACTAATATAGAACTAAAAGAATATAATATAAATTTTAAAGACTTATCTATACTTCTTTTCCTTTTATTTTTTTTCTTCTCCATTTCTATTTTCTTCTACTCTTTCTTTCCATTTTCTTTCTCTCTCTTCATTGTTCACAAAACTATCTGAGTTTCTATTTAAAAACATTTGAAGTTGAGGTATGCAAGACTTAGCTCATCAATCCGTGAGGTTATCTATTTTTCTATTTGAAAGCATTTGAAGTTGAGGAGTGCAAGACAACTCATCAATCCAAGAGGTCATCTTTTTCTATTTAAAAGCATTTAAAGTTAAGGCGTGCAAGACTTGAACCTTCAATCCAAGAGGTCATCCATTTTTCTATTTAAAAGCATTTAAAGTTAAGGCATGCAAGACTTGAGCCTTCAATCCGTGAGGTCATCCATTACATGTAATGGAAGTAATGTTTTATCCTCTTATCATGCTCCGCGGCGTGGCAATAATTCGTGGCTCCTCAAACTTTCGTGCAATCCTGAGATTGGTTCTATTGCCAGCACACCTTGACTTTTGGTAGGACGAACTTTACTTATTAATGAACCTAAAGTGGCTGGTAGTTTGGCTATTTCATACAAATTTACCCTGACCATAGATAGCTATTCCTTGCCTATAGTAATAACTTTATCGAGAAGTTTCTGATTATGTCTAAGTATTTTCAAGAATATTTCTGATTATGTCTATGATTGTTCCTGCATCATGTCACGTGAATGGGATGATAGTGGTTTTGATGCATCCCTTGAAGGCAGGTGCAAACCCAATGGCGTAGCTCGATTGACCCAACAACACAATGGTCATGTCCGGCTGAGATTTCACTTCGGGGTATTGGAAGATAATGATGCCATGTATAAGTGAAAGACCGACGAAGGATTGTGCAATGAATAGTTCTAAAGATGGTGCATATCAAACTTTTGAACAAGAGGTATATTTGGATTTGAGTTTTTTTTTTTTGGGTACTTCAAGTGGATAGGAATTCACCAATGATACATGATGAATAATCGAACATACTGAAGATGTATTATTGATTTCATTTGGAAAGAGAAAAAAAAATTTGTTAGTGATTCTGTCGGAAATGTAATCTTAAATAGTTACTCTTTGAATTTTACTATAATAGAACATGGTACCAACATTCTTGTGATTGATTCCTTCAAACACTATGAAGATCAATTCAGTTCAATTTATCTTCATCAAAAGTTAGTTATAAATTATTTTATTTTGACTTGATAGATTGACATGATTTCACTCGAGGGATTGACAAGGTGAAAGTTTTGACAAAGGGTTGAAAAGTTCAAAGTTCTTTGTTAGTTTCAAACTTGAGTGTAATTTTTTTTTTTTTTATTTCTTGAAGAGGATGATGCAGGGTAAAAATCATGATGTTCCGACTCAAAATCATGTCAAACTTGGTAGTTTGACTACAAATGCGGTGAAGATCAAAAGTTCATAGTAAACTATCAGTTTTTGGCTGAATTTTTCTGTTTAAGCCTTTGAATTGATGATTTTGCTATTTTACGAAAATATTTGTTTTAATAATTTGCTTTAAGATTTTATGCATAATTTGAGTTCTATTAGGTCTCTAGTATAAAACGTTGGAGTTCATTCGAATTTGTTATTTTTAATAATTTTTATGTTTTTCTAATTTATGCCAAATTTGAGTTCTATTAAGTTTAGAGTTTGTTTCTTCTATAAAAAAAAATGTAAGAACTTTGTTGTAGATATCTTTTGATGATTTGATACTACAATTTATTCATAAAATTGGTTTCTTTTGTATTATTATGTCTCGTTCATTATAACTAGTGGCGGACTGACGCCTGTTTGAGTAGCGTTGGTTGTCTCTATTGGATTTTGCAAAAAAGAAAGATTTTTTTTAAACTCGAGCCAATTAAAAATGAACTTTGCTCAACCAATCCCAATACCGATATTAATTTTTTTTAACCCCACCCAAACCCATAAAATACATCATGTTAAATTATTTTATATGATTATAGATATGCAACTTCAAGAATTGAATAACTATTTTAATGAGGTGAATACGAAGCTATTATCGTGTATGACATCTCTTGATTCAAGCGATTCATTCTTTGCGTTTGATAAAAAAAAATTTGCTTTGGTTTCCTAAATTTTGTCCTTCTGAATTTTTTTCATTAGAGCTTATGCTACTTGATAATCAACTTGAGGGCTACATTCTAGATGTAAGTTATAATGATTAATTTTTTAAAATGATAGTGATTGGTGGACTTGCTAAAAAATTAGTTGAGACGAAAAAAGATATTGTCAATCCATTAATATCTTTACTTGTGAAGTTGGCATTAATTTTATCGGTTGTAACTGCATTAGTTGAGAAAACTTTTCCTGCAATGAATATTATCAAGACTTCACTACGTAATTGCATGAGCGATGAGTGAATGTATGATTATTTGATGACATACATTAAAAGAGACATATTTAATATCATAGACAATAAACTATTTTGCAAACGTTTCAAAATATAAAACAATAAAGGAAATTATTGTAATTTGTCACATTAATTTGAATATTATTTTGTGTAAGAAACAATTGTTATTGATATATAAAGTTTTAAATGTTATCGTATTCTTTGCATTTCTTAAAATTTATTATCTTATTTATATACAGTTATTTAAAAATATTTTTTGCCTCTACTGAAATTTTTTTTTAGGTCCGCCACTAATTATAACAACTCTCCATTCATACTATCCCTACGTAATTTTGATTATCAAAGTAGTGTAACAAACATTCTGACTTTATAACACTTGTCCACTAATCTTCTATTCGATTGTGCAATTGATTTCTTATGAATTTCATGTTTGGTTATGTACCATGGCTGATTTTCATTTTAGAAGTTAGTTTATATTGACCGTCTCTAAAAGTAAATAAAGTATTTAACTTAATAGATACATAAAAAGAAAATTAGTAATTCTACATATTCAAATGATCATACAACAAATTGTACAAAATGTAACACAAAATGTACAATAAATACTACATATTCAATTATATCACTAATCCCACAAATTCAAGAACTAGTTCAAGACTATTGAAATAATAATAAGATGACTTAAAACCTAATTCTTGTTTTAGTTATGCAAGACTTCTTCTTATAGATATCGCTCACTCTGCTGAATGAAGATTTAATAAGTTGTAGGAAGCATTATTTAATTTCACAATTCATTGAAAAAGTAAATGTTTGCGACAAGTACTACAAGATGGCATAAACATGTAGCACAAAATAACAATAACCAAATTTAGAGAGGAACCAATATTTAAAAAATTCGCGTTTCAAAAGAAATAAAAGATACCATCAAATAGCACAAGGTACAATATTGTAGAAATAACATTTCCTTTTCCCCTTCATTTCAAAAATTTAGATTTATTTATTTATTTTTTGATCTCGCAAACAAAACAACTGAAGTATACCTAAAGAATCAGGGCATTGAACAAGTATATGGGTATTGAGTAAAACTTATAAAAGCAATAAATAAAAATTGGACAATGAAATTTGAAAGGGATTGATTTGGAAGAATGTGGTGTCAATTATATAAAAGATGAGGTAAACAGTGTATTATTAACAGATGTGTAATATTAAATTTATTTTTATTTTTTAAAACTTGAATGGCCCCACAACCTTATATATATATATATATATATTTTTTTTTTTATACAAAGGCAATTGGGGTAAGTGAAGGCTGGCAGGATTTGAATACTCGCCAAATAAGTGGGTTCATAACGCCTATATTATCGGAACAAACCAAACACTCCACACGACCTTATATGTAACACTGGAAGTAAATGATTCATCAAGCAAGAGCGTACAAATGTAATTTGTAAAATTATCTCAAGAGGTATATTAATATTGGAGTAATTATACTTTATCTCCTTGTTGTTTGAGTCAAAATCAGATGACCCCTATAGTTTAAAAGTGAATACACGACCTCCTATGGTTTGGATTTATTTGCAAAATGTATGAAAATCATTAGATTTAACGAAAATTTTGTTATAAGGGTATTTTTGTTATTTTATTTATCTAAATTAGAACATAAAAATGTAACTTGGCCTTTTTATGCCAAAATAAAGGTTTGTTTTTTAAGGCTTTTTTTTTTTTGTTATTTCACCAAATTATTTTTTTGATATTCTAATTTAGGGATATAAAATGACGAAAATACTTCTATAATGGAATTTTCGTTAAACCTAACGATTATTATGCATTTTGCAAATAAATTTAAATCACAAGAGAAATCATATGTTCACTTTTAAATTATAGGAAGGTTATCTGATTTTTATTCAAACCACAAATGGATAAAATGTAATTACTCCATTAATATTTTGGGCAAATTACATCCACCTCCCTTGAGGTTTCAGACTAATACGACCCACCCTCTGAGATTCTAAAAATTACATTCCCCGCTCTTGAGATTTGAGGTGAGTTGTATTTTCTCTCAAATGTTAAATATTTTAATAGAATAAATGTGATGTCAGTAAAAAAAAAAAAAAAGTTCATTACCTAAATTGTCCTTAATGTGTATGAAATGACATAAATAGGATTTTTTTTGTGCTTCTAAAATTAATTAGTGTTGTTGATTTTTCAAATCTTTGTTTTTTTTGCTTTTAAATTCCCCCACATGTGTGTTGATTTTTTTTTATAATATATAGTATCTAAAAACTTTAGTATAATTGATTTTCTTAAATTAAACTGTTGTCTTTTTAATATAAGTTAACTAATGTTGTTGTTTTTTATGTTACTTTTTATAGGGCATTTTTCCTCATGTTGACTAAAATTTTTTTTTTTTATATAAAAATTTATAAAATCTATATTGGGCTTTAATTATAGCATATAAAGTTTTAAAAAAATATGAGACTTATGATTTATTTATTAATTAAAATGGTATTTTATATAAATGTGACATTTAATTTACGCTTAGAATCTTGTACTGATAATGCATCTTTTTTATTCATTAGAAGAAGGCACAAAATCAACATACTAATTAATTTCATAAGAAAAAAAAATCTATTTATGTCATTTCATGTACATTAAGAGTAATTTAGATAATAAATTTATTTTTTTACTGACATAATATATATTCTGTTAAAAGATTTAATATTTAAAAAAAATACAACTCACCTCAAATCTAAAAAGAAGGGGAATATAATTTGTAAAATATCAGAGGTGAGTGTTTTACAGGGTTTCTGTCTGTTGCAGTTCACATAGGTTGTCACTTTTTGATTTCTCTCTGTATCTCCTTTTATTGAAATAATAGATTGCTTTCTTTTCCATGATAAATACAGTGTAGCATTGATGGCCTTCTAGATAGAACAATAAAGCACATGCTGTTCTTGAGAAGTGTTACTGATCAGGCTGATAAATTAAGGCAGCGGGTTCATCAAGAGGTAAGCGAATGTTATCCGTATTATTTGGAGTTTTCTTTCTTGATCTTGTCAATAGTTCAGCTTTATGTGAACCATCTCTTTAGCAAGTCAACTTTTTGTCAGGTAGAATAACATAATATTGATTGTCTGACACTCAGATAATATTTGGAAAACAAAGAATAGCAGCAACCAGCAAGTTTAGAATGTATAATTTTCTTGGAAAAATATATTTACAGGTTCAGGCATGTATAGCGTAAGTGTAATTAACAGGTTCAGAAACTTACTGCCAACCTATCTTTTAACTACAGCAAGTTAAAACGAAGGTTGGCATTGAGTTTCTGATTTGGGCGGGGGCAGTGATGCAGGACAAGTAACCTGAGTTGTACAAAGAGAACAGGTAAAAGAGAAAGGAGGAGGATAGATCCTAGAAAAGAGAGAAGAATTGAACAGAAATAACGGGAAAAGGAGAACTGAGATTCAGAGAGGGGAGAGAAATCCACAGACACAAATATTTAATATCCAATATTCAATCATCAAAAGCTAATCAAAACCTTACATAGTTAGCCATCTATATACTACCTATATGGTCTTATCCAATAAGAAAAAAAATCTAAAATAGACTCCTATAAAAAATAAAATTCTCAAATAAAATAAATTCTAAACACAAATTATTTAACTATTCTTGATCTCCATCAGGCGGTTCATGTAGATGAGGGTTATTTATGTTACTGCTCCCTAAATTTGATGGCTACGTGCTCAGAAGTGTCTAATCAAAGATCGACCCAGAATATGGAAGCAATTGTAAAGTCGACCGAAAATTTATGGATCTAACTGTAAAGCTTGAATTGGAAATATAAGAGACGTAATAAACAAATGAAAATGACAACATTATGGACATGAAAAGATTTCACCAAAGTTAAATAATTTGATTGAACAAGTTTACTTAGGAAAATGTAATGATGTTATGCTTACGCAGACTTGGTTAGATTGTCTTGCTTGATATGCAAACAGCATATATCAATACTGCCTCAACGGAATGGTTTCCACATTGACCATTTTCACTGCTTTTTCGTTTGGATAAATATGAACATAGTAGGCCCTTTTGAGTTTATAGTGACATCCTAGAAAGGAATTAACTTCTGATACAGCAACAATTGAAAGGAGTTCCGCACAAGAAGTTACAAGCAACATCATGTGGAAGGAAAGGAAACAATGGAATTTTAGTTCAAGTTTTGATTCAGAAATGCCTACTAAATGTGCCACAAGGCTATGGTGTTAACCACATTGAAGTTGAGGCTGAATCTTTCTGTTTTGTACCTGAAGAAGCAGTAATTGTACCAAGTATATCTCCTGAATATGTTTGGCCGGTTTCTTTGTGACATCATATAAAGTGGAGGGCTTTGGAGTTGGGATTGATAGCAGACAAGAAGGCAATCTTAATGTCCTAACTTTATGCTTTGATTACTTTGGATGGATACAAACACTGGTAAATGCATACATCACCATGTGTCCAATAGTATATATTGAGCAATATTCTTATAGCAAATGCCCATCAGCCATTGAGATTGTAGGGACATACTTGACATCAAAATAATTTGTAAAAAGAGGGGAAAAATCAATCTTCTCATACATGAAGTGAGCACTTAGCTATTTCTAAACTTTAATTTGCAATATGTTGATGTTTTTGAGATTTTGAGATATGTGCGGATTGCAATGCTCTGCAGGTAACTGATCGGGAGAATATGAAATCATCTGGCACCAAGCGTGATTGTCAGAGTGGGACAAGCTGGGCTTTTGAACTGGGAAGTGATCTCCAAGTATGTCCCATAGTTGTGGAAGATCTTGAATATCCAGGACAATTGCTAATAAAGGTCTGCTCCGTGGCTTGATAATTGTACTATTGTATTTGCTTAGATTCCTTCAGCTATATTGAGTAGAGAGGGTGCTCTAACTTGAATGCTTGGCAGATGCTTTGCAATGATCATGGGCTCTTCCTGGAGATCGCTGAGGTCATCCGTCGTTTAGAGTTAACGATCTTGAAGGGTGCAATGGAGAGTCGTTCAAACAATACATGGGCTCACTTCATCGTTGAGGTATCTGATAAATTCCAAAGCCTGTACTACAAAACATGCCTGATTTTCTCGTGGTAGAAATTGTCTAAAGCGTTACTTCTGTTGTTTGTACAGGCTTCAAGGGGCTTCCACAGATTGGATATCTTCTGGCCACTGATGCAACTACTCCAGCATAACCACTGTCCAATTTCGAGCAAGGTTTGATGCATTTCACATCCTGACTTGAAGGTAAAAGGAGGAATTTCAAGATGGGAAACTATCTATTTGGGAACTTTGTGTGTTTGGTTTTAGGATTTTACGGTCTAACTGGAACCTGAAATTGCTGATATCTGTACATCGTCTCTGTATATCAAGGCATTTTAGCTGACAAGAATGCCTGTCTGTATTACCTTTAATCCAGGGTTGTGCCATTTGCTAATAAGCAAATTTGTGAAAAACATTAAAGATGCTCTAACATTGGAAAGAGAATTCAGATTACGAGGAGTGGGTTAACTAATGTTTCTAGTGCTCAAAACATTAGAAACACTAAAACTAGTGCTATCTAGTCTCTAAGTAAACTAATCTTTCTATATGATTCTTATGGATCCCTAGATATTATGACTTATGCACTCTGCAACCCTAATAAGAAGGTTGCTCTTTCTACTTGACAGCGAGCAGGTACATAAGCATTCCTGTTGCTTGAACATCTGTTAAAACAACAGGTAATGGGTTTTAGATATGTAACCCATAATTAATTTGGAGCAAAGAACATATCTCTGGCAATAAATACCCATTGGATCCTATGGCCTCTTTTTCATAAGAAAAAACTAAAATTTTGGTTAGTTTACACTAATTGCTATAACAATTATAAATAGCTCTAAAAACTCTGAATTCATTTGGGAATCATTTTTTTGATAAATAACTTGCTTAAAAAAAGCATAATGGATAAGCTGACTTAAAAAATGATTGGTTGGTAAAAAAAAAGACGAAATTTCGTTTTTGGGTGACAAACTAAAATAGTTTCATCTTATCTTAATTCGGAGGAACTCAAAAAAATAAAAGAACACAAATTTTAAAGTAATAACATTTGTTAATGGTACAATAGCATGGAAAAAATATAATGAAGTCGATATAGATAGAAAACAAGATAATGGGACAATTAAGTTACTTGGAAGCGCCAATGAGAGATCTTTGAAGACTCCATTCTAGCCAGTTTTGAGATGGCTAGAAGCCATTCACAGTAAAACCTCCGTCAACACAAATAACTTGCCCTGTGATATATGAGGCAGCAGGTAGGCAAAGGAATGCAACCAGTGAGGAAACCTCATCAGGCTGTCCAACGCGGCCGATTGGAGTTTGAGAAACTAAGCGAGCAATATATTCCTTGCCACTGGGATCTTCCTGCAGCAAGAGGAGCAAATTTTATGTGAGGGTAGCCGTTTTGAAGTGGAAGCATTGTTAATATTTATATGTATATATGAGTAAATTACATTTTACACTTTCGCACTTTATACTGAATTTCACTTTAAGATTTGCACTTTCAATTGTAATAATTAAGTTTTTGTACTTTTAATTTATTGTAATATCACTCTCTTGTAAGATTCTCTTTGTGCAATTGACGGCCAAAAAATTTGTGCGTCTAACGTGATCTTTTTTCACCCAAAAAAAAAAAAAAATTTGTTCATACAATTTTGGTATTGAAACACCCTTATCTCTCGCTAATTTATCTCAAAGCCTCTAAAATCAAGTTATTCTATATATAAAACAAAATTATTAGGGTTACAAAATACCCTAATCATCTCACGCGAAGGAGGGTTGAGAGCGTTTGTAACTAAAATTATAGAAAAATATATTTTTTTGCCCTTAAAAAAGGGCTACATGAGATGCGTAGGTTTTATAGTTGTCTATTGCAGAAATGAAAGTTTCTAGGAAAGTGATATTGTAACGAATTAAAAGTGTAAAACTTAATTGTTACAATTAAAAGTATAAGTACTGAAATAAAATTCCGTTTGAAGTGAAAAGCGTTATTTGCCATATATATATATATTATACTTGAGGGGAAAAACAAGAAAAGGATTTTACCTCCACTGCATCCAACAATGAAGTTCTGGTAGCCCCTGGTGCAACTGCGTTTACGCGGATGTTGTCCCTTGCCCACTCACAGGCCAAGTTCTTTGTGACTTGATTCATTGCTCCTGGAAATTACAAGTTATCGAGCAAATTTATGACTGTTTCAGCTGGTTTTCAAGCTCAACGCCTACCGGGGGTGGAACTAAGATTTTATTTTGGAGTGTCAAATCTTAAAACACAAAATTTTTCCTTAGTGATATAAATATTATATTTTAATTTTTTTAGAAACATATTTCTAAGTTCAAACATGAGAAATATATTAGAATGTAAGGCTAAATTTTTATAGAAAAAAAAAACCATTATTTCCTTGTGTACTCTTTTTTTTTTTGGTTAGAAGAGCCAATGGAGTTGCAACCTATAAATGAAAAAAAAATACAATATAAAAAGAGCTCAACTCAAGAATTTAACTCATCTATAAAATCAACTAGAGAAAAGGTGAAATCACAAGAAATTCTTTTGCATAAAAAATGAAAACTGTGGACTTGGCAAATTTTTTTTTTTGAATTGATATGCAATAGAAACCCCACTAGCTGATGATTTTATTGGGTTAGTATGTGAAAAAAAAATAAGTATGACCCACCGTCTCTTATATACATATTTTGATATTTCATTTGGTTGGAGTTTTAAAGAGAGTTTTAAATTGTGGGAGTGTTAGTAGAATAATTTTGCCTAAAATATTATGTATAGCTATTATATATAGGAAGACTATACAAAAGGTGGGGGTGCCTTGGCACCCCTCACTCAATATATAGTTCCGCCCCTGATGCCTACGTACCTCTGGTTGCTGCATAGAGAGAATTAGAAGGCATAGCTATCACCCCAGCAACAGAGGAGATAAACACAATGTTTCCATTTCCAGATGCTTTAAGGAGAGGTTGTGCAAGTTGAGACAAGTGATAAGGTGCCTCAAAATTGGTACCCATCATACTTGAGAAATCTTCGGCTGTATACTCTGTAGCTTGTTTAACAGTATAGAGACCAGCATTGTTTACCTACCCAAAATAATAAGCCAAAAAGATGCTACCTCACAAGTTCAAGAAATGAAAGACAAGCATAAAAAAGTATGAAATTTTAGGAGGCATGCAAGATTTTGGTTGTAGAGATGAAAACAACATTAAAAGCAGTAATCAAAACATTATATAGGATAGAAAATTTTGAGGGTTAATTACACTTTGCATTCCTGCACTTTATACTAAATTTTTACTTTAGAACTTTCATTTTTATTTACAAGAATTAAGCCTTTATACCTTTTATTTGTTACAATGACAACTTTATATTAATTTCTTTTAGAGAAATAGCTAGAAAATTCATGTGACAATCACGTGACCTTTTTCAAGTCGTAACTATGTAAAATCATGCCCTTCGTTAATAATCTATCACGAATTCCTCACAAATCACTCTAGAATCACGAGGATAATCAAATTATACGATGTATATAATGTGATTAGGCTTTCTACAAAAGTCCCCAATTCAACTCACGTGCAATATGCTGGAGCCTTTGGACGGGAAAATGGACTGAATTTTATATCTTTACTTCTTGAGAAAGGTCACGTACTTGTTACATGTGAATTTCTATCAATTTATCTAGTAGAAGTTAACAAAAGGTTGACATTACAACAAATCACAAGTGTAAAAGCTTAATTGTTACAAATAAAAAATAAAAATCTTGAAATAGCAAAGTGTAATTAACCCAAATTTCAATATCAAGATACTAAAATATAACTTAATGCCAAATGGGTTCTAAATTTGAACCAGAGCAGTAATAACTAGGATTTGGATCCTCTCGAGAGGTCCATTCCACTAGGAGTATCCTGCGTATATAATTACTTATGGGACTTAACGAATATAAAACAGAAATTGAGGTACAGACATCTTAAGAACTTCCTCATTTATGCTCTTAATGTAACTACTAAATGCAACCCAACAGAAATAGTATAGGTAATGTGTATAAACAGAAAATGCACACATAATTTATTTATTAAAAAATGCTATGCATAAACTACTTTCTAATTCATTTTCTTATCCACAAAACACAAAATAAATGAATCTCACTACGTTGTGTCTTGTGGGTTAAAATTGAATTGAGAAATTAGTTTATGTATAGTATTACTCTAATTTATTACTAGAATAATATGGTTAGATAAGAGCCAATCATTTTAAAGCAAAACATCTATCATCGTAATGACTTTCAATTATAATAATGTCATTTTTACATCATTTTAATAAAATTTTTTTGTATATATTTTTGAGGAATGCTGGCTACAGTCTTTTGGTACATCGCTAAGCCACAGTCGTGCTCTAGTAACAACACGTGTATTCCACTAGAAGCTAAGTCACTTGTAACCTATTAATGCCGGTATTCAAATAAAAATAATAAAATAAGCAAACTTCATATTTAAAAAAAAAAAAAAAAAAACAGGATAAGCATCAGAAGTTTTACCCTAGTAAAAACACGTGTATTCCACTAGAAGCTAAATCACTTGTAACCTATTAATGCCGGTATTCAAATAAAAATAATAAAATAAGCAAACTTCATATTTTAAAAAAAAAAAAAAAAACAGGATAAGCATCAGAAGTTTTACCCTTTGATGGCTTCGTTGGTTCTCCCTCTACAGTCAAACCCACCAATATTTTCTCAAAATCCATCTTTATATTACTATCGGATTTGCTACAACAACGACATCACTGGATCTACCACTCTTGATTTCACCCTTTCCCTTCATTATAAATCAATTAGGATTCATCCAAACTTTAACTTCCAAAATTGAACGTTTTTCCTTTTTTCATTCATTCTCACAAAATTACTAAGTGCTCCCAATTACTGAGTTGTATTATTGAAGATTTTCAATTTTATGTTCTTATCTGTGTTGGGATTTGTTATGGATTTTTAGAACACAGGAGAGACATGGGTTTGTCAACTCTGTCACACGACCACAAACACACAAAGCGAATCAACTAAATCCAACCAAGTCGCTGTGGAAGAGAGCGAATGCTAGACCAAGAAGGTGGTGGCTGCGGTGGCCGCTGTTATGGAATTAAGAGGGGGTATTGGCTGGTGTGTATCTATGTGGCCACGGTGGAGACGAAAAGAGGAGGTCCGGCTGTGACAACAGCCTGTTCGGCCATGGCCCATGGCAATGGGGTTTCTCGGATGGTGGCCATCGGGAGGTGGTGTGGTAGAATAAATGAGAAGAGGGCAGAGAGCGAAAGGAGGCTGGACTGTGGATTTGCTTTTCTGAGAGATAAGGGTGGCTGCCATGGTGGCTTTTAGTGTGCTGAAGGGAGAAATGAGTGAGAGAGGTGAACGATTTTCTGATTTGCAATTTGGGTCTGTAATAAGCTTTAGAGAGAGAAAGGGAGCCAGGGAGGTTGATTGCCAGAGAGAGAAAGGAAGAGGAAGAGAGAGAAATTGTGCAATGATTATTTTACTTCCGATTGCCAATAAAAGCGTTAAAAGCCAGTGCCACACGTCATCACCAGGGCGCGACTGTTGGAAAGTGACGGATAAAACGACTGTTACTAGCATTGCCCTATATTTTTTTGAAATAATCGCATTTTTCATATAATAATGTTCAGAATGCGAATCTGGTAAATGGTTTCACAGAAGTCTTCTCAGTGCCTAAACTTACAAGGATGTTGAGCTTTCCATTGAAAACAGAGGAGACAGTTTCCATCAGTTTCTCCCGCTGGTCTCGAGACGATAGGTCACAGACTGATCCTGTCACACTAAAACCCTTGCTTTTCCATTCTTGCAAGCGTTCATTGAGTTCTGTTTGATTACGAGAACATGTGTGGATTACTGCTCCAAATCCTACTAATTCTTCTATGATGGCATACCTGTTTCACAAACAATAGCTCAAAGACTTGTAGTCAATCATTGGGTTGACGGATCAAAGCAGTTAAAACAACAACACAGCTTGTTTCACAGAATATGAAGATGGCTGCTTCCGAACGAAACTTTGGATTTGATTGTAACTTAAAAAAACATAGGAAAAATAAAAAATAAGAAAAGTAGTTGAAATGCTAATAAAACGAGGAAGGAGCTTGGGGTAACAAACCCTATGCCTCGTGTTCCGCCAGTCACAAGAGCTGTCATTCCCTTGAGAGACCACCTTTCATCTCTGCAACTCATCTCTGCTTGGGTCAAGCTTTTCTCCCCTCGCCCTTCGAAGTTCCACCAACTGAGAACAGAGCTTTTACATGTTATTCATAGAATAAATTCGAATCCAAAACCTAATTGAATGGTATTTAACAGAAATCACTGGTGCTCTGAAAACTATAAAAAATTCGTGTTGTTATAAAACTAAAAAAATCTAAAAAAATAAAATAATTTAACATAAAATATAATGAATAATTTTTTAAAAATCGTTAAATATTTATCATATTAGTTCTTATAGAACAATTAAGATTAGATCTTTTGAATCATCTAAAATTTTATTTAGTAATAGAAAACCAAAAAAATATAATATAAATTTTGAATACTTACCTATACCTTTTTTTCTTTTTATTTTTTTCTTTTTCCTTCTCCATTCTAATTTTCTCTCTATTCTTTCTTTCTATGTTCTTTCTCTTTTGTCGTTGTTTACAAAACTATCTGAGTTTCTATTTAAAAACATTTGAAGTTGAGGTGTGCAATACTTGAACTCATCAATCCGTGAGGAGTGCAAGACAACTCATCAATCCAAGAGGTCATCCATTTTCTATTTAAAAGCATTTGAAGTTGAGGAGTGCAAGACAACTCATCAATCCATTACCTGTAATGGATGTAATGTTTTATCCTCTTATCATGTTCCGCGACGTGGCAATAATTCGTGGTTCCTCAAACTTTCGTGCAATCCTGAGATTTGGTTCTATTGCCAGCACACCTTGACTTTTGGTAGGACAAACTTTACTTATTAATGAACCTAAAGTGACTGGTAGTTTGGCTATTTCATACAAATTTACCCTGACCATAGATAGCTATTCCTTGTCAATAGTAATAACTTTATTGAGAAGTTTCTGATTATGTCTGAGTATTTTCAAGAATATTTCTTTTAAGTTTCTAGTATTCAAATTTGTGTTTTATTGTTTTTGGTTATTTTTTATGTTTCCTTATTTTCTGCCTAATTTCAATCATATTAGGATTTCTTTTCTTCGATAAATAAGATGCAAGGGCTTTGTCTTAATCATCTTTTAATCATTTGATAATACAATTGATTTAAATATTTGATTTTTTTGGTACTCGGGTCTTGTTCAATATAACAACATACTTGCTTATGCTGTTCTTACTTCAGTTGGTATCAGAGTCTATGATCGTTCCTGCATCATGTCATGTGAATGGGATGATAGTGGTTTAGATGCATCCCTTGAAGGCAGGTGCAAACCCAATGGCGTAGCTCGATTGACCCAACAACACAATGGTCGTGTCCGGCTGAGATTTCACTCCGGGGTATTGGAAGATAATGATGCCATATATAAGTGAAAGACCGAGGAAGGATTGTTCTAAAGATTATGCATATCAAACTTCTAAACAAGAGGTATATTTGGATTTGAGTTTTTTTTTTTGTACTTCAAGTGGATAGGAATTCACCAGTGATATATGATGAATAATCGAACATACTGAAGATGTATTATTGATTTCATTTGAAAAGAGGAAAAAATATTTGTTAGTGATTTTGTCGGAAATGTAATCTTAAATAGTTAATCTTTGAATTTTACTATAATAGAACATGGTACCAACATTCTTGTGATTGATTCCTTCAAACACTATGAAGATCAATTCAGTTCAATTTATCTTCATCAAAAGTTAGTTATAAATTATTTTATTTTGACTTGATAGATTGACATGATTTCACTCGTGGGATTGACAAGGTGAAAGTTTTGACAAAGGGTTGAAAAGTTCCAAGTTCTTTGTTAGTTTCAAACTTGAGTATAATTTTTTTTTTTTTATTACTTGAAGAGGATGATGCAGAGTAAAAATCATGTTGTTCGGACTCAAAATCATGTCAAACTTGGTAGTTTGAATAAAAATGCGGTGAAGATCAAAAGTTCATAGTGAACTATCATTTCAATCAGTTTTTGGCTGAATTTTGCTGTTTAAGCCTTCGAATTGATATTTTGCTATTTTAAGAATATTTTTGTTTTAATAATTTGCTTTAAGATTTTATGCCTAATTTGAGTTCTATTAGGTCTCTAGTATAAAATGTTGGAGTTCATTCGAATTTGTTATTTTTAATAATTTTTATGTTTTTCTAATTTATGCCAAATTTGAGTTCTATTAAGTTTAGAGTTTGTTTCTTCTATAAAAAAAAAATGTAAGAACTTTGTTGTAGATATCTTTTGATGATTTGATACTACAATTTATTCATAAAATTGGTTTCTTTTGTATTATTGTGTCTTGTTCATTATAACCAGTGGCGGACCGATGCTGTTTAAGCCGCGTTGGCTGGATTTTGACCAAAAAAAAAATTTTTTTTTAAACTCGACCTAGTTAAAATGGACTTTGCTCAATCAAACCAAATACCGATATCAATTTTTTTTAATCCCACCCAAACCCATAAAATACATCATGTTGAATTATTTTATACGATGATAGATATATAACTTCAAGAGTTGAATAACTATTTTAATGAGGTGAATACGAAGCTATTATCGTGTATGACATCTCTTGATCCTAGCGATCCATTCTCTGCGTTTGATAAAAAAATTTGCTTTGGTTTTCTGAGTTTTATCCTTCTGAATTTTTTTCACCGGAGCTTATGTTACCTGATAATCAACTTGAGAGTTACATTTTAGATGTAAGTTGTAATGATTAATTTTTTAAAGTGATAGTAATTGGTGGACTTGCTCAAAAATTAGTTGAGACAAAAAAAGATATTGTCAACCCATTAATATATTTACTTGTATATCTCCTGAATATGTTTGGCCGGTTTCTTTGTGACATCATATAAAGTGGAGGGCTTTGGAGCTGGGATTGATAGCAGACAAGAAGGCAATCTTAATGGCCTAGCTTTATGCTTTGATTACTTTGGTTGGATACAAACGCTGGAAAATGCATACATCACCATGTGTCCAATAGTATATATTGAGCAATATGCTTATAGCAAATGCCCAACTGCCATTGAGATTGTAGGGACATGCGTACTTGACATCAAAAAATTTTGTAAAAAGAGGGGAAAAATCAATCTTCTCATGCATGAAGTGAGCACTTAGCTATTTCTAAACTTTAATTTGCAATATGTTGATGTTTTTGAGATTTTGAGATATGTGTGGATTGCAATGCTCTGCAGGTAACTGATCGGGAGAATATGAAATCATCTGGCACCAAGCGTGATTGTCAGAGTGGGACAAGTTGGGCTTTTGAACTGGGAAGTGATCTCCAAGTATGTCCCATAGTAGTGGAAGATCTTGAATATCCAGGACAATGGCTAACAAAGGTCTGCTCCGTGGCTTGATAATTGTACTATTGTATTTGCTTAGATTTCTTCAGCTATATTGAGTAGAGAGGGTGCTCTAACTTGAATGCTTGGCAGATGCTTTGCAATAATCATGGGCTCTTCCTGGAGATCGCTGAGGTTATCCGTCGTTTAGAGTTAACGATCTTGAAGGGTGCAATGGAGAGTCGTTCAAACAATGCATGGGCTCGCTTCATTGTTGAGGTATCTGATAAATTCCAAAGCCTGCACTACAAAACATGCCTGATTTTCTCGTACGTGGTAGAAATTGTCTAAAGCGTTACTTCTGGTGTTTGTACAGGCTTCAAGGGGCTTCCACAGATTGGATATCTTCTGGCCACTGATGCAACTACTCCAGCATAACCACTGTCCAATTTCGAGCAAGGTTTGATGCATTTCACATCCTGGCTTGAAGGTAAAAGGAGGAATTTCAAGATGGGAAACTATCTATTTGGGAACTTTGTGTGTTTGGTTTTAGGATTTTACCGTCTTACTGGAACCTGAAATTGCTGATATCTGTACATCATCTCTGTATATCAAGGCATTTTAGCTGACAAGAATGCCTGTCTGTATTACCTTTAATCCAGGGTTGTGCCATTTGCTAATAAGCAAATTTGTGAAAAACATTAAAGATGCCCAAACATTGGAAAGAGAATTCAGATTACGAGTTGAGGGTTAACTAATGTTTCTAGTGCTCAACCATTAGAAACATTAATATTTCAGTGGTGTTATCTAGTCTCTAAATAAACAAATCTTTCTATATGATTCTTATGGATCCCTAAATATTGTGACTTATGCACTCTGCTACCCTAATGAGAAGGTTGCTCTTTCTACTTGACAGCGAGTAGGTACATAAGCATTCCGGTTCCTGGAACGTCTGTTAAAACAACTGGTAATGGGTTTTAGATACGTAACCCATAATTAATTTGGCGCAAAGAACACATCTCTGTCAATAAATACCCATTGGATCCTATGGCTTCTTTTTCATAAGGAAAAATAAATTTTGGTTAGTTTACACTAATTGCTAGAACAATTATAAATTGCTCTAAAAACTCTGAACTTGTTTGGGAATAACTTTCTGGATAAATAACCTGCTCAAAAAAAGCATAATGGATAAGCTAACTTAAAAAATGATGGGCTGGTAAAAAAAAGTTTATGGGAGCATGACTAGATCTCGTTTTTGGGTGACAAACTAAAATAGTTTCACCTTATCTTAATTCGGAGGAACTCAAAAAAATAAAAATAAAAAATTTTAAAGTAACAACATTTGTTAATAGTACAATAGCATGGAAAAAATATAACGAAGTCGATATAGATAGAAAACATAATAATGGGACAATTAAGTCACTTGGAAGCGCCAATGAGAGATCTTTGAAGACTCCATTCTAGCTAGATTTGAGATGGCTAGAAGCCATTCACAGTAAAACCTCCGTCAACACAAATAACTTGCCCTGTGATATATGAGGCGGCAGGTAGGCAAAGGAATGCAACCACTGCAGAAACCTCTTCAGGCTGTCCAGGGCGGCTGATTGGAGTTTGAGAAGCTAAACGAGCAACAAATTCCTTGCCAGTGGGATCTTCCTGCAAGAGGAGCAAATTTGATGTGAGGGTAGCCGTTTTGAAGTGGAAGCATTGTTAATATGTGTATATATATGTGTAAATTATATTTTGCACCCTTACATTTTACATTGAATTTCACTTCAAGATTTGTACTTTCAATTATAATAATAATGCCCTAATACTCAGGGTTGACCTTGAGATTTTAGGGGTCTTAATTGAAGTTCAGAGATGAGGCCCTTTATTAAAAAAATTTTCTTGATTAAAACCCCTGAAAGTGTAAATCCTTCAATTTTTTCTTTAAATTTTCCTTCATGCATCACTCTAACCCGTTTCTTCAGGGTGTAGGTTTAATAGTTTTCTCCAACTTGTTTTCTTCATACTAAGAACAAAAACAGCCGAACCCCTATTTTCTCCCACTTTCTTTTTGCTTTATTGGTTTTTGGTAGGCCCTATAATGTACAAGTGAAGAATGAGCCTCTTATTTGAAATTGGGCCTTTTATTTGAAATTGGACCTCTTATTAAAACATTAGTTAATTCTTTATTTTGGACCATTATATAACACCTTTAAACAATTTAGGTCTCAAATTTTGAGCTTTTGAGGAGGGCCTAAAGCCCGGGCTGAGCTTGCTTTAGCCTAGGGTTGGCTCTGCCAATACTTTTAATTCATTACAATGCCACTCTCTAGTACTATTTTGTTTGTATAATTGACAATCAAAAGCTTTGTACTTCTCACGTGTCATTTTTCAAAAACAAAATTATGTTTTCATACCATTTTTGGCACCCAAACATCCTCATCTTTCACCAATCCTCTAAAAATATTTAAAAATCAAGCCAGTATATGTATAAAACAAAATTAGAGTTTCAAAATACTCCAATCATCTGACGTGAGGAAGGGCTAAGGGATTTTGAGAGCCAAAAAGGTAGAAAAAAGAATAGGAGTTTTGAAGTGGGATTCCGTATAAATTGTAAGGGTGAAAGTGTAATCATATATATATATATATTATAGTTGAGGGGAAAAACAAGAAAAGGATTTTACTTCCAGTGCATCCACCATTGAAGTTCTGGTAATCCCTGGTGCAACTGCGTTTACGCGGATGTTGTCCCTTGCCCACTCACATGCCAAGTTCTTTGTGACTTGATTCATTGCTCCTGAAAAAACAAAATTATGGCGTAAATTTATGACTGTTTCAGCTGGTTTACAAGCTCAATGCGTTCGTACCTTTGGTTGCTGCATAGATAGAAATAGAAGGCAGAGCTATCACCCCAGCAATAGAAGAGATAAACACAATGTTACCATTTCCTGATGCTTTTAGGAGAGAGTGTGCAAGTTGAGACAAGTGATAAGTTGCCTCAAAATTGGTACCCATCAAACTTGAAAAATCTTCTGCTGTATACTCTTTAGCTTGTTTTTGAGTAGAGATACCAGCATTGTTTACCTACTCAAAATAATAAGCCAAAAAGATGCTACCTTACAAGTTCAAGAAATGAAAGACAAGCATCAAAATGTATGAAATTTTAGTAGGCATGCAAGATTTTGGTTGTAGCGATGAAAACAACATTAAAAGCAGTAATCAAAACATTATATAGGATAGAAAATTTTGAGGGTTAATTATACTTTGCATTTCTGCACTTTACAATAAATTTTACTTTAGAATCTTTATTTTTATTTGTAAGAATTAAGCCTTCATACATTTTATTTGTTGCAATATCAAACTTATGCTAATTTTCTTTCAAAGAAATGGACAAAAAATTCACGTGACCTTTTTTAAGGGGCAACTTTGTGAAATCATGCCCTTTGTTAATAATCTATCATAAATTCCTCATAAATCACTCTAGAATCATGAGGATAACCAAATTATGCGATGTATATAATGTGATTAAGCTTTATGCAAAAGCTCCCAATTCAACTCACGTGTGCTACGTTTAACCCTTTGGACGGAAAAAAAAGGGCTGAATTTTATAACTTTACTCCTTGAAAAATATCATGTGCTTATTACATGTGAATTTTTTATCCATTTCTCTAACGAAAGTTAACAAAAGATTGATATTACAACAAATCATAAGTGTAACAGCTTAATTGCTACAAATAAAAATGAAGATTTTGAAGAAAGATTTGGTGTAAAGTCTAAGTGTGCAAAGTGTAATGAACCCAAATTTCAATATTAAGATACTGAAATAGAACCCACTGCCAAATGAGCTCTAAATATGAACCAGAGCAGTAATAACTAGGATTTGGATCCTCTCTGAGAGGTCCATTCCACTAGGAGTATCCTGCGTATATAGTTACTTATGAGACTTGATGAATAGAAAACAGAAATTGAGGTATAGACAATTTTAAGAACTTCCGAATTTATGCTCTTACTGGAACTACTAACTGCAACCCAACAGAAATAGTATGTTGAGCTTTCTCAGGGCCTAAACTTACAAGGATGTTGAGCTTTCCATTGAAAACAGAGGAGACAGTTTCCATCAGTTTCTCCCGCTGGCCTCGAGACGATAGGTCACAGACTGATCCTGTCACACTAAAACCCTTGCTTTTCCATTCTT
Organism: Euryodendron excelsum; assembly: GCA_033060915.1. Taxonomy (NCBI): domain Eukaryota; kingdom Viridiplantae; phylum Streptophyta; class Magnoliopsida; order Ericales; family Pentaphylacaceae; genus Euryodendron; species Euryodendron excelsum. The sequence goes on from CM065395.1 coordinate 3,162,437, forward strand.
GCAAGCGTTCATTGAGTTTTGTTTGATTACGAGAACATGTGTGGATTACTGCTCCAAATCCTACTAATTCTTCTATGATGGCATACCTGTTTCACAAACAATAGTTCAAAAACTTCTAGTCAATCATTCGGTTGATGGATCAAAGCAGTTAAAACAACAACACACAGCTTGTTTCACAGACTATAAAGTAGGTTGCTTCCAAATGAAACTTTGGATCTGATTGTAACTTAAAAAAAATAGGAACAATAAAAAAATAAAAATAAGAAAAGTACTTGAAATGCTAATAAAACAACGAGGAAGGAGCTTGAAGTAACAAACCCTATGCCTCGTGTTCCGCCAGTCACAAGAGCTGTCACTCCCTTGAGAGACCATCTTCCATCTCTGCAACTCATCCCTGCTTGTGCCATGCTTTTCTCCCCTCGCCCTTAAAAGTTCTACCAACTGAAGTAACAAACGTAAGCGAAACCACAGCTGGCCGTCCTTTGTGTTAAGGAAAATGTTTTTTTTTATATATAAATTTTATATAAAAAATTACACTATAATGATGTGGCTGACATTTTTGAAATTATGAATTAAAAGTGTGGGTGCAGTGTTTTCTAATAAAATATCCACAAATAATCACATCATTCTAGATAAAAATTGTGTATGTAATATGTATATCATTACTTGTGTTAAATAAGGTCATAATTTACCTATCATTTGCATAGAAAAAGAGACAATGTTTAATGGTATTTCAAAATACAAATCTAGCTCTGTTAAGTCATTACTTCACCTAAAAACGTTAATAATGCATGTCAAGCTATCAAACATTTTCTTTTATGTGTAATCACACCTTGCACGTGGAGATGCAATCAACAGAGATAGAGAGAACCAAATGCAATCGAAAAACAAATGTCAATGGAGAGATATGAATTCAAAACTTTTTCTTGACTAAAGCTTTAATATCATATTAAGTTATCACTTAATCTAAAAACTTAAACGATTAAGAACCCCAACAATGCATACTTATTGTCCAACTATTTAACAATTCTATTATAACATATTAATATCAATAATAAGATGTTTTGGTGACATGTCACGATTTTCAATAATTGCATTGATAGCTATTGGTACGAGGCTCCCACACCACAACTTGCAAAATATCCATTACTTTAAGAGTTGGCCAATCAGTTCTATTTATAGAGCTACACGCTTAATTAACACTGGCCTTTCAATTATGCGCGATGTGTGCGCAAACAATCCACGCAATACGGAGACAGGCAAAGGGAGAGGTAGCAGATTCTAGAGAGAGGGGCTTGGGAGCCCATTCGCTAAAAGGACAAATTGTTCTCTTTGCCTTGGCCGCAGAGGCGGACACAGGGGCGGAGGGGGGCTCTCTCAAAATTTTTAGAATTTATCATAATTTTTATAAATTTTTAGATATTTTTAATAAAATATAGGTGTTGGCAAATTTTCAACATAATTACCTAGGTTCTTATAAAATTTAAATTTTTTACCTTGACTCCTCCTCGACACAAATTTGAGTCTATTACGGCTTGACCGTCCTTTTACATTAAATGAGGTAATAATTTATCTAACATTTGCATATAAAAAGGACATCGTGTTAGTATAATCTTGCCCTCTTGTGCAATTCTTATTTTATAACATATATTTTATGAATTATAAATTATTTATCATTGTGTTTTTAATTTCTAGTGGTTAGGCTACTTAATGAAATTGTTCCACATATATTTCGTAGTCATTTAAATGTTATAGATTTTATTTTAGCCGTTGGAGAGACTTAACGAATTAGGTGTCTTAGCTAGTGTACTTATTGATAATTTTTATATATAATCAACGGCTGTACATACTTGTGTAACTTATGTGTTCATACTCTTTCATTTCAGAATAGTTATCAGTTTTAATGGGTTAGCTGTTTGTTTAGTGAAGGAGGTTCGGATTCAGCCCATGCGCGGAGATATACGAAAGCACTAATGGTCCACGCGCACACAACAAAGAGGGTCCACACGCACACACCAAAGATAATTTAATTGTTCTACCCATGTTCATAGGCAACAGAACAATCTACTATTAACAGAAATTATAGGTCTGCGCTATTCACAAACATTCAAAGAGACACTAATACCTGAGCCTCGATTGCTCAAAAATATCCAAATCCTGAATCTATAAACGTCCGCTTCTCTGAGTGTCTCAAGTCCTGTAGCCATACACTTCACTCCTAGTGCTATTCCAAGTCTCTTCCTCCTATCTCTATAAGCCTCCCTAGAACTCTACAAATATCTCTGTGTATACAAAGCCAACTCTAGAATTCTTATAAGTTTCGTATTTATAGACAAACTTTAGGAATTCTAGGCTTTGTTTGGTACCGGTTTCGGTTTTAGTTTTCGTTCCATTTTTCGTGTTTTCGAACAAAAAAAATTTGGAAATTGCTCGTTTTTCTTCTTCTCGGAAACAAAAAAATGGAACCAATGAAAATACTATCATTTTCATATCATTTTAATTTTCGTATGAAAACAATTTCGAAAACTTAGAAAATACTTTTTTAATAATTTCCAAAACTAGAGTATTTTCTGAAAACAAGTTCCAGAACCGACTTACCAAATACAGTTTCAATAGAAACAGTTTTCGGAACTAATCTGCCAAATATGGTTTTGTCTAATTTCAGAAAACAAAAACCGAAACCGTAATCAAACGAAAATCTTCTCATAATTAAGAATTTATGTTTCTTATTTACAAAAAGCTACAAAAAATTCTAGAATTCTTATACAATTTGAAAACCCACATGTACAAACCGATTGTACGGAACCCATAGAATCAGGACACACACCTAACAAAGGAGATATCAAACATTAATATTACAATAATGCCACGGTCATGCTTATGGACCACGCTTAAGACCACTTTTGTTGAGTTGGTATGCCAACTCAGCCTAGTTAAAAAAAAAAACTAAAATATTATTTAGCTTCTCCTGCGCCCAAACAAAACGAGGACGAACAGGACAAGAGTACTACCACTAGCAACCTTCGTCACCATCACCACCACAAGCGACCTCCGCCACCATCAGTGCCTCCCCTCCATTGACGGAGATCGCCACCAGCATCGATTTTTGCCTCCGCAACTGCGCACCACCAAAGTCTCTATACACTCGTACTCTCTCTCTCTCTCTCTCTCTCTCTCTCTCTCTCTCTCTCTCTCTCTCTCTCTCTCTCTCTCTCTCTCTCTCTCTCTCTCTCTCTCTCTCTCTGTGACTATTAGCCATAGACCTAAAATTTGTTTCAATTTCACTCTGATTACGGTTATGACCGAACTAAAATTGAAAATTTGAGAACTTGTTCACTCGCTTGTTTCGATTTCAAAGAGATTGCCTAACAAAAAAATTTGTTTTCTTTATTGCAGGTGTGGTCAAACACCATATGATTGATTATGGTTTTTTTTTTTTTTAACTGGGCTAAATTGGCGCACCAATTTAGTAGGAGTGTCCGTAGGCATGACCGTATTCTTAATATTAAGAATAATTTATACACCTACCATTTACACTCGATCCCACTTTGTTTTTTGACTTTTTAATTGTAATAGTTAATCCGTAAGTTATGATTAAGTTCTCACAATCACAGTGCTCATCTAATGGATAATGTAATCATGAGCTTAAAGTGATTATTTTTAAAGTGCATGGATGCTAATAGTAATAACTTTTTTTTTTGACTTGTGAATGTTTTACGGACAAAAATAATTGACATTCTATGATTATTACATTTAGCACCCTTATACTCAATGGCGGACCCATAAACTTTTTTCAGTAGAGGCAGAAAACACTTTCAAAGCAAAAATTTTAAATGACGCTTTTTACATTTTTAATACTAAGTGTAAATTTAAAATTTGATTTTTTAGATGAAAAAATTATTAATTAATTTATTTTTCTCTATTTTTAACAAATTATTCATTGAATCACAATAGATTTAACCATTCAATAAAAATTAATTTTGGTAAAGTATTCACTAAATGATTCAACTAGCATAATACAAAATTGTTGATTTAACCAACAAAGTACATAATTTATCTTTCAGTTTCACCATAACAGTTACTTGTAGAATCATAAATAATAAAAAATTTATATTTTGTTCAAAAGAAAATAAAATAAACATCGATCTATATAAAAATACAAAAATACATCAACAATCCACTTGATGATATTATCGATAATATTTACTAATTTATTTTTTAGTTTGAAACTTTTGTCTTTGTAGAGAGAGAGAGAGAGAGAGAGAGAGAGAGAGAGAGAGAGAGAGTGTGTGTGTGTGTGTTACGAGAATTTAAACTTCTACATATGTATACAATAGAGGGAGAGAGAGTTGTATAAGTTAAACGTTTGATTTTGCTTGTATTGATAAAAGTTTATGTAATTATAGTAGTTAACTTGGGATCTTTTTTTTTTTTAATGGGATCTTTTTTTTCATTTGATGTAAGCCTTTTCTTTATTTTCTTATGAGTCTTTTCTCATTTAGACTACAACTTATTTTTCTTTTCTTAAGTGCCTTTCTTTTTTAGGGTGCATTTGGTTAAGCTTTTTTTTCAAGCCAAAAAGCTTAGGGTTGTTTGGTACACTAGCCTTTAGCTTTAGCTTTTTTAGCTTTTTAAAGCTAAAACAAGCCCCAAAAAGCTAAAAGCTAAAAGCTTTTTTTTTTCTTTTTTCAGTTTAGCTTTTTTTTTTTTGTAAAAAAAAAAAGTTATACCAAACAAACCCTTAGATTGAGGTTTTTTTTTCAAAAAAAAAATAAATCAAAACTATATAGAATTTTAACTATAATAAGTAAAATTTTTAAAACTTAGAGGTTTTAAAAAATTGGGAACCTAAAGTGATTAATTTTATGGCTTTACACTTGAAATGAGTACTAGATTTAGTCGGATAAAGTCCATTTTTAATTAGATCGGGTAGAAAATTTTTTTTTCAAATTCTAGTAAAGGTGGCTGACGCTGCTCATCTAAGCGTTGGTCTACCTCTGCTTGCACTTTATACAAAAATTTACTATAGTTTTTCATAAGCATTTTTCGTCAGTTGGACAAACAATAGTTGACAGAAGATTATTATTGCAACCAAATCGTAAGTGTAAAGGATTGATTATTGCTATTAAAAAATCAAGAACTATAGTGAGATTAAGTGAAAAGTGTAAATACTCTTCTAGTAACTAGCAGTTGACTCCTGTGAGCATAGAAAAAAGAAATATTTTTTAGCCAATGTATTTATTAATACTAGTTGAATAACATAAATGTATAACGTGTCCATGGCATTTAGCTGGATGATTTGAGATGATCAGCAGCAAGTCCTTCAATTCGAGCGCCCAACAGAGAATATACATAGGTTGGCCTCACCACATCACAAGCTTTTATGGGGGATGATCAGAAGTGCACATCAAGCTTTTGACGGGATAAGAAGCAGTGATTGAACCAAAAGTTTTATAAAGTGGGGTTAAGGTAAATTTTTTTTAGTAGTATGGACAACTCAAATTTAAGTTTTATAATAAAGAACGAATGTTGAAATGAGTAAAAAAAAAAAAGCTCAAAAAACTTTTGGAAGGGTGTAAGGTAAAATTAATTGCGTTTTAGTGGAGTTAATATATATTTTTTTATTACAGATACTCAAAAATATGTAGAATCTAAGAAATTTTTTTTAAATTTTGAAGAGACAAGATGATATTTTTTAAATTTTAATAAGAATAAAGTACCATTTCTTGTTTTAAACACCCAAAATATACTATATATGTTAGTGGAATTTTTAAAAACTTTTTCTTTTGGCCGGGGGGGGTGGGGGCGGGCGGGCGAGAGGGCAGGTTGGAAGCTGCTTATTATATTGTTCTCAAGTAAAACCCGTCATTAATTAGGACCAAAGGACACATCTATCATGCCCATTGCCAAGTAACTCCCATTTGATCCCGTGGCTTCTTCATGCATAGCTCTAAAAACAATGGTCGAGAGAACATTTTAGTAGGGAAATGAATTAAAAATGGGATCAAGATCGGGATCATGTTTGGTTAAAGATGAGTTTTAGTTACAAAATATTGTTCACAAAATGTAATTTGGTAACTCTTTCCTAACGTATCGATCACGCTATATTTGAACCGTTGCTCTTATATTTGGGAGTATGACTGAATCTCGTTTTTGAGTCACCTTTATCTTGATTTGGATGTTGCGTGTGGAGACAATCTACCAACCATCTAGAAGCCTACATATGAAGACTTCTCACAGTCCGTCACATTAGAAGATTTGCACTATTCTTTAAGTTTTTAGGAAAGAAATTTACAGCCACCACCGGATGACTCTCTTTGCCTTTTCTATTTATAAAAGGAAGGGAGCCAGTAGACGCAGAGATATATACAATTTTTTAGTAGAAGTGGGTGTGAGGAATCATGAGAAGAGAGAAGATGGAAAATAATGAGGGTTTGTGTAAGAGATGTTGACCCAAGACTGATCCCTATGTTAATTTGATGATAACAAAACCATGTGGTTATTATCTAATGATTTCAATCGAGTGTGCAGGTTAGATTATAATCATTTGATAACAAGAAAATATTTGAGCTGATTGGTTGAGAACCTAACAAGAAGATTACTTAGGTAGTCTTATTCTTTAAGTCATAAAATTTGGATATGCATATGTTTGACTACATTCATAAAAAATTTATTCACTATGAAGACCCTCGATCCTCATGGTCATATCAATCCACTGTAGCATCAATTGCATAAGAAAGGAGGAGCAAAAGCTTGTATGCTCTGAGGCATAAAGCACAAAAGAAAAGGGGAGTAAATTCCTACTTATCACATTGGAAGATATTGAAGAACTTGTGTCGAGAAGCTTGTCAAGAAACATCAAAGGTTGATGAAGTATGATGAGTTGATACATTCAGCAATCTCATAGTTACAACTTCAGTTAAATGACTCTTACAAGACATGAAAGCTCACCTTGAAAGATTTGAAGATGTCTTGAAAGTATTGGTAAGAAATCACAAGAGTTGGAAGATTCATTGAAGATTATGTTGAAGTCGTGAATAGATGGAAGAATTTATAAAAGAAATCAAGTCGATGAAGATCAAGCAAAGAAATTGAAGAAATTAAAATAAGCATGAAAGATCAATTGAAGAAAAAAGATCTCAAGTCTTGGAAGCTCTCTTGAAGATTTTGAAGAAAATTTGGATCAATAGAAGAAGTGATGTTGATTGAAAAACTCTAAATGTAACAAAAGTGAATTGATTTCATCTTAAAGAGTTGAAGGTGTTCTTGAAGTCAACATGCCTTGAAGAAATATTTTCAAGCCTTAGAAATCTTAGTTGGATGATCCTTGAAGAGTTTGAAAACATTGAAGAAGATTGAAGAAATATTGCAAAAGATAAGGTCTTTGCTAAAAAGAGTAGACCCCTCAAGAAAAAGAGTCAACTCATTCGAATAGAGGGTGAAAATTTTGATGAAGATCAAAAGAGTCGACCTCTTACTTTGAAAGAGTCGACTAATTCAAATAGAGAATTGATTTTGCAGCCTCAGACAAAAAGAGTCGACTCATTTGGACAAAGCCTTGAAAAATCTGCTGAAGCATAAAAAAAGTCGACCCTTGCGGCAAAAGAGTAGACTCATTTACATCAATGACTATATTTTTGAACGTTATACTCCACCGTTTTTGTATCAAATGGTCTCCCATCCGTCACCAACGGCTAGAATCAACTCAAGACTATATATACAAGATCCCCAACACATATATGGTGAAATAGAACAAGAGAAGAATACAAGATCAAGTGATATAAAGTGAGATTTCATCTCATACATCTTATACTCTGTTTTTATTGATTTGGGAGGTTCTTGAGTGAGCTAAAAATTTGTTTATCTACTCTTTGAGAGAGAGTTATTTATTGTACAACCTTCATCTATTATTGGGTTGGTTTGTAAACTTGTGAGTTTGAGTGTTCTTGAGAAAAACAATTGTGAGTTTGAGTGTAGCTTGGGAAAAACACTTGTAAGTTTAAGTGAAGTTTGGACAAAATCACTTGTAAGTTTGAGTGAAACTTGGACAAAATCACTCGTAAGTTTGAGAGAAGTTTGGACAAAATCTTTTGGATTTTGAGAGCTTGGGGAAGAGCTCTTGTAAGAGTGAGTTAGGCACTTGGAGCAAAACCAGCAACTGTGTAAGGGATTTACATAGTGAAATACCTTCGAGAGGATCGAGGAAGAGAGTACATAGGTAAGGTTTGGCCGAATCTCTATAATTCTGGTGTTCTTCATCTCTTTGCTTATATTACTTCCTTGCATTGCATCTTATTATTTGTTTGCTTAGTTATTAGTTTGATTGCTCATTGCTACATTGCTTAAATTGTTTTCAGTTACATTGTTTGATATAAATTTTATAAAACCCAATTCAACTCCCCTCCTAGGTTGCTTACTTGGGCCAACAAGAGAGAGTTTGTAAACTTTTGTAACTCCTCTTATAATCCCTTATTTGTTCATAATGAATACTGTTGACTCAAGGTTGATTCCCATGTTGATTTTGATGATAACTGAACCTTGTGTTATTTTACTAATGTATTTACTTAGTGTGCAGATTAATAAAGTTTATAATTTAGACTTAAAGTTCAAACTTAAGTCTAAATACATGTCAAAGAGAATGCATAATAAAGTCAAGATCAAGCAATGAACTTGAAGACCTATGAAATGAACCAAACAGAGGAGTGATATCTATCTCTACTTCAAACAAAGGTTTTACATTTGAAGAGATTGAAGGTGTTCAAATGAAACTTTCATCAAGTATGCATAAGACTCATTAAAGATTGACTTACACTCAAGAAAGATTGAAGACTTCATCAGAATGTCCAAGGATCAGTTGAAGATGAATTAATTATTAAAGAGATTGAAAATGCTCAAGAGAAGACTTCATCAGAATGTGCAATGATCAGTTAAAGATGAATTGATTATTGAAGAGATTAAAAATGCTTAAGAGAAGACTTCAACAGGAATGTAAAGATCAAATCCAAATTATGTGATTGAAGTTGCTTGAGAGGAAGATTCACAATGATTGTCTGATCTCTACATGGAATTCAAGTGAAGAATTCTTCTGAGATATAAAGAATCAATGTAGACAATATGCATGAAGTTCATCAAGTTTGCAAAAGTCTCATTGAAGTGATTTTAAAGAAGAAAGAAGAACTTTTAGCAAAGAGAAGAAATTGACAATAAAGCATTGTGGAGCTCTACATAATTGAGGAAGCTTGGCATTGAAAGAGATTATTTTACAATGAAAGAGGAAGTTTTACAAATGAAGAAGAAAAGATCAACATTGATCTAATGAAGCTTTGACAGTTTGAAAATCAAGAAGAGTTGAATAATGATTGATTCAATCCAAATTGAATTGAAGACATCTCTAATAAGTTAAAGAGATTTAATTGATCTTTATGCCCCAAAGAGAAGACCCCTTGAAGATCTTATACTGCTGCTGAGATGATCTGGATCATTGGAAGAAAGAATACAGACTTCTGGGCAATGAGCGGATTCATAGAAATAAAGAGTCGCCTTATGAACACAGAAGCAAAAGGCTTGAAGACAAAATGATCAATGAGCGGACTCATGGAAATAAAGAGTCACCTCATGAACACAGAAACAAAAGCTTGAAGACCAAATGGACAATGAGCGGATTCATGAAAATGAGGAGTCGCCTCATGAACACAGAAGCAGAAAACTTGAAGCCTAGATGAGCAAAGTGCCGACCCTTTGATATAAAGAATCAACTCATAAAGACTGAAGCAAGTTTTCTATACAAAGAGCGGACTTATGAAATTGATGAGTCGCCTCATGACGACAGAAACAAAATGATGTGAAGATAGGTTGAACAAGGAGTCGACTCTACAAGCCTAGAGTCGACCCCTGGGATATAACGGCTAGTTTTTCTAACGTTATAACGGACTAGATGTGTATTAAATAAAGCCCATCAACCTCTATTGGATGAATTCAATACAGGGGTTTATATACAAGCTTCCAACTGCATTTATAACGAAACAGTGAGACAAGAAATAAGAATTATTGACTGATCAACTGAAATTCTTGTATATTCTTCTTGTCTTCAACTTGTGAGCTTTGATTGTATAATCTACTCTTGTTAGAGAGTTTGTTAGTTACTTGTATACTTTTATACACTTGTAAGTGAGAGTTTGAGAGTTCTCTTGGGAACGAAAAACTCTTGTAAGTTTGAGTGGAGCTTGGACAAAATCACTTGGTGGCTAAAAAACTGATTACTCTCAGAAATAGTAATCTCTAGGCCTAAATTATTAGTTGATTAGTTGAATTTCAGTGTTAATTTAGTATTTTAACTCCTAAAATGCATTAAAACTCTTTTTGTGCACTTCTTATAGGAATTGGAGCTTAAACCAAGGCAAATGGGCAAATATGAGGATGACTGATCGATCGCCCGATCGAACGGTCCACAGAACGTTTGATCAGCCGATCGATCGCCAGATCACTGATTGATCGCCCAATCGAACGGTCCACGGAATGTTCGATCAGCCGATCGATCGCCAGATCACCGATCGATTGGTGATCTCTGTTCGACCTTCTGCAGCAAACTTCAGAGAGAGCGTTTTTCCAATCGATCGATCGTTCGATCGGTAACGTCGGAATTCCCTCAACAAACGACACAAATGCAAACTTCAGAGGAGTCGGTTTTGCGATCGATCGGGTGTTCGATTGCCATGACCGTTCGATCGATAGCCCTACTAATCAATCGGTTTGTATAGACTCTGTTTTTCTGCAGAGTATAAAAGCTGTATATACAGGACAAAGTAAAGAGTTAGGGTTTTTTCTGTAGAACTGAATAGAGGAGGAGCTTCCAAAAGGAGTCTTTTGTTATTTTGTAAGGTTTTTAGTTAGATTCACTTTAATGCTTTATAATGTTGTTATTTATTGCTTTTGGATCATTGTAAATGAATGCTTGATATATATAAAGTGAATGTTTCTTTACTCTTTCTAGTCATTTTTCCTCATTTTCTTGCCATTTTCCCTCACTTTCTTAGTAACCAAACACTAGTTTTATATAGTTTAATGGTAGATTTGTCTTCATTTATGCTCTTTGACATGGATTTTAGTAGCTAAACATCCCTTGGATGTGGTTGTGAAGATCCACCAAGGATCTTCAAAGGGTTGAAAATGAGTTGTATGAACTTTAAAGTCATATCCTAAAAATTCTATGATTCCATTTGATTTAGCATGAGGTTCATTAGAAAAACTTAGATTCATAACCCCTTGGCAATATTTATGCACAAATCAATGTTTGGTATAGGTATTGCATATGTCCAAGGTTTGATTCTGGGGTGCCAATCATAGATTTCCTCTTTATGCTCAATCAAACAAAAATTCACATTTTTATAGTCGACATTTTTCGAATCAAGAATCCAAGGTGTGAATCTTGATTTGAGTTATAAAACTCTCATTGGAAACCCTTGTTGTGAATTGGTGGATCGAAACAATCATGTCCAAACTTTTCTCCTAAATTACATAAAACTAGATTTTATTGCCTTTATTAGTCATTAAGTTATTGCATTAAGCATTGAACCACCATTATCTCAAAACCAACATATTTTCGGTCTCTTTTATGTTAGAAAAAAGAAAAGAATTTTCATTTGCAATCCATCAAGATAAGTGCCCGTGCTAGTTGAGCTTTGTTGCTATATTTGCAGAATTTCCTTAGGAGAGAACGACACCAGATCCTCCAGTCATTACTACATGCGCGACCTCCGTATTTTTGCGGAGTGACTCTGGTTGTGAAGCACATCTAGAGGCGTACCAAGTTTTGGCGCCGTTGCCAGGGAATTCATAGGCAAAAGTTACACCGGACGAAAGCTAAGGATTGCGGAAGAAAAGTAAAAAAAAAAAAAAGAAGAGCAAGCAAAAGAAAAAAAACACACACACACAAAAATGGTGGATTTCATCACCACCCCCGAGGGAAGCATCTACGGGTTACGGGCCCCGGTACACTCTCATTTCCCTTAAGGTATTTTATTTTTTAGGATTAATTTTTTTTTATTTTTCCTTTTCTTTAGTTTCTTTTGTTTGATATAGTATAAGTGCATTGCATTTTTGTTAGGAAATTTTCCCTCTTCGGGAGTATTTAGTGGAGCTAGGCTAGTGTGTTCAAGTTTCAAATTGGTGGTATGCTTATTGTATGTGGAGATTGGAGGTACAAGATTGAATTGAGAAAAAGCCGTTGTTCGGCCTAGAATTGAAAAAAGCTGTTGTCCGGCCTAGGGAATTGTGTATGATGTGTTGAACGACCCAAACGGTCCAACCTTATGTGTGCATTCATTCTTGCATGTCATAGTTCACGAGGGACGAACATCATCGCCTTGTGAGGATTGAGAGTATTGAGAGCACAAGCACATCTTCACCAATACCTAGCTTACCATTAGTAGTCGACCTAGGTTTCATTCCAATGGCAAATCAAAATGAACCCGGCTTACTTAACTTTCAACCCTTGCATCCGAATGTCCAACTCAACCCGTAAGGTCATGAGGAGTTTGAGAGAGGGAGCCACCATGGCGACGTGGCGGCTCCCCCCCTATACGAACTCTACGAGACTACTTAAACCCACCAAGGCAAGCACCAACATCGTGCATTGTTTTCCCATCCCATCACAACACTCTAAATATTAGGTCGGGAATGATGCAAATTTTGCCTCAATTCCATGGGATGGATTCGGAACAACCCTACATTTTTCTTAAGGAATTTGAGGATGCTTGTTCAATTGCAATGGACAACTCATGTCCAAGGGAAGTATTTTTGTTAAAACTCTTCCCGTTTTGTTTGAAGGAAAAAGCTAAGCTTTGGTTTAATTCCTTGCGACCCATGTCCATCCATTCTTGGGCTACTCTCCAAGGGAAAATTTTGAGCAAATGTTTTCCCGAAAATTGAACCGAGGCCATACGAAGGCAAATTTCTCAGTTTTCTCCTTTGTTGGGGGAAACTTTCTTTCAATGTTGGGAGAGGTTCAAAGACCTCTTAAATTCTTGCCCCTATCACGGTTTTGCTGATTGGCATGTCATCAACACTTTTTTTTCTTTTTTGACACCCCAACTCAAGCAATTTGTCGAGTTTATGTGTGAGGGGACATTTTTTGATAAGTAACCCCATGAGGCATACGATTATTTTGATAACTTGGCAAATAAGGCTAGAGATTGGGCACTTACCGGGACCCAAAATCCCGAGGGTCGCTCAATCCAACAAGGGGTGGGAAGATATCAAATCAAGGAAGTTGATGATGTCAATGCTAGGGTGGCTACCTTGGCAAGAAAATTAGAGGCTCTTGAGGTGAAAAAAGTTCAATCGGTAGAGAGTGAGGAGATGAGAGAAGTAAGTTGTCTTGTGTGTGAAATCTCGGATCATACCACCTCTTCATGCCCAATCATTCCAAGTGTGAAGGAGGCTTTGCATAGTCAAGTTAACGCAATTGGCCAATATTCAGGAGGAGGGGGTAACCCCTATTCAAACACATATAACGCGGGATGGAGAGATTATCCCAACTTTGGGTAGAGGAACAATGAAGGGACTTCAAACTCCCACAACTACAAAGGAGGGTATTAAAACCCTCAATCATACCAAGCGCCTCCACCCCCACAAGCACTCCAACCACAACATCCACTTCTATAAGCACCCCAACCACAACATCCACCTCCACCTTACCAACAAGCACCTGTGACCCAATTCCAAAATCAACCAAGGCCATATCAACCCCTCCATAGGAAGCCCATAGAGGATAATGTTTACCAATTTGCCAATGACATGAGGGGGGTTAGTTTAAGGTTTGATAAACAAGAAAAGGTGCTAGACCAGCACTTTAGGTTACTTGAGGACATCCAAAAGCAAATGTCTACATTGACACAAGCTTTAACCCCAAATGTCCCGGGAAGATTCCCGGCTCAACCTCAACCTAACTCGGTGGTTAGGCAAGTGCACATAACCGAGGGTAAGCGTGACCCTAGTACGAGTCATGACCAAGTGCAAGCCATAACCACCCTTAGAAGTGGCAAGACCATTGACAAAACTATCCCACCTCGGGATGAGACTTCTAGGAAGAGTGTTGGCCAAGAAGAAAAAGAGAAAGAGGAAAAAGAGCTGAGAGAAGGGGGGGGGGAAACTTAGCCAATCCCATCGAGATTTTGAGTGAAAGTGAAAGGGATAAGAAAAGGGACGTAGTCAAACATGCTCCCTTCCGGCAAAGGTTGACCAAACCAAAAAATGAACTTCTAAATGCGGAAATTTATGAAGTGTTCAAACAAGTAAAGGTCAACATCCCTATCCTTGACGCAATCAAGCAAATACCTTCTTATGCTAAGTTCTTAAAGGACTTATGCACTTTTAAGCAAATGTTGCATGTCAAGGAAACTGCCATGATGAACGAAAATCAAAGTACGATTTTGCAATGCAAAACTGTGCCGAAATTCAAAGACCCCAGATGTCCTACTATTTCTTGTACCATTGGGAATACCAAGATCGATTGTGTCTTGTTAGACTTAGGGTCTAGTGTCAACCTTTTACCCTTTTCAGTGTATAAGGAATTTGGCCTAAGAGAGTTGAGCCATACTTGGGTTACCTTGCAAGTGGCTAATCGTTCTATAAAGGTTCCAAGAGGTATCATCGAGGATGTTCTCATCCAAGTTGATAACTTTTGCTTCCTGGTCGATTTCATTGTCCTAGACACCCAACATGTTGAGAGTTGTATAACACACAACCAAATTCCTGTGATTTTGGGACGTCCTTTCCTAGCTACTTCCAATGCCATTATTCATTGTAGGAATGGGTTAGTGAAATTGTCTTTTGGCAACACCACCTTCGAGCTTAACATTTTTTCGGTTGCCAAACAAAAGGGAGAATGTGAGGATATCCGGGAGGTAGACATCATAGAGAGCATAGTTCAAGAACACTTTGAGCAGGAGATTTTTGAGGACCCCTTGGAGAGGGCATTAGTGAGAGGTGAATCGCATGCTTCACTTGCTAGTGAAGGCATGGCGTTTAGTGAATTTTCTCATTTAAAGGGTGAGAGAGAGGAGTGTTTACATGTGGGTCAATGGACATCTTCTTTTGAAACCCTCCACCCTAGTGCCGAGAAACCAATTCCTTCGGAGGAGAAGCCTCCCATTCCCAAGAGGAAGCCTTTGTCTTCCAATTTAAAGTATGCATTTTTAGGGGATGGGGAGTCGTACCCAGTTGTGATTCCCTCTAGCTTGTCTGGGAGCCAAGAGGAAGGGTTGATAACGTTGCTTAGGAAACATAAAAAAGCCTTAGGATGGACTATCACCGACCTTCATGGGATTAGTCCTCTCGTGTGCACTCACCGCATTTTCTTAGAGGAGGAGGCTAAATCTATTCGTCAAATGCAAAGGCGATTGAATCCCAATATGAATGAAGTGGTCAAAGGTGAGGTTTTAAAATTGCTAGATGCGGGAATCATTTATCCCATTTCCGATTCGAAATGGGTTAGTCCGACCCAAGTGGTGCCTAAGAAATCGGGTGTCATGGTGATAAGGAATGACAACATTGAGTTAGTGCCAACCCATGTGCAAACCGGGTGGCGAATGTGCATTGATTATCGCTGCCTCAATAATGTGACCCGAAAATACCATTTCCCTTTACCCTTCCTTGATCAAGTCCTAGAAAGGGTGTTCGGAAAAGCTTTCTATTGTTTCTTAGATGGATATTCGGGGTACAATTAAATTGATGTAGCCCTTAAGGATCAAGCCAAGACAACATTCACTTGTCCTGTTGGCACATATGCTTATAAACGTATGCCTTTCGGGCTATGTAATGCACCGGTGACATTTCAAAGGTGCATGATGAGCATATTTAGCGACATGGTTGAGCAAATTGTCGAAGTCTTCATGGATGATTTTTCCGTCTATGGGGATACTTATGAAGGTTGTCTTGGTAATCTAGGAAAAGTTTTGTTGAGATGTGAGGAGAGTAACCTTGTGCTCAATTGGGAGAAATGCCATTTTATGGTTACAAGTGGTATAGTTTTGGGCCATCTTGTGTCAGCCAAAGGGCTTGAAGTAGATAAAGCAAAAATTGAACTCATTCAAAAATTGCCCGCCCCGACGTGTGTGAAGGAGGTTAGATCATTTCTTAGGCATGCCGGTTTTTATTGGCGTTTCATTAAGGGTTTTAGTGCAATCTCTAGGCCCATGTGTCATCTTTTGTCCCAAGATGTTCCCTTTGAGTGGACATCTTCTTGTCAACAAGCTTTTGACAAGTTATAGGGACTTTTGACCACAACCCAATTCATTCGAGCACCCAATTGGTCTCTCCCATTTGAGCTAATATGTGATGCTAGCGACTATGCCTTGGGAGCTGTCCTAGGATAAAGAGTTGATAAGAAACCATATGTCATTTATTATGCTTGTAGAACTCTTAATGAAGCTCAAATCAACTATATCACAACCGAGAAGGAACTCCTTGCGGTGGTTTTTGCGCTAGACAAATTTAGGTTTTACTTGATTGGGTTATTGGTCATCATCTACACCGACCATGCGGCCCTAAAGTATCTCCTCACCAAACCCGATGCAAAATCGCAACTCATTCGATGGATACTTTTGCTCTAAGAATTTCATATTGAAATGCGTGATAAAAAAGGGATTAAAAATGTAGTTGCGGACCACTTGTCTCAGCTTCCCTTAAATGGGCGAGCCATGGATCCAACCCCTATCAAGGAGCATTTCTCGGATGAGCATCTTATGCATGTGAGTGCCGTTGAGCAAGTTTCAACCCCTTGGTTTGCGGACATTGCGAACTTCCTTGTCACCGGTGAGGTCCCTTCCACCTGGTCATTCATTAACAAGCGTAAATTCTTTCGGAATGTGCGCTATTTTTCGTGAGATGATCCTCACTTCTTTAAGTATTGTCCAGACCAAATCATTCACCGGTGTGTCCCAAATCATGAATTTCAACAAGTAATAGAGTTTTGTCACTCTTATGCTTGTGGAGGACACTTCTCCTCCAAGAAAACCATGGCCAAAATTTTGCAATGTGGGCTTTATTGGCCCACCGTGTTTAAGGATGTATATACCTTTTGTCTTGCTTGCGATAGGTGCCAATGGTTATGAACACTTTCTAAGAGGCACATGATGCCTCTTCACCCCATTACTATTTTTGAAATATTTGATTGTTGGGGTATTGATTTCATGGGATCATTTCCTAACTCGTGTGGGTACCTTTTTATTCTTGTTGTGGTCGATTATGTCTCCAAGTGGGTGGAAACAATTGCCACTCGAAACAATGACCACCAAGTGGTCTTGCGATTTTTGAAAGAGAACATTTTTTTGTAGGTATGGCATGCCTCGAGCTGTGATAAGTGATAGCAGTTCGCATTTTTATAACAAGCCCTTTGCGTCTTTAATGCATAAGTATGGAATGGTCCATAAGGTTGGATCACCATACCATCCTCAAACGCAAGGGCAAGTAGAGTTGGCCAATCGGGAAATCAAGCGGATTCTTGAGAAAACCGTCAATCCAAATAGGAAAGATTGGTCTCTTAGATTGATCGATGGGTTGTGGGCATACCACACGGGTTATAAAACCATTCTTGGCACATCACCCTATAGACTTGTGTACGGGAAGGCCTATCATCTTCCCTTCAAAATTGAGCATAAAGCATATTGGGCGATTCGTCAATGTAATAAGGATATTGATGTTGTGGGTACCCACCGCAAACTCCAACTCAATGAGTTAGATGAACTCCGCAATGATGCTTTTGAAAATGCAAAAATTGCTAAGGCCCAAATGAAACACTTTCATGACCAACATATCTTTCGAAAAACTTTCAAAGTTGGCCAAAAAATGTTATTGTATGATTCACGCTTGCATCTATTTCCGGGCAAATTGCGGAGTAAGTGGGTTGGGCCATACCTTGTGAAAGAAGTTTTTCCCTATGGAGCCATTGAGCTGCAAAATCTCACGAATGACTCAACATTTAAGGTGAATGGTCAGCGGCTAAAGCCGTATTTTGAGTCGTTCCAAGGGGAGTTGGATTGTGTGGATCTTATTGATCCATCGTCCTTTGAGTGACATTAGCTTGTCATGTTTTATAGTTTAGGAGTAGTTCTTTTGTTTTTCTTTTTATAGGTTTCTTTCTCTTATCTTTTTGGTAGTTAGTTGTGTGCATTTGTATTCCCGAGAGTCCCGCCCACCCCGTTGTTCTTTTTCTCATCCATTTTCCTCATGCCTTGAGGTCATGGCATGATTCCAGTTGGGGGGGAGGGCGCCATTTGCAAGTTGCTGTGGAAAATTCTGAGAATTTCTGCAGAACTTCAGAGAAGCTGTTTTTGTGATCGATCGGTGGGCCAAACCGATTGATCGTGTACGTTGCGATCAATTTGGCAATCGAACGGTGAAGACTAGCGATCGATCGGGCATGGCATTTATTACCGCACCGATCAAAAGGAAGCGGTATCGATCGATCGGTTGTTCAATCGGTGGCGCTCCATTTCGATCGGTCTGCGAGGCGATCGATCGGTTTAAGAGCCGATCGATCGGTGACAGAGTTGCCTATATAATCCCATAGTTTCACTGTTCATTTACATTCGCTTGCGAGTATTTGAGAGTTTTGAGAATCTATTTATATATTGGAGCAGCGAGGCCTTGCTAGCTCACTTTGGTGGACTTTGCCTTGCCTTTTCACAATTTTCTGCACTTCGAGAAGTATTCCTTCCGCCAATCTTTGTCCATTCTTTTCATTTTCAGTTGTACTTAGCTTAGTTAGAGGGCTATGGTCGAGACTAGGAGTACTGAAGGTACAGCTAGGGCGGGGACTTCTCAAACTCTGGCTCAGTTTCAGCAGCTCAAGCGAGAGCATGTTAGGAGGGAGAGAGAGGGAGAGTATGATACTACTCATTTCCAGGGGAGAGATCAGGAGCGAGAGTTTGGACGGGTGTGGAGTGCCCGTAAGGTAGTAGTGGAGAGGCATTGGACCGTGAGTCAGTTTGATGGTGAGCCATATGGTTGGCTCAAGCCATTGACCGATCGCCAGTGGTTAGGGTTAGCTTCCTTTAAAGGCCAGTACTCAGCGACCCTCATGGCAAAGTTCATGGCCAACATTTTATTTGATCCTGTTAGTGGCGACAGACATATTATTCGCTCTTGTGTTCGGGGTAGGGATGTTGTTATCACCCCGGATTCCTTTGCCGAGCAGTTTGGTATACCGAGGGTTGCTAACCCTCAGTTCTCTTATGATAGGGAGCACCCACCATCTCATGAGGAGATGTGCGCCGAGATTCTAGCACTGGGAGAGTCCTGGACCGCTTCCCAGATCAGGATTAGGTAGCTTGCCCCCAGATACCACCCACTATTCCTTTAGACATGCTATTCGATCTTTCCACTGGGGAGGACGGTGGCGTGTAGTAGGATACGGGGGCAGTTGATGTGGGCTATTGGCACGGGCAGGACCATTGACTTGCCCCACTTCATGTATATGGCATTGTGGGCCGGGACCCAGGTTGCTACTCCCCAGTCTAGCATCCCCTTTGGTTGCTTTCTGACAGCGAGGATTAGGGCGGCTGGGGTTAGCGTTGCAGATGTTGTCCTGCTTTCCTGCTCGATGGACATAGACTGGAAGACAGAGAAGAGGGCGGCAGGGCAGTTGTCAAAGAAGTGGGGGTCAGCTAGTTCAGCTCACTCATCTTCTTAGCAGCCGCCTTCTCTGACACAGGAGGAGACCCAGTCAGGGGAGCAGTGGCAGGATCAGACCGAGTAGCCAGCTCAGGCTCAGGCTCAGGCTCAGGATCAGGAGGAGCCGCTCAGGGGACGTTACTTCAGACTTTGGCAGCCATCCAGGAGCAGCTGACCACTTAGCAGACAGAGCACTAGCAGTGGCAGGTTGACATTATGGCGATCTTTAGGACACTGCCATTGTTGCACTTCAGGGTTAGCTGATTGACATTCAGCAACAGCAGCAGACACAGTCCACTCGACTCCAGGAGATTATCCAACACCTTGGACAGTCTCCTCCGGATGATGTTAGGGACTTCTTTTCTGATCTCCAGTTAGATTAGATGCATTGTACACTTCATATCATTTCATTTCATCTGATGTATCTAAATCTTTTTTTTATTATAGTGGATGTATTTATTTTTGAGCTGTTTGTATAGTGATCTTTCCTATTGTGGCATACCCCTTTTTGTATACATTTATTGTATTCTTTTGTTTATTCCGAGTATATTTTGGCATTTCAGTTATAGGTATACTTTTTGATTGATATCCATATCGCATGTATTGTTCCGACCGAGGTAATGGGTATTGTATGGTATTCGTATCGCTCTTTTCTATAACTTGACACCTTAGCTATATCCTTAATTGTTGATAACATTTCTTTTTGGATTTTTGTGATGGAAGTGTCAAGGTTGTTTCAAACAAGTACCATACCATATTTTTTTATTAAATTTGAGTTGATGATTAACCTACCTTAGGGATTATGATACATTGCAAGTTTTTGGCATAAAATCATTATAAGAGATAATTTACATTGTCGCGCACTAACATGTTATGTGATGCCTTATGTTTCATTCTTATGCATGCATGTCCTTATAAGGTGGAGATTTTTACCGTGTTGAGCTTTAGAGCCTATTTATTGCCTTTGAAGAGTGAATCATATTTATTCAAGATTATTTTTGTTGATTCTCGTTCATTGAATAGCTTCATTATATTTGATTTTGGTTTACATGTTCGAGTGTTAGATAGATTTATTGATCCCTTATACACTTTTGAAGTTTTGATTTGTTGTACTCTTCGGATTCTAAACGCATAGGCCATTTCATTCTCTTGAGCCATTTCATGTGTATTTTTCTTCTTCTTAATGTTCATATGCATGTGCATAAGTTTAAAAGTTGTCAATGCCAATAAATGCATTGCTCTCACATTTGTAAAGTTGGAAGTGTATGGAGTTTAAGAGTAAAGAAAAGAAAAAAAAAAATATATATATATATATATATATATAGAGAAAGGGATGAAAAGGTGTAATAAAAAATAAAAAAAAATACAAAAGAAGCGAGGTGAAGGAAGATGAAAATTTTCAAAAGTGATTCAAAAGATTGAAAGTGCAGAAGTGATTGTCATTGATCATCATGTGTAATGTGTATGCATATGTTGAAACATATTACCACTTTCTATCCTCTTACATGGCTCTCCTTTCATTCATCACCCTTATGGCCTCGATATCCGAAGATACATGAATCTTTAATTCAGTTGTGTATAAGGCATTAATGTCAATTCTCTAAATTATGCTTAAGCTGTGAATATTCCTTCATGAAGCTATGCCAAGTCGATACACTTACAATTTATTCGTTTTTGGTTTCGGAATGTCTCTACTTGCATGATTTATACATTTACTCGTTAAAAGAGCTTTCCATTGAGGGACCATGAGCGTTCATGTTCAAAGTTGAATGTATGCCTTGTGAGACTTGGATCAAAACATCAAAGAAGTAATTGTACAAGTTATGAGCCATTAGGGTCATATGTCATTGGTAGTATGCATGAATGTGTTATATTTCTTTCATGTTTTATGCCTTTGCCTTGTGATGGTTCACAATCTAGGTGGATGGAGATTTGACTTGAATAAGGTTAATACATGCGTATATTTTTATTTTTCTTTCTCGTACTTTGATAAGGACTATCAAAGGCTTAGTTGGGGGGTGTTGATTACTCTCAGAAATAGTAATCTCTAGGCCTAAATTATTAGTTGATTAGTTGAATTTCAGTGTTAATTTAGTATTTTAACTCCTAAATTGCATTAAAACTCTTTTTGTGCACTTGTTACAGGAATTGGAGCTTAAACCAAGGCAAATGGGCAAATATGAGGATGACCGATCGATCGCCCGATCGAACGGTCCACGGAACGTTCGATCGCCCAATCGATTACCAGATCACCGATCGATCAGTGATCTCTGTTCGACCTTCTGCAGCAAACTTCAGAGAGGGCGTTTTTCCGATCGATCGGTGACGTCGGAATTCCCTTAACAGACGACACAAATGCAAACTTCAGAGGGGTTGGTTTTGCGATCGATCAGGCGTTCGATTGCCATGACCATTCGATCGGCCGTTCGATTGGTAGCCCTACCGATAGATCGGTTTGTACAGACTCTGTTTTTTTGCAGAGTATAAAAGCTGTATATACAGGACAAAGTAAAGAGTTAGGGTTTTTTCTGCAGAACTGGATAGAGGAGGAGCTTCCAAAAGGGGTCTTTTGTTATTTTGTAAGGTTTTTAGTTAGATTCACTATAATGATTTGTAATGTTGTTATTTATTGCTTTTGAATCATTGTAAATGAATGCTTGATATATATGAAGTGAATGTTTCTTTACTCTTTCTAGTCATTTTCTCTCATTTTCTTGCCATTTTCCCTCACTTTCTTAGTAACCAAACACTAGTTCTATATAGTTTAATGGTAGATTTGTCTTCATTTATGCTCTTTGACATGGATTCTAGTAGCTAAACATCCTTTGGATGTGGTTGTGAAGATCCATCAAGGATCTTCAAAGGGTTGAAAATGAGTTGTATGAACTTTAAAGTCATATTCTTAAAATTCTATGGTTCCATTTGATTTCGCATGAGATTCATTAGAAAAACTTAGGTTCATAACTCCTTGGCAATATTTATGCACAAATCAATGTTTGGTATAAGTATTGCATATGTCCAAGGTTTGATTCTAGGGTGTCAATAATAGATTTCCTCTTTATGCTCAATCAAACAAAAATCTACATTTTTATAGTTGACATTTTTCGAATAAAAAATCTAAGATGTGATTCTTGATTTGAGTTATAAACCTATCATTGGAAACCCTTATTGTGAATTGGTAGATCGAAACAACCATGTCCAAAATTTTCTCCTAAATTACATAAAACTAGATTTTATTGCCTTCATTAGTCATTAAGTTATTGCATTAAGCATTGAACCACCATCATCTAAAAACTAACATATTTTCGGTCTCTTTTATGTTAGGAAAAAGAAAAGAATTTTTATTTGCAATCCATTAAGATAAGTGCCCGTGCTAGTTGAGCTTTGTTGCTATATTTGCATAATTCCATTGAGAGAGAACGACACCGGATCTTCCGGTTTTTACTACATGCGCGACCTCCGTATTCTTGTGGAGTGACTCCAGTTGTGAAACACATCTGGAGGCGTACCAAGAACTCAGGTAGAAGTTATTGTGTATAGTGAGCTGAGCACTTTGTCAATCAGCAACTCATTTATAATTGGAGGTTACATAGTGGAAGAAGACTTCACGGAGGTCTTGGGGTGACGACGTAGACCACGGTTTGTGGTTGAACCTTAGTAAATCTGTGTGTTCTTTCTATTGCTCTGTTTTATTTACTTTTACTGATTACATTGCATTACATATAGATTGATCATTATTACATTGCTTAGATTAATTTTAATTAATCTTAATTGACATTAATCTTCGATAAACCCAATTCACCCCCCTCTTGGATTGCCTTTTCAGCTAACAAATACCGTAGTGACTCAGTATGGACGTAGCCCTAAATTGGTTGAGTGAATCACAATAAATCTGTGTGTCTCTTTGTGAGTATGTGTTATATTTATTTTCTTTCTTTATCCTCTATACAAATTTAATTGCTCAGATCTTAAGCAAATCTCCCCAAAAATTGGTATCAGAGCTAGATTTTTGTAAAATTGGTGGAGCTCGTGCAAGCAAACGTTTTTGTGCAAAAACATGATTTGCTACAGTGCCTTCCCGTGAAGCTATAGTGCATCACTATAGTGTCTCCACATGAAGCTATAGCGAGTTGTTACAGTGTCTTCACTTGAAGCTAATGTGCGTCGCTACAGTAATTGAGTTGCAGCAGTTCTGAGTTACAGTAGTAGCTAAGTTGCAACAGCTCTCAAGTTGTAACAGTAGCCGATTCCTTGAAACATCAATGATGGCAGAAAACGAAAAAGTCAAAATTAAAAAATTTAATGGTTCAAACTTTAGATTGTGGAAGATGCAGATAAAGGATTATCTCTACTAGAAGGATCTTTATCTACCTCTTGTAGGAGTGCCAAATAAGTCGATAGAGATAAAGAAGGAAGAGTGAGATCTATTTGACCGTAAAGCCTTAGGTACAATAAGACTGGCCCTTGTTACGTTAGTTGCCTTTAATATCAAGAACGAGAAGACAATCGAAGGTTTGATGGCTGCTCTATCACATATGTATGAGAAGCCCTCTGCTACAAATAAAGTCTATCTTATAAAAAAGTTGTTCAATTTGAAGATGTCTGAAGGAGGAGTTGCGATTGAGCATATTAACGATTTCAATGCACTGATAAATCAGTTGGAATCAATTGAAATTGTATTTGATGATGAAATTAGGGCATTGACATTATTATCAAGTCTTCCAGAGAGTTGGAATCCTTTGATTGTGGTAGTGAGCAATTCTACGGGTTCGGTAAAATTGACGAAATATCATGTTGTGAGTTTGGTTCTTAATGATGTAACTCGCAAAAAAGATGGTGGAGAAACTTCAGGTTCGGCGTTGGCTATTGAAGACAGAGGCAGAAATCCAATTAGAGGAGGCAACCATAGACGAAACACAAGCCAATCAAAAAATGGGCAATCACAATTTTGCGCAAAGTTTAAAGGCAAATATTGGAACTACGAAAAAACTGGTCACACAAAGCAAGATTGCAGAGCACCAAAGAAACAAAACAATCAACAAGGTGACAAGAATTTTGTTAATGTTTCAGAAGCAGAAAATTTCGAGGCATTATTGTTAGTTTTGGATGCTCGCAGTGAATCGTAGTGATTGATTCAAGTGCACTGTCCTATGCAACTTCGCACAAGGAGCTGCTTTATAATTATGTATCGGGTAAGTTCAGCCAAGTGTATCTGGGAAATGATGAAGCCTGTAACATAGTTGACAAGGGAGAGGTTCAGATAAATCAATCCAATGGAACAGTCTTGAGAATTAAAGATGTCAGACATGTGCCGTGTTTGACGAAGAATCTAATTTCAGTTTGCTAACTCATAGATTCTGGTATTGTAACCACATTCAGTGGTGATTTGCGGAAAAGGAATAAAAGTTCTCCAATCAAGGCAAGCACGTGGCATCGCAGACTTGGGCATATGAGTGAGAAAGGGATGAAAGTTCTGCTGTCAAAGGGGAAACTGCCAAGTTTGAAGTCACTAGACTTAGATTTCTATGAAAATTGCAACTTGGGAAAATAGAAAAAGGTTAGTTTCACCAAAGTTCAAAGAACACACAAGTCAGAACGGTTGGAGCGGGTGCATACAGATGCATGGGGACCATCTCAGGTATTATCTCTTGGTGGCTCTCACTATTTTGTTACATTTATTGATGATGCTACTTAGAAACTATAGGTTTACTTTATGAAGAATAAATCTGATTTATTTGATATCTTCAAAAAGTGAAAAGCCTTGGTTGAGGTATCTGATAGATTCCAAAGCCTGCGCTACAAAACATGCCTGATTTTCTCGTGGTAGATATTGTCTAAAGCGTTACTTCTGCTGTTTGTACAGGCTTCAAGGGGCTTCCACAGATTGGATATCTTCTGGCCACTGATGCAACTACTCCAGCATAACCACTGTCCAATTTCGAGCAAGGTTTGATGCATTTCACATCTTGGCTTAAAGAAAAAAGGAGGAATTTCAAGATGGGAAACTATCTATGTCGGAACTATATGTGTTTGGTTTTAGGATTTTACAGTCTTACTGGAACCTGAAATTGCTGATATCTGTACATCGTCTTTGTAAATCAAGACATGTAACTGACAAGAATGCGTGTCTGTATTACCTTTAATCCAGGGTTGTGCCATTTGCTAATAAGCAAATTTGTGAAAAAAAATTAAAGATGCTCAAACATTGGAAAGAGAATTCAGATTACGAGGAGAGGGTTAACTAATGTTTCTAGTGCTCAAACATTAGAAACACTAAGCTTTCAGAAGTGTTATATAGTCTCTAAATAAACTAATCTTTCTATATGATTCTTATGGATCCCTAGATATTCTGACTTACGCACTCTGCAACCCTAATGAGAAGGTTGCTCATTCTACTTGACAGCGAGCAGCTACGTAAGCATTCCTGTTGCTTGAACAACAGTTAAAACAGCAGGTAATAGGTTTTAGATATGTAACCCACTGTTAATTTGGAGCTAGAAAGCACGGACACTTCGTTGGAGGAGCTGTACTCGTGTCCAACACTTGTTGGACACCGACATGCGTGGGACACTCGTCAGACACGTGTCGGACACTCCATTCTACGTGTCCAATTATTTATTATTTATTTTTACATCGGACACTCTATGGACAAGGCTTGAATACGTGTGTCTCGTTTTGGACACTTTAGGGACACGCGGGGCCTCAACTATAAATTTTGAAATTAATCGTTGGTTCGAAGAAGAAGAAAAACAAGTATGCTATGATTAAATGTAATGACGTTTTAATATTTTTTGTAGTTTATGACTTTATAGTATTGTGTATTGATAGAACAATTTTTTAGTTGTTAATGTGTGTTAATGTGTTTGTTTACTTTATATTTTTTATAGAATATAATTGACTAATTATGAATTTGTTGCCAATTAAGTAGTGAAATGTGTTCTTTTTTTTTCATTTTTATTTCGTGTAATCTTCTATATTTTTTACTTCTTTTGTATAATATTTGTATATATAACATATAAGGAATATAAAAATATAGTCTTTTGTCGTGTCCAGCATTTTTTGAAAATTGTCGTGTCAGCGTGTGCGACACTCGTGTCCGTGTCCGTGTCCGTGTTTCTTAGATTTGGAGCAAAGGACATAACTCTGTTAATAAATACCCATTGGATCCTATGGCTTCTTTGTCATAAGAACTAACTAAAATTTTGGTTAGTATACACTAAATTGCTATCACAAGCTCTAAAAACTCTGAAATCGTTTGGGAACAACTTTTTTATTATTAAATAAGTTGTTTAAAAAAATTATAATGGATAAGCTGACTTAAAATATAATTGGCTGGGTTATTTGGTAACCTGATGAGCACGACTAAATATCATTTTTGGGTGACAAACTAAAATAGTTTCATCTTATCTTAATTTGGAGGAACTCAAAAAAATAAAAGAACAAAAATTTTAAAGTAACAACATTTGTTAATAGTACAATAGCATGGAAAAAATATAACGAAGTCGATATAGGTAGAAAACAAAATAATGGGCCAATCAAGTCACTTGGAAGCGCCAATGATAGAAATTTGAAGACTCCGTCCTAGCTAGTTTTGAGATGGCTAGAAGCCATTCACAGTAAAACCTCCGTCAACACAAATAACTTGCCCTGTGATATATGAGGCAGCAGGTAGGCAAAGGAATGCAACCAGTGAAGAAACCTCATCAGGCTGTCCAAGGCGGCTGATTGGAGTTTGAGAAGCTAAGCGGGCAACAAATTCCTTGCCATTGGGATCTTCCTGCAAGAGGAGCAAATTTGATGTGAGGGTAGCTGTTTTGAAGTGGAAGCATTGTTAATATGTGTATATATGGATAAAGTACATTTTGTACTATTGCATTTTACACTGAATTTCACTTCAAGATTTATATTTCTAATTGTAATAATAAAGTTCCAATACTTTTAATTCGTTGCAATGTTACCCTCATATAAGATTTTGTTTGTATAATTGATGGTCAAAAGTTTCGTGCTTCTCACATGGCATTTTTCAAAAACAAAAAAATATTTTTACACCACTTTTAGCGTTCAAACACCCTCATCTCTCGCTAATCTTTTTCAAAGCATTTAAAAATCAAGTCAGTATATGTTTAAAACAAAATTTTAGAGTTTCAAAATACCCCATCATCTGACGTGAGGAAGTGCCAAGGGCTTTTGACAGCCAAAAAAATGGAAAAAATTATAGAAGTTCAATTGTTATAATTGAAAGTACAAGTTCTAAAGTAAGATTTCATATAAAATATAAGGGTAAAAGTGTAATCATATATATATATATATATATATTATAGTTGAGGGGAAAATCAAGAATAGGATTTTACTTCCAGTGCATCCACCAATGAAGTTCTGGTAACTCCTGGTGCAACTGCGTTTACGCGGATGTTGTCCCTTGCCCACTCACATGCTAAGTTCTTTGTGACTTGATTCATTGCTCCTGGAAAAACAAAATTATGGAGCAAATTTATGACTGTTTCAGCTGGTTTACAAGCTCAATGCGTACGTACCTTTGGTTGCTGCATAGATAGAAATAGAAGGCATAGCTATCAACCCAGCAATAGAGGAGTTAAACACAATGTTACCAGTTCCTGATGCTTTGAGGAGAGGGTGTGCAAGTTGAGACAAGTGATAAGGCGCCTCAAAATTTGTGCCCATCAAGTTTGAGAAATCTTCTGCTGTATATTCTTTAGCTTGTTTCAATATAAGGATACCAGCATTGTTTACCTAAACAAAATATAAGCCAAATTAAGACGTTACCTACGATATCCGAAAGAAAAAGAAAAAAGAAATGCTACCTTACAAGTTCAAGAAATGAAAGACAAGCATCAGAACTTATGAGTCATGAAATTTTAAACGATCATTTATACTTTTCATTAGTTGGGTTAAACAAAATTTATATTCTTGAAGTTCAATGGATGCAATTTTTGAAAGGGTAATGCTATACAAACATAAAATTCATGCATAATTTATTACCTTAATGATATGATTGAATAAAAGTCATTCACTTAAAAATAAAACACCTATCATGGTGGTTCTTGCATACAAAAATACTACTGTCACATAATTTTGATGAGCTTTTCTATATAAATTTTTTTTGAAAGAATAACATTTTCCTTTTTGAAAAGTAAGCGGGCAAGTTTTTTGTTATTGCAATGAAACTGTTAAGTTTTCACTTGACCTAATATCTTAACCTGTTAAAGTAAGAGTCCCAAAATGCATATCAAACTATCTAACACTCTCCTCATATGCAACCCCGTCTAGCATGTGAAGAGTAAAACAAGGTGCACTAAGAAAGGTTTGTTATTGCAACTAAACTGTTAAGTTTTCACTTGACCTAATATCTTAACATGTTAAAGCAAGAGCCCCAAAATGTACATCAAGTTATCTAACACTCCCCTCATGTGCAACCCCGTCTAGCATGTGAAGAGTAAAACAAGGTGCACTAAGACAGACAAACTAAAATAAAAGACAATAAACATAATCACGAAACAAACAGGGGTTACAAAACTTGAACCCGAGAGAAAAATTAAATTCAATATCAAGAGACAAAAATATGAATCCATAAATGGTTTAAAGCTAAGAAAATCTTTGCGGGCCCTAAACTTACAAGGATGTTGAGCTTTCCATTAAAAACGGAGGAGACAGTTTCCATCATTTTCTCCCGCTGGCCTCGAGATGATAGGTCACAGACTGATCCTGTCACACTAAAACCCTTGTTTCTCCATTCTTGTAAGCGTTCATTGAGTTCTGTTTGATTGCGAGAACAAGTATGGATTACCGCTCCAAATCCTGCTAGTTCTTCTACAATAGCATACCTGAATATGAACAAAAATTGAAAGATTTCTAGTTAGTCATTGGGTTTATTCATCTGCTTTGTTTGTCATACTATAAAATACATTGCTTTCTCCCAAATGAAAATTTTGATTGGATGCTGTTTAGAAGTAAAGAAAAATACTTGAAATGCCAATGAAACAATGAGGAATGAGAGCTTGGTGTAACAAACCCTATGCCTCGTGTTCCACCAGTCACAAGAGCTGTCATTCCCTTGAGGGACCATCTTCCGTTTCTGCAACTCATCTCTGCTTGTGCCATGCTTTTCTCTGTTTGCCCTTAGAGTTCACAACTGAAGTAAATATAAGCCAAAGTAAGATAGCTTCTATGCTGGTCCTTGCTCAGGAACTGGCTTCATTTATAACATGAGAAATATTATTCTTACAGAAAATTTATACAAAAACACTGCGGTAGTAATGGTTTTGTAATTAAACGTCATTATATATAGTAGGTGTTTTGTTTCAAAGTAAAAGACTCTCATTCATACATATTGTTTTGTATGAATTTTCTGTTTATATAGTATTATCCATGACATGACCTTTGTTTAAAAAAAGATAACGGCAATAT
Organism: Euryodendron excelsum; assembly: GCA_033060915.1. Lineage (NCBI taxonomy): Eukaryota > Viridiplantae > Streptophyta > Magnoliopsida > Ericales > Pentaphylacaceae > Euryodendron > Euryodendron excelsum. Next base: position 3,192,533 of record CM065395.1, read on the forward strand.
TTACCAATTCTTTTTTTTTTTTTTGAAATAAATTTTAGAGTAATGTTATACATAAATTAATTTCTTAATCTATTTTTTTATCCACAAAACATAATTTTATAAATACACATGGAACTCATTTACTTGTGTCTTGTGGGTGAAAAAATAAATTCAGAAATTGGTTTATTTATAGTATTTTTGTAAATTTTATTATTGTTAATTATTGATGGTTGTAACGTCTTTATCCATGGTCCTATTGTCTCAAATGGTGCTCTCGAAAGTATCCAAAATTTGGGTTCGTAGTGTCTTTATCATGCTGTGCAACTTGGTGACTTGAGGGTTAACTTAGTGAGAGGGGCACCTGCATCCATCATTATAGTTATGGACAGTTATGGAGCCAACAAATTCATCCAAAGGAGGCAACAATTAATCACAATGTTGGAATTTTTTTTCTTTCAAAGTAATGTTATACAACCAAAATTTGTGTACAAAATTGTCATAGAATGATATGAGTGTTTGTGGTCCTTTTATTTTAGATTAGAACACCTACAATTTTAGCTCATAGTTTTAGATTAAGTTCTCTATAAAGAGAATTTGTAAGAATAAAATTGTGTTATCTTTATAATTAATCAACTATAGAGTACTTGTCTTCCATATAGCTATGTAACGTATAATCTTATATATATTATACAAAGGTACATTTGAAGCAAATTAAGTATTTACGGGGGATATTGATTCATTTTCAGAGGGGCAAAAATAAAGTGCTACGTGGCCTTGTGGTTCCTCAAATTTTCCTAGGTGACCCTATTACCAGGGTGAGTTTTGATAGGGCAAATTTTATATGAATTGTCAAAAATGTCTGTTATTCATTACATAATCTCAGCTCATCAATGCCTTGACCAAAGATAACATTGCCATGGTTCATTGGGGCTACCTTCCACACAGTTCCTTTTACACAAAATTAATTATGATTAAATAACTAAACTGATTAATTTATTTTGCTAAATTATTTGCACAAAAATCAATTTTTCCAAAGAGAATTCCAACACCACAATCCACAATGTGTTCCAAACAAATCAAATATGGCAGAACAATCTTTTAATAACTACATAATACGAATAAAAAGATAAATGATAAATGGTAACCACCGGCGGATAGATGCTTGGGTCTTATTTCAAGATCAGAATGAACGAATGAACAATGAGGAACGAGTATGATGGAGGGGTAGCATAAACAATTGAAATTAATCTCAGAACAATCACACAAGACACAGAGACACCAAATTTTTCAAATAAAAGTTTTATTAAATCGCCAAAAGCTAATGAAGATAGAGCCATTACATGTTTTCTTTTTGTTCAGTGGTTAGGACTGTTCGGGTTAACTTACTGATTGAGCTGCATAAGTGCAGTTCAATGCAATTAAACTGATCTAAGTTAGCTCTAAATTAGGTTAATTATGCCCTCTTTAGTGTATATTGTACTGAGAGTCGTATTTTGAGTTCATTGCAGGTAAATGTCAATAAAGAAGAAGATTTGGAGTCATAAAAGCGATCCGGAGTCCGGGCACGCATATTGAGGCCCGTTGTTGGGATTTATCCTGGGAAATGTGCAACTTATCATTCGTAGCTCGGAATGGAATGAAAGATACGCCGTTGGAAAGATTTCACAAAGTTGTACAAGTTCACGTCTAATGAGCATTGCGAGAAAGAGACTCCAAAAGCCTTGAACTGAAGCTGCAAAGAGATAAGAAGAGATAGTTGAAAGTTGTGGAAAAATACACTGAGAGTTGGAACGGTGGAAATAAGAAGCAAATAGGAGTTTGAACGGTGGCTAGTAAAAAGTGAAGAAAAAACGTATTTTGGCCTTAAGGTTCGAACTCCCATATAAGGGTTCGAACTCTCAGAGATTAGACACTTAGAAGAAGCATATACAGGCCTTAGGGTTCGAACCCTGATTATAAGGGAAAAGAGGAGTTCGAACTCTAAGAAGGAAAAAGAGAGAAACACTGTTTTGAGGGTTCAAACTCTCCTGACAGAGTTCGAACTCTAAGAAGGATTTTTGAGTCGAAATTCCTATTCCTGCTAGGACTCTGCTTGCGATCTCTATATATATCCCTTCGATTTTTTGGAGAAGAATGACGATTTCTTGAGGCTTTTTACTACTTTTTAGTCTAGATTCATAGGAGTAATTAGGGTTTTCATTATCCTTGTAAATACTTCCATTAAATTCAAGTTTTATTGCTTTAATTTAAGATTTTGTTCAAGAATCCATGGTTTTTGCAATTAATTCAAGATTCATAGTTCGTTTATAGTTTTTACATTCTAGAAAGTTTTCAATACATAGTTAATTATTTTCCATGGCCATGAGCGGCTAAATTTGTTAACTCGGGATCGATTGTAAAGATTGATTGGGGATCGAGGATGAACAACGGAGGTAAGGTTGAATTCACTGCTATATCTTCTTGATACTTCTTCTTCTTCTTCTTCGTTCTAGATACTTTCGAAAACCTGGGCGTTCTATTATGCTCTGTAACGCTTATGCGTGAATACCACATTCAGTATATATGCTGGCTTGTAACGTTTATGCAGGAGTTGGATTCAGTATATACGCTGCACGAATCGATGATACGCGTCCTTGATTATAACAACCCGATTTATTTTAGAAGTTGAAAATTGAACGAACTATTGGTTTTAAAGCTAAATCTTCCGAATCCAAGACTTGCGATGTAGTCAAAGAATTTGAGTTATTAAATTACCTCCTTTGGGATTCCACGAGACGCAATTGGTTAGAACGATTGATTTCGAGACTTTTTATTTCTTAGTTTAAATTAGATAACAAATCTTTTCTCAACCTAAAATCAGATTTTTGTTTATTGGAGTGTTTTTCTTAAGATTTTTTATCCACGATAAGTTTTCCTATTTACGTAAACCATCTTCCTTATGGGATCGACCTCGTACTTTCGAGAAATTATTATTACATCCCGGCCGTGCACTTGCGGTTAAGTATCACCCTTTTTGAGAGTGATCAAGTTTTTTAACCGCAAGTGCACGGCCGCGATGTAGTAATAATTTCTCATAAGTACGAGATCGATCCCACAAGAAAGATGGTTTACGTAAATAGGAAAACTTACCATGGATCAAAAATCTTAAGAAAAATACTCCAATAAACAAAAATCTAATTTTAGGTTGAGAAAAGATTTGTTATCTAATTTAAACTAAGAAATAAAAAGTCTCAAAATCAATCGTTCCAACCAATTTCATCTCGTGGAATCCTAAAGGAAGTAATTTAATAACTCAAATCCTTCGATTACGTCGCGAGTCTCGGATTCAGAAGATTTAGTTTTAAAACCAATAGTTCATTCAATCTTCAACTTCTAGAATAAATCAGGTTGTTATATTCAAGGACACTCATCATCGATTTGTGCAGCGCATATATTGAATCCAACTCCTGCATAAACGTTACAAGGCAGCGTATATACTGAGTATGGTATTCACGCATAAGCGTTACCGAACATAATAGACGCCCAGGTTTTCGAAAGTATCTAGAACGAAGCCGAAGAAAAAGAAGTATCAATAAGATATAGCAGTGAATTCAACCTTACCTTCGTTATTCATCCTCGATCCCCAATCAATCTTCATAATCGATCCCGAGTTAACAAATTTAGCCTCTCATGGCCATGGAAAACAATTAACTATGTATTGAAAACTTTCTAGAATGTAAAAACTATAAACGAACTATGAATCTTGAATTAATTGCAAAAACTATGGATTCTTGAACAAAATCTTGAATTAAAGCAATAAAATTTGAATTTAATGGAAGTATTTACAAGGATAATGAAAACCCTAATTACTCCTATGAATCTAGACTAAAAAGTAGTGAAAAGCCTCAAGAAATCGTCCTTCTTCTCTAGAAAATCGAAGGGATATATATAGAGATCGCAAGTAGAGTCCTAGCAGGAATAGGAATTTCGACCCAAAAATCCTTCTTAGAGTTCGAACTCTGTCAGGAGAGTTTGAACCCTCAGAGCAGTGTTTCTCTCTTTTTCCTTCTTAGAATTTGAACTCCTCTTTTCCCTTATAATCAGGGTTCGAACCCTAAGGCCTGCATATGCTTCTTCTAAGTGTCTAACCTCTGAGAGTTCGAACCCTCATGTGGGAGTTCAAACCCTAAGGCCAAAATACGTTTTTTCTTCACTTTTTACTAGCCATCGTTCAAACTCCTATTTGCTTCTTATTTCCACCGTTCCAACTCTCAGTATATTTTTCCACAACTTTCAGCTATCTCTCCTTATCTCTTTGCAACTTCAGTTCAAGGCTTTTGGAGTCCCTTTCTCGTAATGCTCGTTAGACGTGAACTTGTACAACTTTGTGAAATCTTTCCAACGGCGTATCTTTCATTCCATTCCGAGCTACGAATGATAAGTTGCACATTTTCCAAGATAAATCCCAACAACGGCCCTCGATATGCGTGCTCGCACTCCGGATTGCTTTTATGACTCCAAATCCTCTTCTTTATCGACATTTACCTGCAATGAACTCAAAATACGACTCTCAGTATAATATACACTAAAGAGGGCATAATTAACCTAATCTAGAGCTAACTTAGGTCAGTTTAGTTGCATTGAACTGCACTTATGCAGCTCAATCACACCCCCTAACTAACCTTTTGCTAGTCCCTAGCAAAACTAAGAAAACAAAACATAATTTCTCATTTCAAAAGAATCCCGAATGCATTTAGCGTATGCATCAAACCTTTAAACCCCTAGGTTACCCCTAGTGGACGGGTGATGTCTCGTGAGGACTTTTAGTGATGATACCCACAAACATCTATCTATGTAATGTCAATATGATATCAAAGAACATGAAACATGTATTAACCTCATTCAAGTCAAGTCTCAATCCACCTAAACCATGAGTCATTGCAAGGTAATGGCATAAAGCATCAAAGAAATAGAATACATTGAAGTGTACTACCAATGGCATATAACTCTAATGTCTCATAACTTGTACAATTATGTCCTTTATACTTCGACCCAAGTCTCACTAGGCATACACTCAGCTTTAAACATGAACACATAGGATCTCTCAATGGAAAGCTCATTTTAAGAGTAAATATACAAGATATGCAAGTAGAGCAATTCCATTCATAAAAAATCGATAAGTTAAAAGTGTATCGACTTGGCATAGCTTCATGAACGAACATTTACTGTTTAAGCAGAATTAGAGAATTGACATTGATGACTTACACGCAATTGAATTAAAGATTCATATAATTCCGGATATTGTGGTCATATGGGTAGTGAATGAAAGAAGAGCCATGTAAGAGGATAGAAAGCGGTAATAGATTTCAACATATGCATGCGCATTACACATGATGATCATTGAACATTCACTTTCAAACTTTCAGCTTTTGAATAACTTTCGAACTTTTTCATCTTCCTTCATTTTTTTTTTTCATTTGATTTTTTTTCTTTTCTTTTCAACTCCTTCTCATCCCTTCCTTTCCTTTTCTTTACTTTTCAACTCCATACACTTTTAATTTCACAAATACATAAGCAATGCACCAACTCCAGAATTTAGAATTAACAAACTTTTAAGCTCATGTGTATACAAATATCGAGAAATAAATATAGACAATAATGGCTCAATCGAATGAAATGGCCTCTACTTTTATAATCCAAAATCACATCAAACTAAAACTTCAAGAGTGTATAAGATGCCAATTACTCCAATTAATACTCAACATGTAAACCAAAATAAAGCATAATGAAGTTATTCAATGAATAAAGATCAATAAAGAACCTTGAGTAAATATAAATCATTCTCAAAAGGCGATAACGAGCCTCTAAAGCTCACAAGGTATAAAATCTCCACCTTATAAGGATATGCATACACAAGAGAGAAATATAGAAATATCATATAGCATACTAGTGTACAACAATGTAAACTCTCTCTTATAATGGTTTTATGACAAAAACTTGCGATGCATCACAACATCTAAGGTGAATCAATAATAAACTCAAACTTAGTCCAATGCACGACTTAAAGTATCCTCGACATCATAAGGACATTGACATGAATATAGATATGGTTCCTCAAGATAATCCCCAACACTTCCAATCGTAACAATAAATATAAAGAGTATATGAAAAAGTGTGAGAAATACAAACCAAAGTACCGAACCACATGATACATCAAACCTTTACCAAAGACTTCCAAGTGTCCAAAAGGTAGATCAATCATGAACTAATACTTGAAAATTACTCCATAAACCATAACAAGGTTTGATAGAATAGAATTATTTTTGAAATTTTTTAATTTTTAATTTTTTTTGTATCTTTTGTTTTTTTATGGGTTTTTATATAAACAAAAAGAACAAAACAAAACAAAAAACTAGTGGTCTCCCACCCCAAACTAAAATGATGTAATGTCCTCAATACATCAAGCAGAGAGAAATAAAAATATGAATGCATGAAAAAGGGATGGAAAAACCCAAGACAACACCCTCCCCCGAACTAGGAGAGAACTCTAAAAACAAAACAAAAGAAAGCAAAAACTATCTACCTACTCCTACACTACCAAAATACACAAGAGAAGACTATCCAACCCCACACCGAGGGCGTTTCCGTGCATATAGCCACTTACCATTGACTATTAGCAATGAATGCAACATTAATAAATATGCAACAGTACGAATACTATTGAACCCAAAAAAAAACACTCATGCAAGGTTGTAAAGGATAAATAATAAAAATAAAATCTTGCATGATAGAAATGTTAAAGCTCAATTCATGTTGAATATAAGTATGGGATATCTCACTATCTATTACTCCTTTCTCGATCACATTTTCCTGTTGGGAGTCCTTAATCTTAGGCTACTCTCTCTTGGGTTCTTCTCCCTCACTTTTCATTGTTCCTTCTTTCTTCATCTCTTCTATAGATATCACTTCCCTCAGTTCAGACACCTCAGGACGAATAAATATCTCTTCTTTAACCTCATCCTCATCTTCATTGACCCTAAGAACATCTTTTCTTGGATTAGACACCACGGGAACATGAATGTTCTCTATTTCATGTTCAGTCGTAAGGGCAATAACAGAGAGATCTTGGTCTTGACTACTCATATATGGAATCGTGAACATCTCAAATGTAAGATCATCTCGAGGTTGAGCTGGAAGCTCTTCTTTCTCGCGATCCAGTGGCTCATGTGTTAACAGGGCCAATCGTTGAGTTAGGTCATCTAATTCCTGACGAATTCGTGCAAGAGTGTCAGCTTGTACCTTGGTATTAGTATCCTTGAACCTCGAGAACATATCTGTGTGATATGGCATATAAGATGATTGTATTTCTCTTAATTCTCTACCAAAGGTTGATAAGATAATGAAGGATATGTCTCGTAAAACATGTAAGGTGAAGTAAAAGGTGTATATGAATCATAAGCATATGGTAGAGACGAAGGTGGTGCATGGTAGTATGGTTGTTGTGGTGGTTGTTCATAAGGAGCATATGGTGAAACTTGAGAGCTCCACTTTGAATAGTTTGGAGGTGGATAATAGTTTTGTGGTTGTGCCATGTATGAATCAGGACTTGTAGCAAGAAAATTCCAAGGATAATCCATGAATAAGATGTATGCAAGACCAACCAACAAGTATATGAAAACAACCTATCCTCCCAATCCCACAACAATAATGCACAAACCAAATGTAACCAAAAGAAAAACAAAAATAAGTACTCAAAAATAAAAGATGGAACAAAGTTACACAAAAGAGCTATTGAGTTCTCTCGTGTTTGTAGAATGATGGTGAAGTGTTTCCTCCAGAATAGAATCTCCAAGGCTCGTCCATCAATGTAGAACGCAGCTTCCTCGGCAACGGTGCCAAAAACTTGATCGCTCCCTAAAAGGTGATACTTAACCGTAAGTGCACGGCCGCGATGTAGTAATAATTTCCCGTAAGTACGATGTCGATCCCACAAGGAAGATGGTTTACGTAAATAGGAAAACTTGCCATGGATCAAAAATCTTAGGAAACATACTCCAATAAACAAAAATTGATTTTAGGTTGAGAAAAGATTTGTTATCTAATGTAAACTAAGAAATAAAAAGTCTCGAAATCAATCGTTCCAACCAATTGCGTCTCTTAGAATCCCAAAGGAGGTAATTTAATAACTCAAATTCTTCAACTACGTCGCGAGTCTTGGATTCAGAAGATTTAGCTTGAAAACCAATAGCTCTTTCAATCTTCAACTTCTAGAATAGATTAGGTTGTTATAATCAAGGACGCGCATCATCGATTCGTGCAGTGCATATACTGAATACCACACTCAGTATATACGTTGCCTTGTAACGTTTATGCATGAGTTGGATTCAAAGAAAATATAAGATTTAAAGGAAGTTATTCTTCTGCATATGAGGGGGATGTTAGTAGAGTTTAATTTTAATGTATTGTTAGTGTAAAAAAATTTATACAAATATACATTAAAAATGTGACACGTGTCATTTAGAATTTATGTACAACATAAACATGCAATGTCTATGAACATATATCGTATTTTAATGGTGTAAAAAAATCTTTACACTAACAATGTATTAAAATTAAACTTTGTGTCAGTGTTTACTCATTGTTTTTGGAGAGAGATTTTGGTTGTACCCATTATTTATACTAGAGGGTGGGCACATGCGATATGTGTGTAATATTTAATTATTGTCAGAGATTATAGTTATCGGAGATTATGATTTTACAAAAGTCGGCAAGCGAATAATGATGGTAAAAATAGATAATAATCAAATAAAAATTGTAAATTTGGTAGAAAGAGGCGAAACTAAATCGGACTGAGGCACAGAAATCTCGCTCTCTTTAAAGAGATTCAGGCCCTCTTTGATTGACAAAGCTTAAAAACCATTACAGTATAACTTCTCTTATTACTTATTTGCTTCATGATATAACAGCCCGATTCTTTGTTCTATGACTCTGACCAACTTTGCATAAGTGGTTGAGTCCCAAGATCCATCAAAAGAACACATTTCTTTGCTAGGCAATCTCTAAAAAATATGTGATATTGCTGTAATGCAATGATCTCTAATAATACAAAGGAGGTGATGTAAAGCACCATACACACACACACATTTATATATATATATATATATAGCCTCTTAAGTGAATGAACCAATGAATTTCATGATGAATTGATTATATATGTTTATGAAGGAACCTCTTCATGAACCAATGGATGTACATGAATGAATGTGACCTTCCATGAACTTATGAAGATTCATGAATGAATCTATGAACCTATTAAAATATATTATTAATATTAATATGTACCAATAAATAGAATATACATAGTTTTAAAATTTCTAAATAATTGAAGCATTTATCATAGGATAACTACGTGGGTAGTTTTATTATTTTTTATCTTACTTATTTGCACTTGTAATTATTGAGAAAGAAACTAATTGAAATAGTAATAAATCTATTCTAATAAAACAATTAAAAAAGAAAAAAAAAAGTTTTTAAAGACACTAATTGGAGTTCTCCCTTTATATATTAAAATAGATGACGGAAATTATTTAGATTTGCCACGTAGGTATTGGTCAAGTTGCGCCGAACCTCATAAAATCATAGTTATCAATATTCTACTAGCATATCGTTTTTACTATTGGTATAGAACGTATTGGTATCGGTGAAATACTGGGTATTGTCTTAAATTTATCGCTATAAAATATTCACTTACAAAAGTTGACATCATACATAACAAATCAATATTAATTATTTTAACAAAACATAAATATATTATTCAACCCAAACATTTATCTAAAAATATTCACAAGATACTTTATTGTCTAGTATATATTTAACACAAGTTTTAATAGATATTTATCATCAAAATATAATAAAATTAAATTATTTTTAACACAAGTTGTATAAAATCTGGTATTGATCGGTACTGCCGGTATCACCGATATTGACCGGTATTGACCGATACGAAACTTACTTTTATTGGTACTGTTTTATGTTCACTACAGTACGTACCACCTGATACCAGCTAGTATAGTACGGTACGATGTTGTATGTAGATGTGAAGCCTATCCTAATTGGTGGTATCAGAATGCTTCCGCTGCGACCACCCTAACAACAACCCCTATTAAGATAAATTTAATTTGAGGATAGTTGCCATCAGTCGCGACTGATGGCCAATTGCCAACTGATGATGGTCAGCTCAATTGAAACCCACCAGCTATCAGTCACCAGTTGATAGTAGCATTTTTCATTTAATTTTTGGTTGTATGAGGAATTTGCTGAGATTATTCTAGTTAGAAATGTAACTTTTGATTCCCCACTTTCAGTGAAATTGATCATGTACGAAAGAGCTAATGCTACATGTTCTTTTACTTTTTTTTTGTCTCAAACATCACACAACCACCAAGATGATTGTGATATATATACATATATGCAATGGGGGGCCGAAGAAGGGTCCAGTGGGAGTAGATTGGCTACTAAAACTGTTTTTAAATTTTTTTTGTGTATTTATTTAATTATAGATTATAAATATGTGTTTTGCTCCTAATAAATTTACAAAGACTTACATTTGTCCTTCTCTAAATTTAGTAATACCTATATTTTTCTTTATTGAATATCACTAAATCTGTAGCAAAAAATATACTTATCTCATTAACTCTTCATTATTTAGCTAAATAAATAACACAATTCCAATTAATCCTTTATTATATGTGTCAATAGATTCTTGCTTATCTAAAATTTCAAAATCCGTTCACGAAATTTTGAACTTAAGCCAATCAAATCTGGATTAAAAATTTTTTTATTGATTTTTGTGTACAACTTTTGTATGCAGTTGATGCCCCTTTTTCGAAGTTTTTAATATAATTATTACTTTGCTTGTTAAGAAAAATATGTTGTTAATTAAAATTTTTTTGTATTTGATTCTATGTAAATTTTACTTACACTAAACAAAACTCTTAAATCCGTCTCTGTATATATGCTGACATGTAAGATAGCATGAACAAGTGAAATTATTCTTAGAACAATAATACGAGACACAAGGAAACCAATTTTTCGAATAGTAGTTCTATTATTTTGTCAAAAGCTAATGAGAACAGAGCCTTTACATGTTATGTATAGGATAAATTCGAATCCAAAACCTAATTGAATTGTATTTAACGGAAATAACTGGTGCTCTGGAAACTATAAAAAATTCGTTGTTGTAATGTTTTATGCTCTTATTACGTTCCGCGACGTGGCAATAATTCGAGGTTCCTCAAACTTTCGTGCAACACTGAGATTTGGCTCTATTGCCAGCACACCTTGACTTTTGCTAGGGCAAATTTTACTTATTAATGAAACTGTCATGCGCTTCGCCAAAGTGGCTGGTAGTTTGGGTGTTTCATCCAAATTTACCCTGACCAAAGATAGCAATTCCTTGCCAATAGCAATAACTTTATCGAGAAGTTCCTGATTATGTCCCCATTTTTTTGAGAATAGATCTTTAAGTCTTTAGTATACAAATTTGTGTTTTACTTCAATTTTTTATTTTTGCTTATTTTTTATGTTTCCTTAATTTCTACCTAATTTCAGTCCTTTTTGGTTTATGGTTTTTTTTCTTCTATAAATATGATGCATGGGCTTTGTCTTAAGTTCTAACCTAACTTTTAATGATTTGATAATACAATTTTTTTAAATATTTGATTTCTCTTGTGCTCTTGTGTCTTGTTCAGTATAACAACATACTTGTTTACGCTATTTCTGCTTCAATTGATATCAGGGCCTTTGTTTGATAACTCTATTTATCACTTAAAATTGAATAGATCAATTAAAAATAAAATAAATTGGTTTGATAATTTAAAATAAGAGAACTGAATATTTTAAGTGTTAAGCAAAAGTAAGGAACAAAATATTAAATAGCTTCCCCCTACTTATTGCTTTTTACTTAATAGCTCAGTTTTGATATTTTTTTTTCAGATCTAATTTTGCTCTCACCTCCCTCTCCTCATATTTAGTAAAACGAACACCAGAGAATCACAGATTGAAGCTGTTCTTAACAAAACCTTCTGTCATCTCCAGCTCTCTCTCTCTCTCTCTCTCTACGTGAGTTTTTTTGATTATTTTGTATGTGTTTATTCTTTGTTATTTCCTATTATTTTTTGTCTCTATTCTTTGACTGAATTTGTATTTTTTTTTCTTTACTAATCTCTTCCCGTTTTACCTCACTCCGTCTCCTCTTTTTTTTTTCTTCTCCTCCCTTCTATTTTGCCTCTCATCCTCTAATCTGCCTCCTCTTTTTTTTTTTCTTTTTTTTTATTATCTTTTTTGTGTGTGAGAGATCAGTTTGCGACATGAATGGTGGTTAACGCCATCCCACATCCCTGGTTTGAGATTCTTCTCTTTGACTCCTTTATTTTTTTTAATTATTTTATTCTTGAATCAATTGAGACTTTGAGTGATTCTCTTAGAATATATGAATATATATATATATATATATATTATTTTGTCTATTTCTTGCCAAACTGAATCATATGAAACTGTTAATCAATTGAAAATTATTTTATGCATCACGTGAGTGTATCCAAATTCATGACTTTAGGATCTTAAGTGGATTGAATCTAAATCTATTTACTTGTAGGGATGGCTTCTAGTGATGGTGGTAGAGCAATTGAAAAAATTCGAAAACTCTATAAACTTTTTATTGATTTGTGCTTGAAAGAATCTACGGAGAATGTAAAACTGATGATAGTCTCAAAAAATAAAGTTGGGATAAGGTTCGGATAACTTTGAATAAAGAGAAGGACGTTAACTTATCTAAAAAACAGTTAAAAATTCAATGAGAGTATTTGAAATCAAAATATGAAGAGTGGTCAAAGATAATTTTAAAAACTGGTAACAGCTATGATTCTGTAACTAATATCATCAATTGGAGTACAAAGGAATAGAGTGAGTATATACAGTTATAATTGTCTCTTATGTTAATCTTCTTTTTTTTTTGTTTTTTTTGGTTTCTAAGTTATTGATAGTCAAAATGATACTCAATGAATATAAGATTCACGCAATTACAATTTTACAGACTAACCCGAATGCCAAACAATTCTGATATATTGAGCTTTAATACAAATGAGTTAAAAGCATTATTTGACAGTGTCAGAGCAACATGAACATTTTCATGGGTACCATCAAAGGAAGGATTTACTACTGATGACACTCAATCACAGTCACAAACTTACGTTAATCTTGACAGTAGATTTCTTGAGACATCTTCTTCGCCAAATGACTCGGCAAAACCTGACAATAAACGGCAAAAGAAAAACAAATCCGATGATCTTGATAAACAACTGCTTGAAGCTTTGCAAACTTTGCAAAATTCTGATAGGCTAACAATAGAAGAATGCAATCATATTCTCGATGAAATGGAGCTTCTTGATATGAGTGACCCATTATATATAGTTGCATGTAGCATTTTCTAAGAAAGCAAGGCACACATAGAGTAATGGATACTATTACAGCAAAAATAACAAGCAGTTAGAAAAGACTAAATAGAGTTGAATGGCCAGAAATTCTGATTACTTTGAATTTTAGAAGGCATGCAAATGTTTTTTAAATTTTAGACATTGGTTAAGGTTGTTTTTTTTCTTTTTTTTTTTAATTATGTTTAGTTGGAGCTCCAGCTTTTTATGAATATATGAGTCATTGATGGGTTTGACTACAATTGTTTTAGTATGAAGCCCATTTTTTATATGTCATAGTATTTATCTATTTTTTTATCTAATTAAATATGTGTGATGTTGGCGCAGTATGTTACCTGATAAGCAAAGAGGGCATTAAATAATATAAACTACTATTGAGTGTCAAATTTTTTGCTACTTTAATATTTGACAAAATTTCAATGATCAACATAATTGTTGATCATGTTAATGATTTTTTGTGTATATTGTTATGATTTTAATAATGCATATTTTTTTTATTTAATTAATTTGATTTTAGCATTACAATATTAATATATAAAGGGTAAAGTTAAAAAATGAGTAAATTTAATAATTCAACTCTTTATACATATCAAATAGCTTATCTAATATAGTACTTAAAATTTAATACATATCAAATAACTTATCAACTTAAGAAATTCAAAATTAAATTTTTAAGACTTAATTTTTAGTTTTTAGTTTTCAGTTTATAACTTTATCAAACAAGGCCAGAGTCTATGATCAGTCTTGCATCATGTCACGTAGATGGGATGCTAGTGGTTTAGATGCATCTCTTGAAGCCACGTGCAAACCCATTGGCGTAGATCAAATTCCCGAACAAGACGTATATTTGGATTTGAGTTGTTATTTTATTTGTTTTTATTTGTGTACTTCAAGTGGATACGAATCCAACACTGATAAGTTTTGAATTCAAAACTCTGTAATTTTGTATTGGAGTTATTTTTTAGTTGTTCGTCGCCTTCAATTTTAGTCTCAGAACCAGAAATCTTTGATTTGTCAGGTCTAATAAAATCCAATAGTTTAGAAGAAACGACTCTATTGCCTACGCTTTTTTAGCTATACCATTTTTTCAAGCACCGAAAAAGAAAGAAAAGAATATACTGAAGATATATTATTGATTTCATTTGGAAAGAGACAAAAAAAAAAAAAAAAATTGTTAGTGATTTTGTCGAAAATGTAATCTTAAATAGTTACTCTTTAAATTTTACTATGATAGCAGATGGTACCAACATGCTTCTGATTGATTCCTTTAGACCAATTCAATTTTGTTGGGTTCAATTTGTCTTCATCAAAAAGTTTAATTATAAATTATTTTAGTTTGACTTATTAGATTGACATGATTTGACTCGACGGATTGACAAGACGAAAGTTGTGACAAAACGCTGAAAAGTTCAAAGTTTTTTTGTCAGTTTCAAGCTCGAGTGTAAGTTTTTTTTACTTGAAGAGAATGATACCGAGTAAAAATGATGATGTTCCGACTCGAAATCAGGTCAAACTCGGTAGTTTGACTAAAAACACGGTGAATACCAAAAGTCCATAGTAAACTATGGTTGCAATTAGTTTTTGGTTGAATTTTACTGTTTTAGCCTTTGAATTGATGATTTTTTCCATTTTAGGAAAATTTTTGTTTTAATAACAACTTGCTTTAAGATTTTTTTGCCTAATTTGAGTTTTATTAGGTCTCTAGTATAAAACGTTGGAGTTCATTTGAATTTGTTATTTTCAGTAATTTTTATGTTTTTCTAATTTATGCCTAATTTGAATTCTATTAGTTTTAGGGTTTGTTTCTTTTGAAAAAAAAAAATGTAACGACTTTGTTGTAAATATGTTTTGCTGATTTGATACTACAATTTGTTCATAAAATTGGTTTTTTTTTTTTGTATTATTGTGTCTTGTTCATTATAACCGGTGGCGGAGCGACGCTTGTTCGAGCGGTGTTGGTCGCCTAATCCATTGGATTTTGAATTTTTTTTTTTAATTCGACCTAATTAAAAATTAACTTTTCTCAACCAAACCCAAGACCGATTTCAATTTTTTTTAACCCCACCCAAACCCATAAAATACATTATGTTTAATTGTTTTATACGATAATAGATATGCAAATTCAAGAGTTGAATAACTATTTTAATGAGGTGAGTTGTTATCGTGTATGACATTTATTGATCAAAGCAATTCATTCTCTGCGTTTGATAAGAAAAATTTGCTTTGGTTTCCTTAGTTTTGTCGTCTTGAGTTTTTTCCACTGAAACTTATGCTACTTAATAATCAACTTGAGAGCTAAATTTTAGATGTAAGCTGTAATGATCATTTTTTTGAAATAATAGTAATTGGTAGACTTGCTCAAAAATTAATTGAGACGAAAAAGGATATTGCCTATTCATTAGTATATTTGCTTGTGAAGTTAGTACTGATTTTATCGGTTACAATTGCATCGATTGGAAGAGTTTTTTTTACAATAAATATTATCAAGATTTTACTACGTAATCGCATAAGAGATGAGTTGACAAATAATTATTTAGTGACATACATTAAAGGAGACATATTCAATATTATAGATAATGAAACTATTTTGAAAAGGTTTTAGAATATAAAACAATAAAAGAGATTATTGTAGTTTGTCACATTAATTTGAATATTATTTTGTGTAAGAAACATTTATTATCGATATATATATAGTTTTAAATGTTATCGTATTATTTTCATTTCTTGAAATTTATTATCTTACTTATAACTAACTATTTATAAATATTTTTTGCCTCTACTAGAAAAAATTTATGAGTCCACCACTTATTATAACAACACTAGTTCATACTATCCCTATGTGATTTTGATTATCAAAGTAGTGTAACAAACATTTGACTTTATAACAACACTTGTCCATTGATCTCCTATTCGATTGTGCAATTGATTTCTTATGAATTTCATGTTTGGTTATGTACTATGGCTTATTTTCATTTTAGAAGTTTGATAATATTGACCGTCTCTAAGAGTAAATAATAGCACAAGGCACAATATGGTAGAAATAACATTTCCTTTTCCCCTTCATTTAAAAAATTTAGATTTATTTATTTATTTTTTGATCTAGGAAGCAAAACAAGTGAAGTATACCTAAAGAATTAGGGCATGGAACTAAGGCTATTCAAAAATTCATCCGCCCCAATCAACCCAGTCGATCTGTTCCCGACTTGAACCCTTTCTATTTTGGGTAGATATTAGTTGAAATTTTAATA
The DNA here is from genome assembly GCA_033060915.1 of Euryodendron excelsum. NCBI lineage: Eukaryota > Viridiplantae > Streptophyta > Magnoliopsida > Ericales > Pentaphylacaceae > Euryodendron > Euryodendron excelsum. The sequence continues at coordinate 3,209,229 of CM065395.1, forward strand.
CTCGAGTATATCCGATTTGGGTGTTGAGTCTTTATTTTATCAATTTGGACCAACCCGAACCTAATCCAATCATCTATTGAGTCAAAATTAATTAGTTTCAAATTTTTGCAACCCGATAATTTCGGATCAGTGATGGGTGACTACCAAATTCGACCCGACCCGTAAATACCCTTACATTGAACAAGGATATGGGTATCAAGTAAAACTTATAAAACCAATAAAAACAAACAAACACAAAAGGCATAAAACAATAAATAATAACAAAAATTGGACAATGAAATTTGAAAGGGACTGATTTGGAAGAATGTGGTGTTAATTATTTAAAAGATGAGGTAAACAATTTATTTTTAACGGATATCTAATATTAAATTTATTTTTATTTTTATTTTTTAAAAATTGAATGGCCTCACAACCTTATATGTAAGTAAATGATTCACGTGTAAATGTAAATTTGTAAAATTATCTCAAGAGGTATATTAATATTAAAGTAATTATACTTTATTCACTTATAATTTAAATTAAAATTAAATGATCAAATTACAGAAATTATTTAATTTTTATTCAAATTATAAATAGATAAAGTGTAATTATTTTATTAATATTTTTAACTTCGACATATAGACATGTACGTGTGTATATGTACATCTATTTAAAAAGATAAAGTCACTTATTAGGTAGCAACGCCAATGGCCTCGGAGGTACCACCGTTTGCTGGAGTAGTCATTCTGATCGCCTATATGTGCTGCTGATCCAAGTCCCAAAGTGGACGTAAATGATACAGATATACGAAACCAAGACAGCTAAGTTTTATGTAATTCAATATAATGGAGGCAAGAGTCACAGAACATTTCCTAATTCTGCCCCATCCGTTCGTATGAACAGTCCTAGGGCAGGTCACCGATAAATGACGTGACAACACAGTAAGTTTGTCTTTTGTGCTGTTCCATCGCGTAGGGCTGTGGTCGTTGTGTCATACCATCAAGAGCGAATCCTAGGTCATCAAGAGCGAATCCTAGGGTCATCCTTTCGGGAATGGGTCTGGTAATGAAGAAATTATTGAGTTGATTGTTACCAAGTCATCAAATGTTAATATTATAACGGTTTATTTATGAAATATTACGCGTAGTATTGTAATTGTGTTGAGTTGAGCCGAGTTAACTAGTAAATTATTTAAATTTAATTTTATAATTTTAATAAATTTTAAAATATGTTTAAATTTAATTTATATAATTTTTGAGTTGAGCTCGAACAAGTTTTAATCGAGCTGAATTCGAGTAATTTTTTTATTGTATATAAATTTATCAAACCAAGTGCAAGCAAAATCAAAAAAATTTAGAATATTATAATGTGTTTAAGTTTAACTTGTTTATATAACAAATTGATTTTGAACTAATTTTTACCGAACCGAACACGAGTAGATTGTTTCGTTTTACAATCTTAGTCATGTGTTATATTTTTACAAAATTATTCTGATAAAGAATTTCGTATAAAAATTCCACAATAGTAGAATTTTTCTTCAACATAGGTAAGGTGACCCTATTGCTAGACAAATTTATTTTATTTACACAAGCATTATGTGATTACTAAGTGATCTCAATCTATGGATGTTATTACTAAGTGATTTCAATCTGTGGGTTGTGTTTTCATTTCATCAAAGTTTGCTAAAAAGTTAACATAGAGCCACCCTTCGCTATAAAGTGTTTTTTTTTTTTTTTCTTTATGCAGTGGTTATGTGTCACGGGTTGTCACTCGTGGCACGTCGGGGGCCGCGAGGGATCTTGGCGTAGGGCATGTCTGAGCATGATTGGTCGGTGGTATGGCAATCTTGTAATTTGTATTTTCTATATTTATTGGATTTATGGATTATGACTCCTCGAGGGCGTAGAATGTTTCTTCCTATCAGTTTGGAGATGACTCAGAATGCTATTATAAGGGGGGTATGGTATTGACTCTACCACCCCCTGGTGCTACCGAAAGGGACAGCATTCAAGTGAGTCCCCCAAGGGAGTGAGCGAGACTTGGGGGCCGACTGTGGTACGTGGCTGCAGTCCTCATGCTAGTCAAGGGGCTACATGGGAGGCATTGTGCCCGATGGGGCAAATGTTGGGCATTAGCGTCGAGGATGGGGTTGCGGCATTCGCACCCGCTACGCCATAATTATAAAGTGGTGGGGCTTATGTCCATGACGGATTGGATCTCGGTGTGCACACTTGCATGCCGTGTGTCTCGTGTGCACAAGCATGAACCCAATGCGCAAGTGTACACTTGCGCATTGGGTTCATGCTTGTGCACACGGCCGCTTGATTTGGTTAGCATTGGTGTCGTGGGGCACAATGTTGTGGGCTTAACAGTTGCTATTCGGTGGTGCCTTTCCTTGCGGACAACCTTGACGCGGGGCGCTAAGAGCTTCAAGGATGGAGGCGTCGTGCCTAACAGGTGATGCTTGGCTGACGCGCGCATGTTTAGTTGCATATGACCATCTGGCTTGTGTTTCAAGAGGGACTGGTGCTAAACACATTGCTTGCCGTGTGTATGCGCATTTGAGTATGGCGTTGCTATCGCCTATAGCTTGGGTTGCTTTATGGCTTGAGCATCAGAGGTCCGAGCTTAAAGAGATATGCGAGGCATTACGGATGGATCCTGAACAAGCGCATAATCTTATGCCTTGGTGTTTGAGTTTGGCGGGACTATTGCTTGGAGCATAGTCGCCTTACGGGTGTATTCCACTGCGTATGATCATGATGGATCGCATTACTGTTACTGTGTGGTGCTCGACCTGCCAGCCCGTAATACTATGAATTACCATGGGTCAAGTGTGAGGCGGGTTACCCATGTCTTGATTAACCCATCCTATAAAGGGAAATTACTTTTTAAACCCGTCTCTTACCCATGTTTTGAAAATCAGGTACAATCTCGTAAGTTGTGCGATGTTTAAGAGATAAAAAAGGCCATGTAGCATTTTACTTTATAGTACGAGATCAAGCTACTTGAAATTGGAGAATCAAAAGCTAGGTTTCTGTCAAGAACACACTCAGCAAATTCCTTAGGATAGGGGAGAAAACAAAACAAAACACTAGATTTACCTTTAGTTCCATATCTCATCAACGGCAACACATTCCTCCCTCCACGGAGTTCAAGAATTGAACTGCGGTAGTGCTACCCCTATTTCCATGAATGATATGTCCGTATTTTTTATTATTTTTTTAGTTCATTGAAGGGACAAAATTTTGATGAGAGAAAAGGTAAGTTGAGCTTAAAATTTTATGATTTGAATTGGAGTGTCACTATTACTGAACTAATTTCGCTCCTCGTACTTTTACTACAAAAATGCCCCCTTGTTAAGGAACAACCCAGTGCATAAGCACTAAAATAGCTTTTACTATTGAAAATCCTCTGTTGGCAAAAGGACGGTTGAATGCACAAGATTTCTACTAATACAGCATTCAAAAGATAAGATGTCCACAATATTATTATATAAATAAATAAATTCATATTTTAATCCCGTAACACCTAACTCACAATAAAATAATATTATTGTTGCGACAAGACTCGGGCTCTCTTAATCATTTTATGAATTTTTCCCTATTTGTGTTTCCAAAAATGTTCCCATCGCCATCCTTTTGAACCCATAGAAAACTCCAAATCAGGTACTTGCACGTTACCAACTTTCATGTCTTGATTAAGGCAAACGGTCCACGACGCTAGTGTTGCAATTGCTGGTGAATGACATTACACTTTTCGATGTGAATGTTAATTTGGACATTATATGACAAATTTGAGGAAGATGATCTTCTTTTTCTCTCGCTCGTTTTCCAACCTTTCCATTTGCGACTGTGGCCCATTCGCCCAGGTGCTACCTACGATGGTGATGTTCCTTAATCTAAGTAAAAATCATAAATACTTTTCCATGGATACATTTTTCTTAGTTTACCATTTGATTTTTCAGTACCATCGCACATCACATATTGTTCTGCAACCAAAAAAAAAATAAATTCTATCATCAGTCACGACCAGTTAGAAGTAGAAAGTTTAATTTAATTGAGCAAAATATGAGAAGTGTGGTTAACATCCATGCTTTTAAAATTTTTTATTTTTTTAATAAAGTGCGAATTAATTTTACTAAAATTAAAAGACCTAAAAACCTTTTTAAAAAACGTGATTGATAATTATGTTTTTGTGTTGAGAGAAATAGTTGAAGTGATAGTTTGATTGAGACTCTATTTCTACACAAGAAAAAAGAGAAAAAAAGAGAGCAAATTTGATTAAGACCCACAATACTAGTCGTAAAATTTTTTTTATTACATGATTGCATACCACGAGTAAGAGGAATAGTTTGATTAAGATTAGGGTTTTTATAATGTATAAATACATTTACATATATATTTATTTTTTTACCTTGCATTTAACGGAAAATAAAATTGAGATTCAAAAAACGTGGTTCATAACCACTCTCATACCTTTTTTCTTTTTAAATTTTTAAATTTTTGATAAATAACTTATTTCATATAAAATACACTTTAAAAGAGTGGGTGCTAACCATGCTTTACATGTTTTGGTCAAATTAGTTAGGATCCATACTTGTGACAAAATTAAGTTAAAAAAAAAAAGACTTGTGCCAAGTAAACAAGATAATTTTCCCTTAAGTTTCATTCTATGTTTGCATCCAGTTTAATGTGAGTTTGTTTGAATCAGATTTTTCTTTTTGTGACTTTTTTAATTAGTTTTCTTTCAACCAAATTCTATTTTTCTTTTTTCATAGACCACATTTTGCACATAGAAGAAGAGAGGGCGGAGCTGTGTAGGGCAAAAATTTAGAAATATTATTTTTGCCTACAACTTTAATAAAAAAAATTTCAATCTGTCCCTAAAATTTCATAAATGCCTCTATATTCTTAGATACTTTACTTTGATCTACAATTTTAGAAACATCTCTTAATTTGTCCCTTTTGAGAATTTATGAATTGCCCACCTAAATCCTTGATTAGCTAAAAAAAGAGCCCTTTATATATTACAGTAGGAGGGATTTTTCGGGAAGGCTGGGCCAAACTCTCAAGCCCCAAATGGATGAGTCCAAATACTTTCTGCAAGATAAGGAGGTTAAAATGGGTCGACCCTTAGTGGGCCGATCACACTCCGAAAATTAAGTTAGCAAGCTTAATCGATAAAGATGAATGAAAGTTGTGAATACTTGGAGTTAACTGTCCATACCTGGCTCTCGATGCCCTGGGGTATTTATAGAATCTTTGAGGGAGTGTGTTTTGCTTTGGCCTACCAGCAGACTCTCATGGCCGGCTGGGTAGGCATCATCATTGACGCCGCCTGATTATTTACAGGGTCTGGCGCACTGTTGTGGAGGATTTCGGTTGACCGAACGTGCACGTCGACGTTGCGTGGGCAACCGCTCGTGCATTTAATGCGAGTCAACTCTGCATTTAATGCTCAAAGACTGCTAGCGGTTTGGGCCCGCTTTTCGCAGTTTGGGCTACGCTGGGAAGGAGGTCGGCAGTCAAAATTGGCCTTCCCTCTAATTCTGATCTGGGCCTGCCAAGCAGCCCCAACTTTTATTTGCACAGATTACGCCTCACCCATTGGGTTGGGCCGGGGGTTATACCCCCATAATTGCCCCCAGCCTTTGTGTCGTTTTGGCTTCTGAAACCGCCAAGGGCTGTAATGGTCACCCGACTGCATAAATGGCGGGGATTTTAAAAGATTTATTGGTGGGGCGTTATTGAATCGACGGCCGATGTGACGCTTCGGCAGAGCGTCATGATTAACGTCGTTTTACCGTGTACGAACCGACGGCTCTGGTGTGTATAAAAGAACGACGCCCTAATCAGTTGGAAGACACTTGCTCTTTTTCCTTTGCCTCCTGAATAGCGTGTGCGTCGACTGTTTCGGCACCCACCACTGTAAGTGTCCTTCGAGCCCGCAACTCTTTTGCTCTTCACTGTATTATGTGTTTTGACGGTTGCCCCCTGATGGCGTCCCGTCTTCGTAAAATGCTAGATGGTCCGTCGGCCCTTGCTTCGTTCAGGGCCAGGTTTGACATCCCAGATGAGATCAGCTTAAAGCTGGTCGACCCCAATGACTACCGTATGGGCGAGACTGAAAAGGGAGTGTCATTCCCAGTCATCGCCATCGTAGAAGGGGGACTTAGGTTTCCCCTTCACCCTCTTCTTCATAAGTTCATAGTAAAAAATAAGGTGTCACCATCCTAGTTAGCATCGAACATGTACAGGATCTTTTTTGGCATGCTTGAAATAAATCGGTACCTGGGTGTGAACCTGGGCCTTGCAGAACTGGACTACTGTTACACTCTTTGGAAAGTCGGAGGTAGTTACAAAGTCTATCTCCGGGCCGTAAAGAAGTCTTTAGAGTTAGTGAAGTGTCTGTCTTCCTCAGGGAAGGGCGTCGACGACGTTAGGGTCTGGGCAACCTGTCCATGGGAGTTCGGCAACGTTCCTAAGAAGGATAGACCGGCGATTCGATGCCCTAGAGAGCCCTTTGAACTAGGTTTGATGCCGATCTCTCATACTGTGCATCATTTTAAATTTCGATGTGCAGCAAAATTGACTCTCGAATTTTTGCAGACACGGGGAAGCAGTCGAAAGCTCGTGACTGGTTGGTCAACTCTGACGACCTCAACAAGGTTTTGAACTATGTCGGCAAGGGTCGACTAAGATACGTCCCTCGGGCTGCACACATTTTGCTTTCCTACCCGCTGCGATATTCGGCCTTCACTGCCGAGACGGGTGTTCCCCAGAGTACCCTTGCAAGATTAACGAAGGAAGGTGTCGAGGGAGACTTCGAGGAGATCCCCACAGGCATAGCGATCGAAAGGGCGCACAGTCCTACAGGCGTGACAGTCACGGTTGCTCCTCCAGCGGAGCTAGTTGGTGAAGAACGGCACGAAGCGCGATAGAAATCACACAGCTCGGCATCCACTTCATCACCGTATACTGCGCCCGACCGTCGAGTTAAGATTTCGGCAAGAACAAGGGATTCCAACCTATCCCCCGACGAAGAGGACAACATGAGTCTGAGGGAGAGAATGTTTGCTCTCGCGGGCCAGCCGCTAAGGTCGGCCGCCCCCACTTCCGCCGAAACTCCTCCAGCCGAGCTGGTGATAACTCCTGTGGAGGAAGCCCCTCCTGTGCAATAGAGGCCAGAGACTCGGCAACAGAAGAAAAGGAGGCCCGAGGACACCCCCCCACTCCAGCGCCCAAAAAGCAAAAAGGAAAAGGCGCGGTGGATGAGGTCGGTGAGACTGTGACGATCACTCCGGACATTCTAGGCCGTCCTATGACTACAGCAGATTCTATGATTGACCAGCCCGAGGTAGCATTTGGTGTTATTAAGAGCGCCCTTTAGAAAAAAAACGTGGCGAAGCTGGGCGAAGCAAGTGACTCAACCGTCTTTATGGGTGCTTTTCATGACTCGGTGCTTGTAAGTTGGCACTGACTTTTTAAATGATTACAGATTCTTTTGGACATTCGCTCTCAAGATGACCTTCTCTTTTCTGTGTAGGGTTGTCTGAATTTCTTGGAGGCGATGATGCGCTTCCAGAAGCTTGCCGAGGCTCATCAGGAACTCATTGAAGAGCACGGTCGCTTAAAGCTCGAGTGGATCGAGGCAAATAAGGATCGAATCACTTTTAGGAAACAGGCCAAATAGGCTTCCGCCGAGCTTTTTTTGATGAAGGCCAATTTTGAAAAGAGAGATAAGGAACTGACCGATCTTGAAAAGAAGTTCGATGTGCAGTCCGTAGATCTACACAATGCAAATGCAAAGGTCGAGGCTCTTAACACTGAAGTGGCCAAGCTAAAGGTGGAAGAAGAGGCCACACTGAAGAGGGGTGAAGAAAGGGGGGCTAAGCGTTTGGCCGAAGAGATGATGGACCTTAGTCACTCCATATTCCGACAGGGTTGGAACGGTGCCCTTGTCGTTGCAGAACTGGACAAGGCCTCTGACATTTGGGGTCTTTGCCCGGACTTCTTTGATACTACCGAGGATGGCGTCGTTTGCCCGAAGAAAGTGCTTGCAAATGCCAAGTACAAACAAGAGCTTATCTTAAAAGCCGCGGCTGAAGAAGTTGCTGCTGAGAAGTAGGGAGCTAAAAAAGTGAAAGCCGCTGTCGAACCCCCTAAGGATGCGGAAGAGATTGTTGGTGGTTTGCTGGGGGCAATTTCGCAGCTGGGGGAGAAGTCGGCATAACTGTTTCTTTTTCTTTCTAGATGTTTTTGTAACCATCAATGCCTTTTAATGAAAAGAGCTCGTTTTGTCGTTTATTACTGAATCTATCTTGTCTGATTTTGTTGTGGAGTAAATCTGCCTTGGTTTTTGCTGTGGCCTTCTTCGGCCGACCTGTCCAAATTTGGACGGGACCAAGTTTTTACACTTGGTTTTTGTTTTGGTCTTCTTTGGCCGACCTGTCTAACTTGGACAGGACCAAGTTTTTACACTTGGTTTTTGTTTTGGCCTTCTTTGGCCGACCTGCCCAACTTGGACAGGAGCAAGTTTTTACACTTGGTTTTTGTCTTGGCCTTCTTTGGCCGACCTGCCCAACTTGGATAGGACCAAGTTTTTACACTTGGTTTTTGTCTTGGCCTTCTTTGGCCGACCTACCCAACTTGGGCAGGACCAAGTTTTTACACTTGGTTTTTGTTTTGGCCTTCTTTGGTCGATCTGCCCAACTTGGACAGGACCAAGTTTTTATACTTGGTTTTTGTTTTGGCCTTCTTTGGTCGACCTGCCCAACTTGGACAGGACCAAGTTTTTACACTTGGTTTTTGTGGGTTTCACAGAGTGCTCAGAGTAGATTTGTTTGAACAGCTTCATTTTTATTGATTCTTCAGAAGAGCTTTACACATTTCATGGACTGTTACATCGCATAGGGCTTTGTATTACTGGTAGAATTTCCTCAAGTTGCTTGCATTCCAGGGTCGCGGCAATTGTCTCCCTTCTTCAACAGTCTGTAGTCTGTATGCGCCAATGCCGACCTAGGATGTCACTCTGTAGGGGCCTTCCTAGTTTGGGCCGAGTTTTCCATCTGCCGCCTTCTTGGTTGCCCCCAACACTTTTCGTAAAACTAGATCTCCTAGAGTAAAGTTTCTCGGGCGGACCCGTCTGTTGTAAAAGCGTTTTAGCTGGCGCTGATACTCTGTGAGCCTGATCAAGGCGGTTTCCCTTATTTCTTCGACGAGATCCAGGTCTCTTGCAACCGTCTGGTCGTTGAGACCCGTGTTAAAAGCTGCCAATCTGATAGTTGGTAGTCTGACCTCCAAAGGGATGACTGCTTCCACCCCGTATGCCAAGGAGAACGGGGTTTCTCCGGTAGACCTTCTTGGGGTTATTCTATAGGACCATAGAACGTTGGATAGCTCCTCTGTCCACTTCCCTTTGGCTTTTTCCAGTTATTTTTTTTGACTCCGTTAAGCATAGTTTTGTTTGAAATCTCGGCTTGCCCGTTGCATTAGGGGTAGGCCGGCATTGAGTAATAGTTTCTGATCCCCAATCCTTCGCAAAATGATCTAAAGATATTGCCGTCAAACTGGGTGCCGTTATCTGAAACAATGGCACGGGGCAACTCGAATCTCGTGACAATGCTTTTCCATACGAACCTTTTGGCATCGATTTCCCTGATGTTTGACAAAGGCTCCACTTCTACCCATTTGGTAAAGTAGTCAGTCGCTATGATGAGAAACCTTTTGTTGCCCGGAGCTCGGGGCAGAGGTCTGACAATGTCCAGTCCCCACTAAGCGAAAGACCACGAACTGATGATGGTGGCGAGATCTTCGGCTGGCTGGTGGATGATGGGGGAAAACCTTTGACATTTGTCACACTTCAGGACGTACTGGGCTGCATCTTTCTGCATGTAAGGCCACTAGTATCCTTGCGAGATGGCTCGGTGCGCTATCGACCTTCCGCCGACATGACTTCCACATATCCACTCGTGGATTTCAAACAAGACGCCCTGTACTTGGTCTGGATGGACGCAGTGTAAATATGGACCTGTAAAGGAACGTCTGTAAAGCTCCTTACTTGGTGACAGCCAATACTTGAGAGATGCATGTTTGATTCGCCGAGCTTCAGCCTTATCGTCTGGTAGTTTGTCTGCGTCAAGGTAAGAGATGATTGGGTCCATCCATGATGGTCCCAGCTTTTCTGCTGTTAGAGCTTCCTCCTCCTCCCGAAAGATGCTGGGCTTGGCAAGGGTTTCCACATTGATCGTCCTTTTCGATCCAGACTTCAGAGCTGTGGCCAAAGTTGCCAAGGCATCCGCATGTGAGTTGTTGTCTTGGTTGATTTGTCGAAGCTTGTAGCTTTTGAATTGGCCGAGTAGTTCCTTGGCTTTTGCTAGGTACTGTGTCATTCTATCGTTCTTTGCTACGTATTCTCCTGTAATTTGGTTTACAACAAGTAGGGAGTTCGAATAGATGATGATTTTAGGAATTCGAAGTTCAATGGCTCGACGTATTCTGGTGAGCAAGGCCTCATATTCAGACTCATTGTTGGAGGTAGTGAACTCGAGCTTGATGGCTTGTTCGATGGTTAGACCGTCTGGTGTGATTAGTACGATGCCTGATCCTGCCCCCCGGTCATTGGAAGCTCCGTCCACGTAGAGTTGCCAATGATCAGTTTGTTCCCAAAGGTCCAGGGGGAATTCGTGTTGTGGTTGGGCAATTACTGGAGTTTGTTCTACCTCTATTGGTAGCTTGACAGAGAACTCGGCAACAAAATCTGTAAGAACCTGCCCCTTCACTGCCGATCTAGGTTGAAACTTGATGTCAAACTCCCCTAATTCCACGGCCCATTTTGCAATTCTTCCAGAGAAGTTGGCCTTCCTTAGAAGAGGTTTGAGCTGGTGGTTAGTGAGGACGTTGATGGTGTGAGTTCTGAAATAATGCACCAACTTGCGTGATGCTAGTATCAGTGCGAGTGCTAGCTTTTCAAGGGGTAGGTACCTGCTCTCGACTCCGAGAAGGGTTCTGCTGACGTAGTAGACTAGGAATTGTTGCCGGTTTTCTTGCCTGAGTAGGACGGCGCTGACTGCATGGTCTGACACTGCAAGGTAGAGGAAGAGTTCCTCGTGCTGAATGGGGGTGGAGAGCAGGGGTGGTTTGGTTAGGTAGTTTTTTAGATCGACAAGGGCAGAGTCATATTTTGGGGTCCACTTGAATCATTCTTGTTTCTTTAAGAGCTGGAAGAAGGGTCGGCACCTGTCCGATGAACGGCTGATGAACCTGTTGAGTGCTGCGGCCATTCCTGTCAGTCTCTGTACCTCTTTGGCATTCCTTGGGCCTTGAATGCTCTGTATCGCACTAATCTGCCATGGGTCCATTTCAATGCCCCGATGCGTGACTAGGAACCCCAGAAATTTGCCCGAGCCAACCCTGAAGACATATTTTGAAGCGTTCAGCCTCATTTTGTAGTCCTTCAGGATGCAGAGTACCTCATTTAGATTCACCAAGTGGGTGTTGCTCAGTTTGCTTTTTATCACCATGTCATTGATGTAGACCTCGACAATTCTGCCGAGTTACGTCTTGAACATCTTTGTGACCAATCGCTGATACGTAGCTCCGACGTTCTTCAGGCCAAAGGGCATAACCCTATAAGCAATAAATACCCCTTGGAGTGATGAAGGCCGTTTTTTCTTAGTCGTCGGGGTGGAGTGGGATCTGGTGGTATCCTCGGTAAGCATCCAAGAAACTCATCCTCCCGAAGCCGGCGGTTGTATCCATAAGCTGGTCAATTTTGGGCAAGGGGAATGGATCTTTGGGGCATGCCCTGTTGAGATCAGTGAAGTCCACACAGACCCTCCACTTACCGTCCTTCTTTTTTACGACCATGGTATTTGATAACTAGCTTGGGTAGTTGATCTCCCGAATGGCCCCAGCTTCCAAAAGCTTCTCTGTTTCCTCCAAGACAGCATCCACATGCTGGGTAGCGGCCCTTCTCCCCTTTTGGACAACATGTCGGCAATTTTGGTTAACATTCAGGCGATGACAAGCAACATCAGCGCCGATCCCAGGCATGTCATAAGGGGTCCAGGCGAACACTTCCAGGAAATTCGTTAACAACTTGATGAGGGATTTTTCCTCTTGTTTGGACAGAGAGGTGCCGATGACGAAGTATTTGTCTCCCTGTCAATCAATGTATATCTTCTTCAGGTCCTCCACAGCTTTGTTTTCGGGTGTTTGTCCCACATCATCGATAGTAGAGGTGTCTTCATGTAGCTCCATCATCTGCACTTTCTCAGGCTTTGTCTTCGTCATACATGCTGTTAGGAAACATTGTTTGGTAGCCACTTGGTCTCCCCTGATTTCTCCAACTCTTGCTGGGGTTGGAAACCGAAGCAACTGATGGTATGAAGACGGAACGGCCTTCATGAGGTGCAACCAAGTTCGTCCTATGATGGCATTGTAGGGGGAGGGCACGTTAACTACTAGGAATTCGGTTTGCAATGTGATTCCTCCAACTGTTACAGGAATCGTCACCTTCCCCATGGGCCAGACTGGGTCCGAGCTGAATTCGACTAATGGGTTAAGTGACAGTTGGAGGTCGGACTCCTTAAGTCCCAATTGCTTGAATAGGCTGTAGTACATAACTTTAGATGAACTCCCCTGGTCAATGAGCAGTCTTTTAACGTCACAGTCTGCCATTCTTAACGTAACAACCAAGGCATCATTATGAGGAATCTGCACTCCCACGAGATCCTCATCGGTGAAAGAAATTGGTACACGGCCACTGCCGACTTTTGCTTTCTTGCTGGGTTGTTGTACCTGCATCACTTCCCTTAAGTGTGCAGCTTTCTGTATCTCGGCTCGGTACCTATGTGGGTCAACGGTTCTTGATTCAGCAGAACCGTGCAACACATTGATTACCCGAACCGGCATTGATTCTGGTTCCTTCTGGGCTGCGTCCTCTACCCACGGTTGCTTAGCTTCATTCTTTGTCTTCTCCTGATCAATGAATTGGTCGAGGTGGCCTGCTTTGGCCAAGTCTTCCAAATGAGTTTTCAGGTGCCGACACTGCTCCGTCTTATGTCCCTTCTCACGGTGGTATGAACAAAACCTCTTTTGGTCCCGGGTCGCTGGGTCTCCTCCCAACTTTGGTGGCCACTTGAAGAAGGGCTTATCATGGATCTGGGGCAATATCTTATAGATGGGGTCCTTAAAGACTGCATAGACCCCCTCAGTTACCCTTTTTCCTTGGCCGCTATCTTCTGACCGGGGTTTTTTGGCATCCTTCTTATTTATCTTTTCAGCAGCAGTGCCAACCTTGGTCGATGCTATCTGGGGTGTGTCTTCGTCCAACAGCGCATAGCGCTCGATCCTCAGCATTAGTTCCTGTATCGTGAGAGCTGGTTTCTTCATCAAGGATTGTTGCAAGCGGTGCTCCCTGGGAAGGCCGATCTTGAACTGAGTTACAGCTAATTGTTTGCTGCACTCGTCAATTTCGTTATAAGCTTCCCAGTAGCGTCGGGCATATGCTCGCAATCCTTCCCCTTCCTCTTTTCGTAATGTCAGCAAGAAATCAACTTCCTTCGGCTGTAAGCTGTTTGCTATGAAACGAGCTGTAAATAGCTCGGCAAGTTGCCTCCAGCTAGAAACGGACTTAAGTGGCAATTTATCAAACCACCGTAAAGCCACACTTCCTAGGCTGGAGGGAAAGATTCGACACATCAGCATCTGGTCACCGGACCACACTACCATAAGCTGTTTGTAATGCCGAACATGGTTAATCGGGTCGGTCTTCCCGTCATAGAGGGTGAACTTTGGTGGGGTGAATTTTTGAGGAATTGGTTGGGATTCAATCTCCTCAGTGAATGGCGAGGATGCAATCTGATCAAGGGCCTTTTTTATCAGGTCATGGGCTGTGCGCTCCTTAGTTTGCTACTTTCTATCCTCCTGCTTTTCGTTATACCACTTCTCCCAGTCCTTTCTCCGCCGATCTCCTTTAGCTGGATTATTATTTGGCGGGGTTTCGCTCCTTCCCCTCCGCCGATCTGTACGCCTATTAACGCAATGCCCAGTACTAGGGGTGTAACTCCCTCTTACCCGCGGCGCTGGATCGTCCCTGACACTAGTAACCTGCTCCCGATTTGGGGACCTTTCTCTCCCGTGCCCATTTCTTTTAGATAACGCCTCCCTCATGACCTGAACTTGGGAGGTGAGGTAGGCTATCTTTTCTCCGCACCGCCGAATTTCCCTCTCCGCCGCACGGAGCATATCCTCACTCGGGATCCGCCCACTGGAGGGCGACAGGGCAAGGTTCCGAGGGTGGTTCATGCGGAAGTTTCTATCCCTGACATAGCCCGTATCCCTCCGCATTTCATCTGGTGCTTCTTGGTGGCTTTTGGCGGGTGTTCGTATCTCCGACCTTAGTGTTCTCCTTCTTTGCCGATCTACTGGTGTAGATTGGCAGTGCGCTGAATTGGTTTGGTCTTTACTGGAGGAGGCTCCTAAGCCTCTCCTGTCGTGGTTCTTTCCCCTACGTCTCCAGTTGTTTAGCCTCATGGTTTTTCTAAGCCTTCCCACGGACGGCACCAATTGTAGGTGGAATTTTTCAGGAAGGCTGGGCCGAACTCTCAAGCCCCAAATGGATGAGTCCAAATACTTCTTGCAAGATAAGGAGGTTAGAATGGGTCGACCCTTAGTGGGCCGATCACACTCTGAAGATTAAGTTAGCAAGCTTAATCGATAAAGATGAATGAAAGTTGTGAATACTTAGAGTTAACTGTCCATACCTGGCTCTCGATGCCCTGGGGTATTTATAGAATCTTTGAGGGAGTGTGTTTTGCCTTGGCCTACCAGCAGGCTCTCATGGCCTGCTGGGTAGGCATCATCATTGACACCGCCTGATTATTTACAGGGTTTGGCGCATCGTCGTCGAGGATTTCGGCTGACCGCACATGCATGTCAACGTCACGTGGGTAGCCGCTCGTGCATTTAATGCGAGCCAACTCTGCATTTAATGCTCAAAGGCCGCTAACGGTTTGGGCTACGCTGGGAAGGAGGTCGGCAGTCAAAATTGGCCTTCCCTCTAATTCTGATCTAGACCTGCCAAGCAGCCCTAACTTTTATTTGCGCAGATTGGGCCTCACCCATTGGGTTGGCCCGGGGGTTATACCCCCACAATTACATATAAGCTTATGTACATTATATGAATATACAAAGGTCAACTGTCCTCTTCCCCAATAGTTTTCAGGTTATATATAGCTTCTATTTGTCCGAAATTCTGATTGGAGTATTCAATTGGAAGAGGACATTAGGAAAATAATTTTCTTTCAAAACTTTAAAGGCAATGAATGACTATTTTTATGGTTAACATATGTTTTGGCATCTCCATCTATTTCCAAATGTTCCACACACACGTTTCATGAAGTAGAAATTTTTTTGTGCTTCTGAAGTATTATGTGTTTTTACTATTCTTTTTATATGGGGTGAGTCCTCTGTTAGATAGATGAGATATTTGATCACACTTAACAGGGAACTCTATCACTTTATGAGAGGTAGAATAAGAATAACATAATATTCTTGAAGCAATTCATATGACAAATTTGAAGATGGTGACCTTTCTTCTTCTATGTCGTTTTTCAACCTTTCCATTTTCAAATGTGGCCCACTCGGCAGCAATCTAATCCTTCTCATTAGTGGATAAATTCCGCTCTAGTCCTTAAATTCTCAAATGGAGAACAAATTCCTATCAAATCTCCAAAC
The DNA here is from genome assembly GCA_033060915.1 of Euryodendron excelsum. Lineage (NCBI taxonomy): Eukaryota > Viridiplantae > Streptophyta > Magnoliopsida > Ericales > Pentaphylacaceae > Euryodendron > Euryodendron excelsum. Next base: position 3,224,951 of record CM065395.1, read on the forward strand.
TCAATATTCAAATTTTCGAACTCGAATGACTAAATACTCATATTCTAGTTTGGATTAGTAATTTATTGCCATGTGTTAGTGACTAAGACTCAAAATAATACATTTTTTTATTAAGATTGTGTATAAAAACTTTTGAGATTAAATAAAAAATAATTATTGTAATTATTGCGTTTCTCTTATTTATTTAAATGCTAAAAATTTAGGTATTTGTTAAAGAAATTATTGTAATTAAAAATGAAAAATTATTTAAATTAATGTACACGTCTACATATTTATATTTATATTTATATATATTAATAAGAAGTGTACATTGGTTCTAGAGGCTATCCCGCTCTCTAGATATTTTCACAAATACTGCACTTGCACAATTGCTCTTGCTCCCGCTCATCTGCCCACTTTGCAAATTGGTTACTTAGCTCGGTGGGGGTAGACATGGTCGGGTTAGACTTGACTGATACTAAGTGATGGGGATTGATACTGCAATGATTGATCAGGACCCCAACAACGGGCTAACCGAGCAAGACCATGGCTGACCACGACCATGGCCGATCACGACCATGACTGATCACGACCATGGCCGACCACGACCGAGCAATACTGAGCACAAGCTATAAGCACGAGCTACCGAGCACGACCAAGCACTACCATACCGAGCATGACCGAGCAAGCCATACCCCGAGCAGACCTTGTGGGACGATGCCGATCATTCCCTCTCACCTGACACGCTAGTGGGGGCCATCACTGACAACCCAATCATGATAACGTGCTCTCAACTTTAGGACCTCGCGTGTAGCAGGAGGTAGTCACCTTTCCCGCTCTGACACACACCTAAGGGAGCATCACGCGTGGAGTTGGACAACCACTTCTCCCACTATCCTGTCACTAGTCTGGCCCTCCAATGTCACGCTGCCAGGTGGAGAGAACCATCTCCCACTATCTCTATATACGCAATGCCCTCCTGCGATACACAAGGGGCCACCATTGAGGCACCCCAAGATTCTCGCCTGACGATCGGCCCCCACTATCCCATGAAGGTGCCCATGATCCAAGCCAACACTCTTATGAAAAGGGTAATCATAATCTCCAAGAAGGTACGAGACACATTAACCTTGAATACTGTTACTCTGCCCATATCTCTCTAGCCTAACTTTGGCATCAGAGTGTCTTTGACAGGCACCACACCGGTGTTCCAGGCGGGAGGATTCATCATCCAACAATTTGCACCAGAGGTTGGGGAAGACGTACAAATTCACTGCATCATCAGTTGGCGCTGTCTGTGGGAACGACACTTTGATCATTTCATGGTCTTGACCCGATCCGGTGCTGCATCAATTAGCTTAGACAAAGAAATGGAGGAACAAAGTATCGCCAAAATCCCTGCCTTGGAGCAGCAGATCATCGAAATGATGGCCGCTATAAGCAGCTCCAGTCTTGGAATCAGGAGTTAGAGAGGAGATTGCCACCGCCATCAGAGGCACCGGCGATAGTGGATCCACCACCGCTAGAGGATCCACCGATGCTTGCAAACCAATCAGCGGCAAGGAACTAAGGAGGCGACGCCAGCGGGGGAGCAGAGGACCCAGCGTTTTCGGGAGAGAACCCTCCCCCGAGAAGGGCCAGATTCCACGCCGACGAAGCCCAGAGCCACGTCGACCGGTCTAAAGCAGTGACAGTGGTGCTTTCAGAGCGCACTGACGAAACTCACCCGATGTGGGATGAGCAGTTGAAGGAAATGCAAGCCAAACCGGCTAGAGTGATTGCGGCGGTGAAAGAAAAAGGCTCCAGCATGGTAGAAGAGCTGGTAAACCGGACAGACACGCCCTTCACACCAGAGATAATGAGGATGGCCTTACCCCCGAAGTTCAAAATGCCCACGTTGGAGTCCTTCGATGGCACAAAGGATCCCTTGGACCACCTCGAGACATATAAGGCCCTGATAGGCCTTCAGGCGGTTCCTGACGAGATTATGTGCAGGGCGTTTCCTACCACCCTTAAAGGTCCGGCCAGGATCTAGTTCCACAAGCTCTTTCCTGGGACGATCAATAAATTTGTGGACCTGAGTAGGTTGTTCGTTAGCCATTATATCGGGGGGTAAAGACAGAGAAGGCCTTCCACCTCCCTGTTCAACACTAAGCAACGCGAGAAGGAGACCCTGCGTGAGTTTGTCACCCGTTTCAACCAAGAGACTCTCTATGTGGATGACTTGGATCAGAAAGTGGTAGTAGCAACTTTCATTGCAGGCGTCAGAACTCTCAAGTTCCTGTTCTCCTTGGCCAAGTAGGCGCCCAAAACCATGGCTGCGCTAATACTCCGAGCACAGAAATACATGAACGTAGAGGATACCTTCAAAGCGAGGGAAGACTAGGAGAGCACCACACCCAGCCGGACAAGATGAGGATGGTTGAGGACAAGAAAGACGACAGGGCAGTGAAAGCCCCAAGGGTGGCAGAACAGAAGCCACGCGGGGAGAGCGATAGGACTAAACAAGCCAGGTATAACCATCACTTTACCCCACTAAACACTTCTCTGGATCAAGTGCTCTACGAGATCAAGGGGGATACAGCGTTGAGATGGCTTAGGCGGATGAGGTCCCCACCAGAGAAAAGGCCAACCAACAAGTGGTGTCGATTCCACTAAGACCATGGGCACGATACAAAGGACTGTTACGACCTTAAGCAGCAGATCGAGAATGTGATCAAGCAAGAGAGATTAGACAGATACATAGCGGGGGGCAGACGAGACGAGAGGTGAGACTAGGTGCCAAGGCAGGCTGAGCGAAAGAGTCCAGAAAGGGAAAGGCAAAACCAACAGCCCATGGGCAAGATAAGGGTCATCTCTGGAGGTTTCACAGGTGGCGGAGAGTCTTATCAGCAACGAAACGATACGCTAGGGAGGCATGAAGCCAAAGGGAGGTCATGTCCATAGATCGGACAGCCAAAAAACCCAGGCCAGGGCATGATCCCATTATGTTCACCGACGAGGAGGCTGGGGCCGTGTTTCAACCTCACGACGACCCCTTGGTCATATCAGTAGTGGTATCCAATTTTGTGATTTGAAGAGTCTTGGTGGACAGTGGAAGCTCGGTAGACATTCTCTTCCTAAAGGCCTTCGAACAGTTGAAGGTCGGCAGGGAGAAGTTACAACCGGTCAACTCCCCCCTGGTCGGCTTCACTAGCGACAGAGTTACACCCCTGGGCTCCATAGCTCTACCAGTAACGCTAGGAACGATGCCTCAACAAACTACCAATATGGTAACATTTTTAGTGGTGGATTGCCCCTCAGTTTATAACATCATCGTGGGCAGAATAGCCCTCAACGAATTCAAAGCCATATCTTCCACCTACCACCTGAGGGTCAAGTTCCCCACATCCCAAAGAGTTAGGGAAGCCAGGGGTGACCAACAGATCGCTAGAGAGTGTTATATAGCATCCCTCAAGGAAGAGACCAAGGAGGTCATGCTGATTGAGGAGCTGGAGGTTCGAGATGAAGAAGAGATCGGGAGGGGAGAACCTGTAGAGGAGCTCGAAGAGGTCGTGGTCAGAGGGCATGACCAGACCAGGATAGTAAAGATCAGAATGGTAGCCCCCGGAGAATTCAAGGAGGAATTGAGGGGTTTCCTTAGGCATAATGCCGATGTTTTTGCCTGGTCTCATGAGGATATGCTGGGCATCAATACTCGGATTATTGCCCATCATCTAAACATAGACCCAACGGCAAAACCGGTCAGGCAGAAAAAGAGGTCCTTCGCTCCAGAGCGCAACAGAGCGGTGGCAGACGAAGTTGAAAAATTGACAAGAGCTGGCTCTATAAAGGAGGCCCAGTACCCAACCTGGCTGTCTAATATGGTGATGGTCAGGAAGGCAAATGGAAAATGGTGGATGTGCGTGGATTTCACAGACCTGAACAGAGCATGTCCCAAGGATAGCTTCCCCTTACCCGTAATAGATTAACTAGTGGATTCGATGGCAGGATATGAAATGTTAACCTTCATGGATGCTTTCTTAGGTTATAACCAGATAAAGATGGCGGAACATGACCAGGAGCATACGGCGTTTGTGATAAACAGAGGTTTGTGCTATTATAAAGTGATGCCTTTTGGCCTCAAGAACGTCGGGGCAACCTACCAGAGGGTTGTCAATCGCATGTTCAGCAATCAGATTGGGAGAAATATGGAAGTCTGCGTAGATGACATGCTGGTAAAGAGCAAGTAAGCCACCAACCACCTAGCAGACCTGGAAGAGACGTTCAAGAATCTGCGAGCCTATAAGATGAAATTGAACCCTGCCAAATGCGCCTTTGGAGTGGCATCTGGCAAGTTCCTGGGGTTCATGGTCTCCAACCGAGGGATAGAGGCTAACCCCGAGAAAGTCAGGGCAGTACTAGATATGCAGTCCCCAACGTCCACCAAGGAAGTTCAAAGGCTGGCTGGCAGAGTAGCAGCGCTGAACAGATTCATCTCTAGATCAACAGATATATGCCTTCCTTTTTTTAAAATTCTACGTAAAGCTTTCGAGTGGACCCCTGATTGTGAACAAGCTTTCCAACAACTCAAGGGATATCTAAGCTCAGTGCCACTGTTGAGCAGAACCGTGGAAGGGGAATAGCTCTATCTTTACCTCTCCGTGTCAGATACAGTGGTGAGCTCAGCCCTGGTCAGGCAAGAAGAAGGGGTCTAAAAGCCTGTCTATTACACAAGTAGGGCCCTGAGGGGCGTAGAGGAGCGATACCCCACAATGGAGCTACTAGCCCTCGTCCTCGTGACCTCAGCAAGGAGACTGAGGCCATACTTCTAGGCCCACACTATAGTTGTCATGACAGACCAGCCATTGAAGAAGGTCCTCCATAGGCCGAAGATCTCGGGAAGACTTGTCAAATGGTCCATAGAACTCAGCCAATTCGATATCCAATACAGACCAAGACTGGCGATTAAGGGGCAGGCTATAGCAGACTTCATCGCTGAGTTCACCCACCACACAACCTACCCTGGTGATAACTCCTTACAGCCCTAGTGGGTGCTTAATGTAGACGACTCCTCAACGGATAGAGCAAGTGGCTCCGGGGTCGTCCTTCTAACCCCTGATGGGCAGAAACTCGAGTATGCCATCAAGTTCAAATTCCCCACCTCCAACAATGAGGCTGAATAGGAAGCCTTAATCGCTGGACTCCAAATGGCTTGGCGAATGGGGGTAAAGCACGTCCTGGTACGGAGCGACTTTCAACTTGTGGTGGAACAGGTCAAAGGAGAGTACGAGACCAGAGGAGAAAAGATGCAGGAGTATTGTGAGATGGCTAAAGGCCTGGCAAGAAAATTTTCTAAAATACTACTAGAAAGAGTACCAAGACTGCAGAACGAGGAGGCAGATCGACTGGCCAGGATTGCCTCATCTCAGGAGAACGACCCTGGAGTACCCATGGAAGTGCTGGAGTGGCCAAGCATTCGGAACCCAGAAATACTGCATGTAGAACAAGAAGTGGAATGGGCAACACCAATCAGAAACTACTTAGAACAAGGGTCCCTACCAGCAGACAAAGTTGAGGCAAGAAGGATTCAGTATAGGGCCAGCAGGTACGCCCTAATAAACAACATTCTGTATAAAAAGGGACACACCATGCCTTGGCTAAGGTGTGCAGGAAAAATAGATGCTGATTACATCATGAGAGAAGTACATGAAGGGGTCTATGGCAACCACTCAGGAGGGGGAGCTTTGGCCAAGAAGATTCTCAAAGCAGCCTACTATTGGCCCATAATGGAGAAGGACGCCCAAGAGTTTGTAAGAAAATGTGACAAGTGCCAAAGATTTTCCAACATCTCAAGACAACCGGCCCAGGAACTAACGCCAATCCAGAGCCTTTGGCTTTTCGCCCAATGGGGAATAGACATAGTGGGGGCTTTGCCTTTAGGGAAAGGCCAGACCAAGTTCGTGGTGGTAGCTGTTGACTATTTTACAAAGTGGGCTGAAGCTGAAGCGGTCGCCACTATCACTGAGCAGAAAATAAAGAATTTCATATGGAAGAACATCATATGTAGGTTCGGTATCCCAAAGGTAATCATCACAGACAACGGGAAACAATTCAATGGCGGTCAGTTCGGTCAGATGTGCTCAGACCTCCAGACCAGCCATCACTTCTCTTTCCCCGAGCACCCCCAAGCCAACGGCCAGGTCGAAGTCACCAACCGGACCCTGTTCAAAAGCATCAAGGCAAAGCTGGAGCAGGCGAAGGGCTTATGGGCAGAGAAGCTCCCCAATATCCTGTGGGCCTACAGAACAACAGAAAGGGTCACAACAGGGCACACTCCTTTCTCTCTAACTTTCGAGCTTGAAGCGGTCATCCCGATGGAGATAGGCCTGCATAGTCCTAGGGTCGGACATTTTGAGGCCAAAACCAACAATGAAGACCTAGAGGTGAGCCTAGACCTACTTGAAGGGAGAAGGATGCAAGTAGCCGTGGAAGTAGCTGCTTATCAACAAAGGATGCGCAGATATCACGATGCCAGAGTGAGACCTAGGGCATTCAAAGCAGGAGATCTGGTTCTCAAGAGGGTCAATCAGTCTACCCGGAAGCTCAGTGACGGTAAACTCGGGCCGAATTGGAAAGGGCCATACACAGTTAAGGGGTTCTCCAGAAAAGGGACCTATTACCTAATTGGAATCGATGGCAAAGAGCTTCCAAACCCCTGGCATGCTGAGCACCTGAGAAAGTACTATGTGTGATGTAATCAGCAATCTTTAATGAAATGTTTGTTATTCGAAGCTCCCAAAACGATTGACTACTCGGATGACCTCTGAAGCACAAGCCGAAAGGCCACAAGGCTATTAAGCCCACCGGCCGAAAGGCCACAAGCCGAAAGGCCGCGAGGCCACAAGCTGAAAGGCCGCGAGGCTATTAAGCCCACCAGCCGAAAGGCCACAAGATGAAAGGCCACAAGGCTTCTAAGCCTAACTGGCCAGTCCCCTAAACTGACCAAACTAGCCGAAAGGCCACAAGGCTATTAAGGCCACAAGCTGAAAGGCCATAAGCTGAAAGGCCATAAGGCTACTAAGCCCAACTGGTCAGTCCACCAGATTGACCAGACCAGCCGAAAGGCCACAAGGCTTCTAAGCCCAACTGGTCAGTCTCCTAGACTGACCAGACCAGCCGAAAGGCCACAAAGCTATTAAGCCCACTAGCCGAAAGGCCATAAGCCGAAAGGCCGCGAGGCTATTAAGCCCACCAATTGAAAGGCCACAAGGCTACTAAGCCTAACTAGTCAGTCCCCCAGGCTGACCAGACCAGCCGAAAGGCCACAAGGCTTCTAAGCCCAACTGGTCAGTCCCCTAGACTAACTAGACTAGCCGAAAGGCCACAAGGCTACTAAGCCCAATTGATCAGTCCCCAGGACTTACTAGACCAACCGAAAGGCCACAAGGCTATTAAGCCAAATTGGTTAGTCCCCAGGACTTACCAGACCAATTGAAAGGCCACGAGGCTTCTAAGCCCAATTGGTCAGCCCCAAGACTGACCAGTCTAGTCGAAAGGTCACAAGCCAAAAGACCACAAGGTAATGGCATAGAAATTGAATCTGCTTGGTCAAGTGCTGAACAGAGCCAGGGCCTTAATGGCAATGGCATTGAATCTACTCGGTCAAGTGTCGAGCAGAGCCAGACGACCTTAATGGCCATGGCATTGAATCTACTTGGTCAAGTGCCGAGTAGAGCCAGATGATCTTAATGGTCATGGCATTGAATCTGCTCGGTCAAGTGCCGGGCAGAGCCACGGCCTTAGTGGCAATGGCATAGAATCTACTCGGTCAAGTGCCGAGCAGAGCCAGACGACCTAAAACAGCAATCTCATTGAATCCGCTCGGTCATGTGCCGAGTAGAGCCAGATGGCCTTAATGGCAATGGCATTGAATCTTCTCGGTCAAGTGCCGAGCAGAGCCAGATGGCCTAAATGGCAATCTCATTGAATCTGCTTGGTTAAGTGCCGAGCAGAGCCAGACGGCCTTAATGGCCATGGCATTGAATCTTCTCGGTCAAGTGCCGAGTTGAGCCAGACGGCCTAAACGGCAATCTCATTAAATCTGCTCGGTCAAGTGCCGAGTAGAGCCAGACGGCCTTAATGGCCATGGCATTGAATCTACTCGGTCAAGTGCCGAGCAGAGCCAGATGGCCTTAATGGTCATGGCATTGAATCTGCTTGGTCAAGTGCTGGGCAGAGCCACGGCCTTAGTGGCAATGACATTGAATCTGCTCGGTCAAGTGCCGAGCAGAGCTAGACGGCCTAAAACGGCAATCTCATTGAATCTGCTCAGTCATGTGCCAAGCAGAGCCGGATGGCCTTAATGATAATGGTATTGAATCTTCTCGGTCAAATGCCGAGCAGAGCCAGACGGCCTAAACGACAATCTCATTGAATCTGCTCGGTCATGTGCCGAGCAGACCCAGACGACCTTAATGGTCATGGCATTGAATCTGCTCAGTCAAGTGCCGAGCAGAGCCAGATGGCCTCAGTGGCAATGGCAAAGCCATGCTCAGGCCCACGCCGGGCAGGCAAAGGTTTTAGGCCTAATCTAAAAAAGGCAACAAAAAGTCTTGACCAGAGCATCCACTCGTTCTGCCGACCATGGCTAATTGACCAGAGTGCTCACGCTGATTATCTACACTCACATTTTAGCTGACTGCCTACACTGGCCAAATTTCAAAACTGACCAAATAAGAGTTTGATGAACTGTCTGTCTATCTACTAATAAGAGTTCGTTTATTCTTAGAAGGCAATGAAATTTACAGATTAAAGCAAAAACTACAGCAACGGGGGCGAACATGGCTTTTTCATTCCATAAATGCATCCCACCTTTATGAAGCAACACCCGCTATTCTAAAATTTCCTGGACCACACTTGGGGTAATCAAGAGGAATTGGGGGCAACTGATGAGGATTGATACTGCAATGACTGATTAGGACCCCAACAACTGGCTGACCGAGCAAGACCATGGCTGACCACGACCATGGCCGATCATGACCATGGCCGACCATGACCGAGCAATTCCGAGCACAAGCTACAAGCACGAGCTACCGAGCACGACCAAGCACTACCACGCCGAGCATGACCAAGTAGGCTATACCCCGAGCAGACCTTGTGGGATGATGCCGATCATTCCCCTTCGCTTGTCACGCTAGTGGAGGCTATTACTGACAACCTAATCATGATAACGTGCTCCTAACTTTAGGACCTCGCGTGTAGCAAGAGGTAGTCACCTTTCCCATTCTGACACACACCTAAGGGAGCACCACGCATGGGGTTGGACAACCACTCCCCCCACTGTCCTGTCACCAGTTTGACCCTCCAATGTCACGCTGCCACGTGGAGAGAGAACCATCTCCCACTATCTCTATATACGCAACGCCCTCCTGCAATACACAAGGGGCCACCATTAAGGCACCCCGAGATTCTCGCCTGACGATCAGCCCCCACTGTCCTATGAAGGTGCCCACGATCCAAGCCAACACTCCTATAAAAAAGGCAGTCATCATATCCAAGAAGGTACGAAACATATTAACCCTGAATACTGTTACTCTGCCCATATCTCTCTAGCCTAACTTTGGCATCGAAGTGTCTTTGGTAGGCACCACACCGGTGTTCCAAGCAAGAGGATTCATCATCCAACAATTTGCACCAGAGGTTGGGGAAGACGTACAAATTCACTGCATCATCACTAAGTGTAACGATTTTCTCCTAATAATGCTTCATGCAATGGAGATGACTCGAATCCGGGTAAAGTTAATATTACACAAGCGGTATACTCTTTTTTTTTTTTTGGGTGAGTTTTTTTTTAATCAAAAAAGGATATTACAAAAATCTTAGGACACAGTTCAAAGGCACACAAACTCTCAAGGAGAGATCAAACCAAAATACTAATCCTAACCTAACCTTAAAATTCACTTACACCCTAAGTGGCTAGGTGCGAAAGAAAACAAACAAGAAATTGCAATGCAAGCCTAAAAGCACAATCACAAAGATTGCTCCAAGGCGGCCAAAAGAACACAAAAACTATCCATTTCATATTCTATCACAACCCAAGAGACTAGATTAAGAATTTAAAGAAAAACCTTTAACATCTCTAGAATCTTTGGCAATTTCCTCAGTCATGAGTCCCTCCTCGGCATGTTAGCCATTTTTTCCCTAGCTCCATTGATATGAAGGGGTACCCTCCTACTTCACACTCTTTCTTAACCGAATAAATTTGAGTGAAATTTTTACACACTTGCTTAAAGTCAAGAATTGAACATTCGTGTTGGTGACGAGTCTGGATCCCTGGACCCCCACAAAGGAAGAGAAGAGCTTTGGGCAACTACGATAGCCCAATTGGTTGTAGTTTTTGTGGACCGAATTTTACACATAGAAGGAGAATATGGATCTTCTAACCATTGATGTGTTTTATTGCATATTACCCATTTAATTACCCTACTACGGGTATTGTGACCTCTGCACCAACAGTTATAAGTTACTTACAAGTTTCATTTTCTCTAATCAGACAGGAGTTTGAAGGAGACATTACTGAAACATTTCTCTCTCAAAACATTTTTGGCAATGCATGAGTGATTTTTATGGTTGATACATGTGCTTGCATTCATTTTCTCAGTTGTTTCAAAATTTTCCGCAACAAATGTATGACCACAAAAGTCACAGGAAAATGGGATACTTACGTAAAAGTTGTTTGAGACTGACCAGTTGAATTTGATTTGGCATCTCTATTTCCAAATGTTCCACAAACAGATTCACTATTAAAGGAATATTCAAAAGAGTTTTTCATTTCTTTTCTTTTTTTTCTCTCCCACAAAAGTTCTTGGATCCGTTTCATTTTCTTGATACTTACGGAGGTGGTAGCCTCGCTGGCTTTGGCAACTATGGTGAAACTCTCCACCCCTGTTCATGCGGTCACGAGTTTGAACGCTCTTGCAGTACTAGTCCTCGTGAACCAGATGCTGCGATGGAGGCCTCTGTCAATTTACACCTTAGTGGAGTTAAGTTCAGCTATAACTCACTTTTTTTCGGATAGCCCAGCAAGGTAGGGGTTGCTATGGTTACGTTTAGGTAGGTAGCTATATTGGTCGCCCTTCCTTACCCTTTTTTCCCAGCCAAAAAAAAAAAAAAAACTAAAGGAAGGGAAATGAATATTACTCACTGCTTTATTGCAAAACCCTAACTTGGTTAGCATCATGTGTAACTTATAGCATGGTTATGGTGCATAATTATCCTTAATCAAGGTGCTTGTTTAGCATGGTTTAATGAGGGCTTGCATTTGGGGGATTATCATGTTTTTAAGCATGATTAGTAAGCTTAATTCATGAATAATTAGTTTAATTAATCTTCATGCTTAGCTTATGTTAATCATGATGAATTCTCATAAGTATGATTAATTATGTTAATTATATGGATGAAAGGTGGATTAAGGAAATAAGGAGGTGCTAGGTAGAGGTTTAACCCTAAGACACCTGTATGTGTGTGCTTTATGTGTGAGAGGTGTGTGTTTCACTAATGTTGATAGCAAGTGTGTGTGTGTGACATGTAAAATGATAGATATATTTTGTATCTATCATTATCTTCAAGACAAGGGAAGAAGAGAGAAGAGAGGAGCTTGTGTAGTAAAATTGTTTGGCAAGAAAGAAAGTGAGAGAAAAGAGAGAAAAAAAAGAGAAAGGAAGAGAAGAGGAGAACTTTGAAGGGGAAGCTTGTGATTTCATTGTTGAAGGTGAGAGATCTTATGTTTATGTTTGTTTCATTGTATATTTATGGATTGTGTATGTTAACATATCAATTCATGCCATGAATGTGAGAATTGAAGTGATGGAGGAGAAAAGGGGGTGAGGGTTTTCATGGTGAAAGTCTTGATTTATCTTAGTGAATATGTTATTGGTTGTCTTTAATCTTACTTCTAGCTTGGTATTGCATTTTGGAGTCTTTAGTGAGCTTATGTGAAGTGTTGTGGTGGTTTGGAGTAGAGAAACCTTGGGTTAGGAAGCCATTTCGAGCCATGTCTAGCAGATCTCGCTAAGGTCTCGCTGGCTTCTCACCTCAACGAACTTATCCAGTAAGTCTCGCTATTTTCTCGCTACCTTCTCGCTCCAGCGAACTTATTTATCCATAACTCACACCCACACAGATTGTTTTGCAAGAAAATGGGAGATGTCGAGTCCACTGTTGGCGTTGAGTTGGAGAGCTCCGAGAAGCTCTTTAGTTGAGTTATTAGTCGTATACATTGTTGTACATTGTATTAAAGTCTTGTTGGAGCTTTGTTTATTTTGTGATTTTGTAAATATTCATAAGTGTGGATTAAGAGTTCTCTTAATGATGTATGTTGGAGGATTATAAGATGGTTTGTAGTTATTTAATATGATATTATGTATTCCTATAAGATTTCTATCTTTGGGATTATGTTAAGATTTCAGTTACAGGTAGGTGACCTGTGTGATCACGTTCATCTTAAGATGGTGTTAATAACGCTTAATCAGGAACGGGCGTGACATTTATAGTGGGACTAAAATTTTGATCCTGTACATTAGCTCTTTTTAGTCTTCTGTTCATTTCATTTGTGTTGGACTTGCAATTAGGTTGATTTTTTTTTTTTTTTGGATTATGTGGTCAAAGGTGTCCTGAAAGCTTACTCTACATCGACTAATCACCTCTCTGATTTGAAAAATTAGGTTATTGTTGGGGTAGCAATCAGCCTTCCAGTTTTGCCATTTGCCCAAATTAGCCCATATCTCTACAGTCAAAAAATTGATTTTGAGAGATTGCAAAACTTCATGATTTTCCTTATTTCAGCTGACAATAAAAAAATATGTGGCTTTCAACATGAAAGCCATAATATTGAATTCATACTTAACTTCACCATAATCTGCACTAAATAACCTTGTTCAAATGATAATGGAGGCCCTTCTTTATAGAGTGCTAAACAAAATGGAATCACTAAATGAAATTCCATTAGGAAACCAAACTTCTCATGAATTCGCATAACAAGCTGAAATAGATTCACCTGACCTTGGTTTGGACACGTTCTCTCTCCTCTTGCACGGGGCAGATGTAACAAAACTGGAATTGAGGTGCAATTACACAAACAGAACAGAGTTCATGATCAAATGCAGATGGAGGCGTTTAAACTCACCTCAATTCATGAATCCGTCCAATTTCACTTATTTAAAACTCATCTAAATCCATCCAAGTTTATTAATGGACTTATAGACTGCATCATGCAAACCCAATTATAAATGAATTTAAATGGGTTCGACATAAATACCCATTAGGCTAACTTAAAAAATTATAAAAAAAATTGTTTTATTTTTTTTATATTTATTTTAAAGACAAATCTTAATTCATTCTCCTCCCTGTAACGCCCACCACCACTAACCTCCCCTAAAGCTGCCCACCACCACTACCTTTCTCTAAAGCTGCCGCCAAGCACCACCACACACCCATCACCACCGTTTTATAACTCTTTGCCTTCTTATATATATATATATATATATATAATACTGTTGTCTTTAAATAGATAACCTGATTTGTCCATTCAACTAAAGCCATTCAAACTAGATACAAATCAAGAATTGCATCACCATCGGTTGGTTCAAAAATCCATTGATGACATGTAAATTGATTTGGGGGGTCAAAAAGTTAAAACTTTTCGTTTCAATTCATTTATCGGTTACAGTCCCGAGCTAATCTAGATTCATATGTGAGAGAGAGAGAGAGAGAGAGAGAGAGAGCTGAGATTGACCATTCGTTTCTAATGGTGAGATTGAGGAGGGCGAGGAGAATATATATATTCGTTTCATTATAATAAAAAAAATGCCAGCATGTTAATTAAACATGATTATTTCTATGAATAATATTTATTAGAGATAGATACAAAACAAGCTTAAATTATGCTCCCCAAAAAAAATACAATAAATTATATAAATGTACACAATATATAATTGGTTTATGGGTTTAAAGTGACCCGTTAATAGTCTGGCCATATTCATTGTTAGTTGGACGAGTTTAAATTGAACCCTTTTAAATTTAAACTCATTTAAGTCTGTCCAAACTTGTCCAAAATTGCCCATTTGCTACCCCTTAAGTTTAAGACATCATAGAATTAAGAGCTCTGATATGACTTTAAATCAATGATTGTTCCAAAAACTTAAACTACATGGAAATGGACTCAACAAATTTATATCAAGTTTTAACATGGAGAAACTCAAAAAAAAAAAAAAAAAAAATTACAATAAGAAAAAGAAGAAGAAAATACAATAATAGAACCGTAGAGTCATTTGGAAGCACCAGTGAGCGATTTTAGAAGACTCCATCCTAGTTTTGAGATGGGCAGATGCCATTGACTGTAATACCACCATCCACACAAATAACTTGCCCTGTTATATAAGAGGCAGCAGGGAAGCAAAGGAATGCAGCCAGTGAAGAGACCTCATTAGGCTCTCCAGCGCGGGGGATAGGAGTTTGGGATATCAAGCGAGCAATAAATTCCTTGTGAACGGGATCTTCCTGAAAAAGGAGGAAATCTGATGTGATGGTAGCTGTTTACAACGCATTATAGATTCTCAAAACCTAAGAATTTGACAATGATTTACACAAAGAAATTGAGAATTACTGTGGCACTACATATTCCACTACGTTACAAGGTTTATATTGGTTTTTGGATCACGTTCCACTGGATAGTACCCTTTTATAGGTGTCGATTAGGTGCCTATATAAACACCAAGTACAATCAACGTCTCCAATAACTTTTGACCGTTATCTCTCCACAGATATACAGACACAGTGGATATATATATTGGTAATATAATATTAAGTATAATAAATTTTGTAAACAAATATATATTTTTTGTAAATATGTAACATTTATAATGATACATCTAAAATAGTACGCCAAAACGCATCGATATTGATACGTTTCGTACGAATGGCAAAAACAGTATGCTCGTTAGTACTGTATTAACAACTATAGTTTATGGTAGTATTTGGAAAACATTGTTTTATAAAGGCATTAGAGAACTTTCTTTTTTTTTTGTTTTTGTATAGTTAAACACCACCTTGTTTTTCTCTTAATTAATTGCTTTACCTTTTCTGGGCATTTTTCTCCCTTTCTTGATGTTCAATATGAGACATTTATCTACCGTTGCCAAGAGAGAATTATCAAAAATAAACATTCACATAAACTATAAAAACAAAGCCTTTTATTTCAATATTAGTAATTTCCAACAAATAATTTAACAACAAGAGTATTTCTTAATCCCAGAAAAAAAAAAAAGACAAACAAAATACCAAAGTAGTCAATGGACAGAAAGAATGGAACTGAACTAGAGAAATGGGTTCATCCAGTATAATAAAAAGAAGTCTGACCCAAAAAAGAAGAAAATAAATTAGAATGAAAAAGTTATCAGAATGATAATTAAGCAAATAAATATAGAATCTAATTTTTCAAATGTTGACATAATTTCATATATTAAAAAAAAAAAGAAGCACTTCTGAGACAGTGATTTAAGGCTTTGATTGTGGTCTGCAATTTGAAGTAATATCTTCTGCCAGAGAGTGAGTCAGTGTTGTTTATTACCATCGATCTGGTAAAATGCAGCAAATCAAACTAAATTAGTGGACTATTTGATTTGTTTTTAAAACATAAATGCATTTGTAGGACTTTAACAAGGAGGAAGCATCATTATATTTCAGTTTGAGGGGAAAAACAAGAGAAGATCTTACTTCAATTGCATCAACCAGCGAGGTTTTGATAAACCATGGTGCAACTGCATTAACGCGAATGCTGTCCCTTGCCCACTCACAGGCCAAGTTCCTTGTGACTTGATTCACAGCTCCTGGAAATCAAATGATTGAGCAAATTTATGAACCATGTTTTAAAAGTTTTGCTGTTATATCTGCAAACTCAACATACCTTTGGTTGCTGCATACATAGAAAGAGAAGGCATAGCTATCACTCCCGCTATAGACGAGATGAACACAATGTTTCCATTTCCTGATGCTTTTAGGAGAGGGTGTGCAAGTTGAGACAAGTGATAAGCAGCCTCAAAATTTGTCCCCATCAAATTTGAGAAATCTTCAGCTGTGTAATCTCCTGCTGGTTTAAACATACCAGTACCAGCATTGTTTACCTAGTCAAATTAAATAATAATCCAAAGAAGTAACCCACTATCAGGAAAAAAGAAAAGATGTTGCCTTACAAGTTCAAGAAATGCAAGATCAAGCAGCAGAAGTTCAGAAATTTCACACCCATGAAAAAACTTAGCATTGGTAGGTCTATACCATTTTTGTATTATTGAAGGCCACTTTGGACGCAATTTTTGTAAGAGTAATGTTAGGCATAAACCAATTTCTCAATAATTCATTTTCACAAAGCAAGCATGCAAGATTTTTTTCATTTCAATGAAAGTGACATTAAAAGCAGAAATCATAACATGTAGGATGATATATTCCAATATTAAGAGACAAAAATTTGAATTTGTAAATGGTTTCTAATTAATCTTTTAAATTTAATAATGTCTTTTTGGGGCGTAAACTTACAAGGATGTTGAGCTTTCCACTGAAAACAGAGGAGACAGTTTCCATTAGTTTCTCCCGCTGGCCTCGAGATAACACATCGCACACTGAACCTGTCACACTAAAGCCCTTGCTTTGCCATTCTTGTAAGCGTTCATTGAGTTCTGTCTGATTACGAGAACATGTGTGGATTACTGCTCCAAATCGTGCAAATTCTTCTACAATGGCATACCTATTTCACAAACAAAGTTCCAAAGACTTCTAGTTATCATTGCATTGATCGAACAGCTGTTAAATACAACACTGCTTTTTCTTACTTGCAAATGAAAATTTAGATTTGATTGTCTGTCTTAAAAGTAAGAAAAATAATTGAAATGGTAACAAAAAGATTGAGGGAGGAGCTTGGAGTCACAAACCCGATTCCTCGTGTTCCACCGGTGACAAGAGCTGTCATTCCCTTAAGAGACCATCTTCCATCTCTGCAACTCATCTCTGCTCTCGGTTCGCCCTCAAAGTTCACAATTGAAGTAAATATAAGCCAAAACACATACAGCTTCTATGCTGGTCCTTGCTGAGGAATGAGCTTCATTTATAACATAACCATTGTCTATAAAAGACAAAAGTAATGCTATATATCCAGAAAATTCATACAGAATTTATATTCGGAATGATGTGTCTGAGTTGTGGACCTATCACTTTAAAACAAAAAACTCACTAAAATATATTTTAATTACAAAACTATCACTGCCACATTATTCTGATTCAAAATTTTATATAAAAATTTTAAAAAAATAACATTTTCCAAAGACAAACGATGATTTATGTTTTGGTTATTAAATGAGGTCATTGCTTACCTAGTATTGTCTTTATTTGATGGTATTTTAAAACACAAATCCTGCTATATTAACAATTCTGTATAACATATATCTTATATGCTATTGTTTATCATTGGATTTTAAGTTTCTAGTTTGTTGGCTACTTAATAAAATTGTCGCACTTGTATTTCTTCATTATAGACAACATATTTTAGCATCGGATAAAATGAAGGAATTGGGCCTCTTTAGTGTACTGATTGACGAATTTATGAATATATATTCGATGGTTGTACATTGATGCAGACAAAGTGGTTGCAAAGTATTTGAAGCATTGGGATAAATGTGAGTGTTGAGTATGGCAGCAATTCAACCAGAATGATTTGATATCCCCATTTTTTTGAATAGGCGCCGATGCAAATCTAACCAAAGAGATTTGTGGTTGGCGGGCGCCGGATTGCTGAACGGAAGGAAAACATTATTACCCATGCAAAGTTTTCAAAGAGCCAGTAATAGGCTTTGAAACTTTGGCAAGTCTAAAAGAACAAAAGCTGAATCCTTCACATTGCAAAGATGTATTCAAAGTGGCAAGGGGCTTGGTTGAGTTGGTAAGGATTGAACATTTCACTTGAGTAAGTTTAGGTTCAATTCTCATTGCCAACAATACTCCTTGATAAACGATTGATAAGTCATCTCATAGAGACTTGCAACTTGCCTTAACTTTGGACTGGAATAACTTTCCCTCACCCTAAACTTTTTTTGTACCAAAAATAAAAAAAGATGTATTTGGATGAAAGTACAGACATGTGGGCCAAATACAATAAATACTTGTGCTAAATATTTTTTCTTCATTGGCATCTTATTTACACGTTATTCTATGGATGGAATTCTTATAAATTGAGATGGGATTTCTTAGTATCGGCGTAGCAAAGAAAGGAGAAAATAAAATGCTATTAAGAAGCACTTTGGCTTTTCTTTAATGGATTTCCACGGATTAGTAGAGACGGGTGTACAAGGGTTAAAGGGTTTAAGTTTGGGTTTAGATTTGGAATATTAAACTTGAGTATATACTTATACTATTGTTCTCAGTTTTTCTCGATAATAAAGGAAATCGGATCATGCCCCGTGAATGTAGGCAATTTGCCGAATCACCATAAATACTCGTGTCATTTTTCTGTTATTCTTACTAATCAAATTGTTGTGAGAATTCTAACAAGGAGCTCGATTCAACTTTGCCAAAATTGCTCTGAAATGCCCAGTTCGATCAGAAATGCCCCAGCATTCAAAATTCTCTAATTTGTCGTGACACACATCGATTTTCAGCTAAACTCCATTGTCTAGGATTCAAAAATCGCAAATATGCTACCTTAGGAAACTTTTGTTTTGATTTTAACCTTGTATAAAAACTTTCATTATTTATGTTGTTAGTTTTGACACGGTTTTTTTATATGTTTCTAGTATTAAGCCTCAATATTTTTATTTTTTTGTAATTTTTCTTAATTTCTACATAATTGAGCCCAATTCGGGTAGAAGTTGAGTTCTCTCTATAAGTACAATGTAACGGTCTACCCACAGTGGTTTTTGAGAGTTAATAAGATTTTCGAGAGGAATTTTTCTTAATTTTGTGTTAAGAGAACCGCTACAAATAGGCGCAACGGTTAGTCAGACGCAGACTGTTTTTCGTCACATCAGTTCAGCCTAATTAATTGAACTGAGCTAATGTGACGGCAATCAACTCAATCCCAACAATTAAGCTGGGCTGATATGGCAGCAATTAAGTATGCCTAAATATTCTTGTACTAAACAAAATATTACGCTTTCTACTTGATGCGTCAGTTTTGTTCTACACGCCTCCCTGCAGAGTGCATCCTCGTGTATCTCATGTTTTCTTACTCTTTCACGTCAGAATAGCCATCATTTTTAATTGATTAATTAGCAGTTTGGCCGGTGAAGGAGATATGAAATATTAATATTAATATGCATCCTCAGCACCTTACAATGATTCACTTTGCCGAGGGATAAGATTATCCACCTACTATTTTAAAATAAAAAAGAGTTCGCCTAGTTTCCTCCACCTAAAATGACAGAAATGCCCTTGTTAAAGAATTTAATTCCACATAAATCCTACACGACTATTTCTCAGCCGCTGTCTCTGGTCCCACATTTTATTTAATTACTTATAGATTCTGATATCTCTATTCCATTTATTGTGAGTTTAACACTTCAGTAATAAAAAATTGAACGTATAAGATGAAGTCACGTCCCTGGTATCTTATATAATTAATTAAACTACGTAATTTTATTAATTAAATTAATAAAAGTTATTTAGTATTTTCCAAAACTAACTCCATCTATTTTACGTCTTGTATAGAATTATTGCTAAAACAATACAAAACAATTGCTTAGGATTCCTGCTTGCATCTCGCAGTGGCCCATAAAATATATTTTGCACCGGAAAAAAAAACAAGGAACAGAATCCATAACAAAGCAAAAACAGAGCAGACAACAGCACCACCAACTAGGACAAGGCACAAACTCTGCCCAAATCGAAAATGTAGACTACAGCCAAATCAGCTCACAAACCTGCAAGAACTGAGTCGGACTTCAACTTCCAAGAATAAGAAATTCTTTTGCCTTTTTTAACCAAATGTATTGAAATGTGAAGAAAAAGATAATTAAACGAGCAGTTTCATAAATCTCGAACTAGTTCTTGAAATAACACCACCGATTACCATAGAGAATGTGCAATTTCTTCGAAGAGAAGAGGTAGGTTTCAACACCAATGTTATAAGAGGTCTCACTCACCCTATTTTCGTGTACACAAAGCAAGAACCATGCTAAAGTTGATATAGAAACCTGCGGGTGTCCTGTCTTTTTGATTTCTTAACCATCAAATTAAATAGCCGGAGAGAGGAGATAATGGGATGGAAGGTGTTGAAATGAGGTTCCCAGTGAAAATCCTAAGCTTAAACGGGAACTAATAGAAGTCTCCATTAGGTGAGAAATAAAAATATTAAAAGACTTTAATTAATTTGGTTAGCAAAACTAGATAGTTTAATTAGTTACATAAGATAAAAGGAATATGACTTCATCTTGTATATTTATTTTTTTATTAATGAGGTGTCATCTCCAAAATAAATGGAATAAACATGGAACGGAGACGATCCGGATCCAAAGTTCCCCTACTCTTCTTTGTCTTTTTCTATGGTTATTATAGATTAATAGATGATAAAAAGTGGGTCTTTCAGCTTACAAAGAGAAGCAGAAGAGACAGAGGGTTTGTTTGGTTGATTTTTTTTTTTCAAACTTTTTTGGTTTAGTTTTTTTTATAAGTAAAATAGTTAAGATTTTGAAACTTTTTTGGCTTTTTCTTATCTTATCTTGTGAAAAGTAAAAAAGTTAAAAAAATTATTATTTTTTCCTATAAGTTAAAAAAAGTAAGATAAAAAATACTTTAAAAAAATTGTACTAAATGGGTCCGAGAGAGAACGGGCAGGGTCTTCTAGGTTGAAGAATGGTAAAGAAATAAGAAAAAAAAAAGTGGAAAGAAGAGGAAAAGCCCAAAAAAAAACAAGGACGCAAATAGGGGGAGGGAGAGAAGAAGAAAAGAAATGAAGCGAGAGTGAAAAGTGGAAGGAAGAGGAAAAGACAATACATCATTTAATAATAAGATATATTTGAGACTCTTCCATTGGCATCCAAGAAATCAATGAGGCATAATTATCAGAGCCCTTTGATTGGCCTCCAAGAAATCAATTAGGCATAGTTATTAGAATCGAGATCAATCAGTTATCTTCTATTGGCATCCAAGAAATCAATCAGGTATAGTTATTAGAATCAGAAATCAATCAAGCATAG
The DNA here is from genome assembly GCA_033060915.1 of Euryodendron excelsum. NCBI lineage: Eukaryota > Viridiplantae > Streptophyta > Magnoliopsida > Ericales > Pentaphylacaceae > Euryodendron > Euryodendron excelsum. The sequence continues at coordinate 3,246,145 of CM065395.1, forward strand.
TTATCAGAATTGAAAATTTTGAATCTTGAATCCGTTCAATTAAAATATAAAAAAATGCATAAGAATAGGGTTAAATTAAAAAAATTAGTTGGTATTTTAAAAAATTAATAAACCGGTCAATATTTAGAGAATCGGATGATTTAAAAAAAAAGTTAAAATAGCATAAATTAAGCATGATTTAAATCATTAGTTTTTTTAGAAACATGTTTTTTGTGATTTTTTTGATGAAAAATATAATCAAAAAGTAAAAATTTTAAACTAAAACAAAAAAAAGGAAGAAAAAAAAGGACAAATCAAATAATGCATAATCTTACTTTTTTACTTTGCATTGTTTTCTCATTTTAAACTTATGTTTCTCTATGCTTTTCAGATTATAATTAAATATATCGATATAATTAAAATTAATAAACTATAAAACTAGACTAAAACTAGGAAAAATAAATATGAGAAAGAGGATGGTACAACATTAAAAAAAATAGAATAGGCAAAAAATAATGAACATTAATTCTTAATAATACATATTATTGTCAAGTTTTATGCCATTTCTTTTAAAATAAAAATACTAGTGGACACTAGATTAAAAAATATTAAATTAAAAAAAATAAGTCCACTTAAATGTTTCTATACTTATTTATTTGTATACGTTTTTTTATAAAGTATTTATTTTTATACTTATTTTGAGTTATTATATGAAATGGAGTATCATTTAACCCATTAATAATTTTTTTAACTATTATTTTTATTCAATATATTTTTATTATTTATTTATTACATAATTGATTGAATCGATAGAACCAGTGTCTTGATAGATTTAATCACCAGTTCGATTCCGATAATTATGCAATCAGGTAACCAGGGACGGGGACGTAGGAAAAGGGGGTTGAGGGGTGGCCAACTGGCCAAGGCCTCCCTAAATTTTTTTAAAAACATTAGGGAATATGGTGTTTTAAAAATTTATACTAAAACAAGTATATTGTGGTTCCCCTAATATTTTGGCACAAAGTATGTATCGCCAAAATAAGAACAAATTGTATTGATTTTGTAAACTCTAACAGCATAGGAGATATTATCAATAGAGCTCTGTGCCCCTTGACAACATTATATTAGCTCATTGGTATGATTCATTCATATGCAAAATATATATAATGTTTCATTATCAAATTATTTCTATCATAGAAATTTATTGAATATTTAATCGTCATACTATAGGTACGTAAACAATGAGACATCTTCATAATTTTTTTAGAGGTTTATTAGCAAACGTTTCACATTTGATTTTGCTCACAGTATTCCACTTCTAGTGGTATTTACAAACTACAACCTTCAGAGTATCTTCATAATTTCAAATATTATTATATCAAGATTACATATGCAACAATATCCACAACCATCAAATAAAATTATATTTACTTCATAAAATGATATAAAATTGATCAAATATATCAGTTAATTATAATACTCGATTTAGTGAGCAGCACCACTCTAAATCCATACCATTTACTCAGGGATTAATATATATTATAAAATTATAATGTTCTTTTATCTTGCTTAACATGCGAGTAAAATCCAAAACAATAAACAAATAAAACCAATCAAGCTACTATGCATCAACTGTACATGTCAAGTGTTATAAAACTAAAGAAAATATTATTTCAGAATATTTTTCTAAACTAATGCTCACAATATTGCAATGAAAAGAAATGACCGAGTTAGAATTAAACTCATTAGCATAATGTAAAGTATTCGAACTTGTAGTTTAAATACTAGAAGATAAAAATATTGGACTTATAGTCTAAACACCAATAGATGTCGGACCTGCAATCTAAACATTAGAAGATGTAAAGTATTCAGACCAGTAGTCTGCCCACTTGAAGATGTAAAATCGGTTTGATATAAAGGAGTATTTGCGCAATGAGAAAATAGAATAATGTGATATAAAGCAAGACTTGTACTATAAGGTTTCTCGCAGAGACTTGGAATTGACTATAATGAGAAATTATATCATATAAGGATGCAATTACATTCATATTATTAATTATTTTGTTAGTCTCAGAAACACTAGATATGCACCTAATGAATGTATAACGGCCTAGTCATATAGTAGACTAGGTAATGATATAATATGAAAATTATTGAAAAATTTAAAAATGCTTGAAACCCATTGTCGGCATCACGTGATATTCGATCATTACGCGGTATTTAGTATTTATAAATGGACAATGAGAATGGCAAAGCAAAATGCAGAAGAAGAGAGATAAAGAAGAAGAAAGGAAGGTGAGAGAAAGAATAGAAAAGAAAGATAGAGGCTCTGGACAAATATTGAGAGATAGAGTTGTATTTATATTTTCTTTTACAATATAATAAAGTTTTAGGTGATCAAGCATATCAATCTTTAATAGTTTTAGAAGAATTAATTTGAGAAATATTTGACAGTTTTCAAAAAATTAATTTTATTATATTTTGTATTGAGTTATATGTATATGCTTTACATTTCCTTTAGCTTTATGAACACAGTGAAAACACTGTTCATAGATGACTTTTGCAAGTTATAACGTAAGTGTTGACGTTTTTCTCCTATTGCTGTACGTTTTCTTCGTCTATATACAAAGCTGGAGAAAGAGCGAAGAGTAAGAAGAGCGAAACGGAAGAGAGAAAAGAAAAAGGAGGAGAGAAAAAAAAATGAGAGATATAGTTTTATTTATATTTCCTCTGTTAATATTATGGAATCTTAAATGATCAAAAAGATTAACTCGTAATAATTTCAAAAAAACTAATCTGAAATATATTTTATAATTTTTAAAAAACTAATTTTATTATATTTTGTATTGAGTTACATTTATTGTTTTATATTCTTTTCTAGTTATATAACAAAAATGTAGTTTTTTTCTCCCACAAAGAAGTCTGCAAGCATCTTTTCTCTACACAATCACATGATGTGATATACGAATAGTACGAACAAATTCATAGCTTTCTTTTCCATTGTTATAGACACAGAATTGCAAAGAAACCTTCCACAACTAAAATTAGTTTTTGTTTATGTTATCTCCCTCAGTAATTGTGAGAGATCAAGAAACCTTTTACTCACCACGTAGGCTAAAATTAGGTAAGCTATTAATTGTTAGATATTTTTAATTATTGTATTTATATTTTTGTGTTTCTATTACGGTGTATATTAAATAAATAGTTTGTTCAAATATGTATTTTATTTGATGTATGAAATAATTATATGCATTGTTCATGATTCAAATATATTTTTGAAGCTTTGACATGATAAAAAATTATTATATTTTGTTTGTTAATTTGTCATCTTAATAGTTTTTGTTCGGCCTAACGACTCGTTACCCAAATTGCTACAAGAGTTCCGCGCATGAATGAACTCCGTTTGTTTCCAAGAAAAATGTTTTCTTGAAAACATTTTTTCTATTTTTCGGTGTTTGGTTATACATAATTTAAGTAAAATGTTTTAACCAATGCAGTAACATCTCCATTTGTGACTTTTACTTTGTTCGAAGCACAAAAAGTTAACTGGTTGGAAGAGCCAAAATGAAATCTAAAATGCAGCTCCACAAATTATTGCAATTTGCAATAGTTTATTTTGACACGTAGGAGGTGCTATGATTGCATCAGAGGCTAATAGGGGATGTGAGATATTCATTTCCTGATTGATTTGGGTTGTCTTTCCAAGATCAAGTTCCTCTTCATATTATTTGCTAACTATGTTCATACTTTTTGTATTCTGTTTCATCATGTTTTTTGTGAAAAGGATTTTGGTTTTGTTTGGAAGAGGATAAGAGAAAGATGATGGATGTCTCCATGAAGCGTTAGTAATTTTTTTTCTCTATATAATTCTAATGCTTGTAAGGTGTTTAATAAAATGCTTATTTGAATTGTGTGTCAAAAGTTAAAGCATTAGCTAAAGTGCGTTATAAATTCTAACTATATTTTTTTTCAAATTACGAGCAACCAAACACCAAAAAATATTGTTAACATAACCATTTTACACAAACAAAAAACATTTTACATGAAAAATATTTTTTACCGTAAAATATTTCACGTCAAAACAAACGGAACAGAAAAGAAAAAGGTAACAAGAAAAAGGACGAAAATAGGGGGGAGAGAGAGAGAGAGAGCAGGAGGAGAATGAGTGGAGAGAGAAGGATAATGGAGAGGGAGTGAGAGAGAGAGAGAGTGTGTGTGTGTGAATGGAGTCGTTGAAAAATAAAAATGAAAAGAAGAGGAAAAGACAACGAAAATACATAAAAGAGAGAAGGAGAGGGAGAATCTGGGGGGCAGCAAAGAAGAAAATAAGGGAGAGAATGAATGAAGAAGAAGGAGAATGAAGAGAGAGAGCGAGAGAATGGAGCTTTTGAAAAATAAAAGTGGTAAGAAGAGGAAAAGACAACAAGAAAGAGAAATAAAATAGAAGACAGAGAAGGAGGAGGAGAATGAGTTCGGGCAATCTAGATTAAAGCCAATTCAAGTTTTTCCTACTCATTGACGCGCAAGGGGGCGGGCGGGGGCATGGTATTTCTCACGTTTTGAAAAATTATTCTATACTTTATATAGTTTTTAGTATTTATAATAAATTAAGTATATTCACCTCTCTAAGTTTTAAATTTTTTTTGTACCCTATATAATTTTGAATATTTATGATAAATTAAGTGTATTGGCCCCTCCTAAAATTTTAAAAAATTTCCTTAGATCATTTGTTCTTTTTAAGTATTCATAATAAAATAGTTATATTGCCCCTCTAAAATTCAAGTAATTTAGTTTGGTCTTTAAAATTCAAGTAATTTTGCATTGTTGTTGTAGTCTAGAAAATTTTTTTTACAAGAAAGTAGCACTTATATTTTTTAATACTGCATTCATTATTATTTTTATCTTTTTTATAGCTGTTGGGTCTCATACTACATAGTTTAAATCTAAGTTATCATGTTAGTAAATGGTACAATGGTATACCTCTAATTGTTTTTCAACTTTGGCCCTCCCTTCGTGAAATTTCAGGGTCCGCCACTGCAGGCAGGTGCTAATTTTTCAAATTCTACACATAAATAGTAAAGATAACTAACAATTTTATTTTTCTAGTTTAGGAAGATAGAGAAAAAATTTAAAGAAAATATAAAAAAGTAACTTTCCTTCTCATTTCGTAAAAAAAAATCTTACTCCTTTTCTATTATTTTCTCTTTCCTGTTCAAAAGTTCAAAAAGGTTTTCAACGAACTCATTATTAGTATATAACAATAAAAAAAAAATAAAAAAAAGAAAACTCTACAAGTAATGAGGTGAGGGATTTAACAAAATCGAAGAGCCTGAAAACCAGACCTCTTAATAAAACATCACCCAAATCTCTTAATAAAATATGCGTTACAAAAGAATTGTTAAATAGAGCAGTTAGGATTTGTATTTTGAATTACTGTTAAATATGAAGACAATAGCAACATGTCCTTTTCGGCCTGTTTGGAACTTAAGAAGGAAAGAAAAAATAATTAAAATTTTCTTTGCTTGTCTAATTTTAAAAAAACAAAACAAAAACCAACACACACACTCTCTCTCTCTTTTCACTTTCTTTTTTATTTATAAATTTCTCTTTTCCTTTTCTTAATTCCCTTCCCTCCTCTTCCCTCTCCCAGATTTCAAACAGGCTCTTTATATTCAAATGTCAGGCAGTTGAGATTTGTCAAATACTGACAATTCTGATATGTTATAGTTACCAGTGTCGGGTCACGGCATGAATACAGTAGCAATTGAGGAAAATCTATAATGACATCTAATTGTTGAGTATTTCTTTGTTGAGCCAGATTCACCTAAACGATAGAGTTAATATGCCTGCCTTTGATCGAGTGCTATTTCTATAAATAAAAAAAAATATTGAGTAGCAGGGTGGATCCAAAAAATTTGTAAAAAAAATATTGAATAGCAGGGTAGTTCCAAAAAATTTGTTGAAGAGGATCAAGGTAAAAAATTTTAAAATTTGAAGGGTTAAGGTAATGTTTTAAAAATTTTAAGGAGGTATACACTATTTCATGTCAAAAATACACCAAAATATATGGGGCTAAAAGAGAATTTTAAAAGCTCAAGGACCGAGCCCCCCTGCCCCTAGGGTAGGTCCGCCCTAGATGAGAACATGCAAAAACATAAATGCTAATTCTCAAATTATAAATAAAATAAAGTCATTTTCAATGTATATTATAAAACAATAATTTATTTGCTAATATCTCATTTGATTACGCAGTCAATTCTTTATGAATTTTATTATTAAAAAAACTTTTTTTTACTGTTACGATGGTGGCCAGTAAAATCAATACAAATTTTACAAGCAAATGATTATTTTTGCAAAGGATGAAGAAGTGTTTATAATTTAAAAATACACCCATCCCAAACTCCATCTTGTGCTATAATGTTATATTAGTGCATGTCGTTATTATTTAATAACATTTAATCTATTTTGTAATCATTATATGACATTAAATAATCCATCTCTTGGATATTTGAATTAAAATATCTACACACTAATTTTGAACGACTACGAAATACATGTTTTATATTCAACTTTTTCTATTCACAAAATTAAGCATATTATTTTATCACTACAATGAATTAGATTTAATAAAATCATAAATCAATTGCACTTGCACCACATAGGTAGGACTTGAGAATAGAAAAATGATAAACAATGTGAAAAAAGTAATAATTAAAAAAATAGCATTTTTATAAGGTAAATAATGCAATTGCACCCACATGCCCTCACAGAAAATCCGGCCATTGAATATGAGATTCATTGTCCTTTTCTTTAACTCATGAGTTATTTCTTTTCTTCTTTTTTTTTTTTTCAAATCAGGTGTCCAGTCGAGCTTTTGCGCACTTTGACTAATTTCAAAATCTGTGTAATCTCTCATCTCATACAAACCGAGTAATTACCAGACCAAAGATAAAAAGTTAAAACCACCTAAGAAGTTTCAAACTTGAAACTTTGGAGAAACCAAATTTTCAAACCCCAAAGTCTTGACCAACATGCCAACTCGTTGGGGTTCTTTATTTATTCATCAAGTCAGTGGATCAACGTCTTAGACAATGGATGCAAGGAATTGTATTACCAAATCATTAACTCTTTTAATAGTGATGGGGTCAATTGACGTACAAAGGAAGTTGTGCCACATATTGTAGCGATTTGGTGGCTGAATGGGCCTACAAATTCAATTGTTCTAGATTGCAACTTGAACATTAATAGCAGTAACAGATACCAACGGTAGCAATAGCATCAATAGATCTGCAATTGCACTGTCCTAAAATTTATTAATTACTTGACAATGTTCAGACTTGCCCTACGAGATTCCAGTTATTTTAACAAGCATTGCTCTCCAACTTGTGATCTTGAATTTCAAGAGAATTGAAAACTTCTAAAACGTTCAAATTGTTATCAATTGCAACAAACATAGATCAAAGATCTAAAGCTTAGCTTACATAACCTCCAAAAAAAGTGCAAGTACTAGAAGCTTATTTAGATAGATGGTAAGGCCGGAGCAGTATGGAGTCATAGACAAACTTGGAGGAGCAGCATGCAAGATTGGAGGGCTTGCTAATTCTATCTCCCCTGATATCAGTGCCTTAGAAACAACCCGCTGTATAGCCACCATCAACACAAATGACCTGCCCGGTAATGTATGAAGCGGCAGGAAGGCAAAGGAATGCCGCCAGTGAAGAAATCTCTTCTGGCTCTGCTATGGGGCGGAGAGGAGTCCGAATCATTAATTGCCTATAGGCATTGGAAATGGATGGTTCAATATCCTCCTGTAGACAATGAATTCGAAATGTAAGTTTTGGTTACGGTTTTGGTTATATCTCCATTTTTGTTTTTGTTTTTATTTTTCGTGTTTATAGAAACAAAAAAATAGAACCTTTTCAATTTATGTATTCTAGGAAACAACAAAAATGTGATCATTAAAAACACCATAATTTTTTTAAAAAAATTGCCAAAAACAAGTTTTAAAATTGATTTACCAAACACAATAGTGTTAATAGTATTCAGTTTACCATACGCGAATTCAACAAATTTCATAAAACGAGACAAAAAATATAAATTAAAACCATAACCAAATGGTCAGAATTTGGGAGAAACCAAGAAATGCAGCACAAAATTGACAGTGTATTTACGAAAATAGTTAGAAAAAAAGCTCTGGGTGAGGGGAAGAGCAGTACAGCTTTCATAATCGTGGTTTTCACAGCCCAGGGTGCGACAGTGTTGGTGCGAATGTTGTCCTTTGCCCATTCACAAGCCAAGTTCTTTGTTAGCTGATTGATTGCACCTGAAAAAAGTTAACCAGCATAGTAAATTGGAAAGCTTTATAAACAATGGACTTTCAAAATTTTTTGCCTTATGACACTTACCTTTAGTTGCCGCATAGGCTGAAATTGCAGGCAGGCCCGTCACACCGGCAACAGAGGAAATGAATACTATATTTCCATTTCCTGATGCTTTCAAGAGGGGATGTGCAAGTTGGCACAGATGATAAGGGGACTCAACATTAAGTCTCATTAAAGTTGAGTAATCTTCAGCAGTGCTCTCTGTAGCTGGTTTGAGTAGAGATGATGCAGCATTGTTCACCTAAGGCATTTAATAACATGCCAACAGTATCAGTCCTAGAAAATGTGGCATAACCTATGTTATTCAAGACTCTTCTAAAATGTATGAAATACTAATGTTTTTCATTCTATACTCAAATAATTCGCTGGATAATGTTAGACAGTTTTTCGAGGCAAAGGACGAAGAGGTAGGGGGATAGGGGGTCTCCCTGTCTCAAACCTCTCCCCGGGGTGAAGCTTTCTGTGATTTCCCCATTCAAAAGGATGGACAGTTGGGAGGAGGAAACGCAGCACATAATCAGCAGGTATGAGATAAGTGTCCGACATGTATTCATCCAATAAAAATATTTACTGAATTGATAAAGTGTCCTATATGAAATGCTTTATAATGCCTTGTAAATATTATTTTATTTTATAAAATAGAATACATTTATTTAAAATTCATCATTTTGCAATGTCTTTATGTGCTTGGACATGAGAGTTTGATTTTCAACACTTAGACATATACAAGCACCTGTACTTAAGTCCATGCAACACAACAACTTAATTGCGAAAGAACAGAGCATTTGTAAACTGAAATATTCCCATGGAGAAGGTGTTTAACAAGATAAAGAAATTAATGAACAGATATGAAGCTTGCATTTATAACTTAAGAGTCTCAATCCTAATATAGGACCTATTGAAGAAAGCAACAGTGCAACACAACTTAATCCTAATTCATGACTTCAACAGGCATCGTTAATGGGACAAATTTGGTAGGGAATCACAATAATGGATATAAACAAATCTTCATAAAGCTTACATTGGCAATGGCCCTTCAATTTTTCCTTCTGTTTTCATTTAATAATGGCCTGCAAGTTTGTGTTCATGTACGTGAAATATAATAATGTGACTGCTAGATATTTAATCCTAAATTCAAGAGGGAGCCTGGCCCGAAGCCCTTTTCAATCAGCCATCGCTGTTCTTTTCAGCAAGTTGTTATATATATTACTTGATCAGTTGTCTTCGCTGCTCCTAAATTGAAGAGGGAGCCTGGCCCGAAGCCCTTTTCAATCAGCCATCGCTGTTCTTTTCAGCAAGTTGTTACATATATTACTTGATCAGCTGTTTTCGCAGCTCCTAAATTCACGAAACCATCAACCAAATATTTTTATGGACATAATTCCGTTAGCTTAATATATATTGTTGAGTCAATTTCTAATGACTTAATTTTTTGGGATAATCGGTGATCTAGTATTATATCAGTACTTAATTGTTGAGACTTATTTCCTACTAGTTTAAGTGTTTGGAACAATTGATGACAATCTTTTGGGATAATCGGTGATCTAGCATTATATCAGAACTTAATTGTCGAGACTTATTTCCTACTAGTTTTAAGTGTTTGGAACAATTGATGACTTCAAATGGTGCAAGAGCTCTGCTTCGCAGAGTTTAGTTTCATGGCACATCCCCTTTGGCACCCCGTTTGATTATATTATCACCAGGGGGTGCTAGTTTGAAATAAACTTGAATTGGAGTAATTATTGGGTATAACAATGATATCACGTAATCATGTTGATGTAATACAATGAGTCAATATATTATAATCACATAATTATGTAAATCTTAATCATTAAGAGTGTTAAGTTTAAAATTTAAAATTTAAAATTTTTCACCTAAAACTAGATGATATCCTAATGAATATGATTTTACATACTCATATAATGACCCTAAGAGGTTGGCATAGTAGTCAAGACTTGAGTTTTGAGGGTTCTGTCCAAGATTTCATATTTAATACCTTTTAGATACTATTAACTCTTTAAGGTTATCCCAGAATTTTTGACCTGATAATCTTATCGGAGTTATGTGGGATAAGAGCACTACACAGACTTTGGAATTAGCTTGGCCCAAATATCCGGTCATAAAATAAAAAAAACAAAATTATGTTCATATAATTATGTATCATTAGTACCTAACTGTATTAACGTAATGACGTGGTACAACTATAATCCAATATTTTCTCCTTGAATATGGGTGCTCTGCTGGGATATAGTCTGGCAGGCCACACCAGAGCCACACATAAAATGATTACTCATGTGCATACAAATCACTATGAGAAGAAAGGTAGTTGCAGAGCTTTCGAGTGTTATCATGAACTTACAAGTATGTGGAGCTTGCCATCAAAGACAGAACATACAGTCTTCATCAGCTCCTCCTGTTGAACTCTTGATGACAAGTCGCACTCCGAACCGCTTACTTTATATCCCTTACCTTCCCATTCTTTCAGCCTCTCATCGAGCTCTTTCTGGTTCCTAGAACACGTATGTACAGCAGCCCCAAATCCTGCTAGTTCCTCTACTATGGCATATCTAAAATTAATCCATAAAACCAAAAACAACCCATGAGAAAGAAGAAAGAAAAAAGAAATAATTTAGAGATTGATGAGAAACTTGTAATTGGGTACTTACCCAATGCCTCTGGTTCCACCAGTGACAAGAGCAGTCATTCCCTTGAGAGACCATCTCTTGTCTCTGCAACTCAACTCTTCACTCGCCATGTTCTGATGTTTATAGCTGCAACTCCTTTTCCTAGTGGTTGATGGTGTTGGGGGGGCTGGTAGTCCATATTGGCTGCTTGACGAGCAAAATATAAGCACAAGGGTCAACACAGGGGATAGGTGGCAACTGGCAAGCGGTCTCAGTCAGTAATTGGCGCCATATCTTCTTGTTAATCGGCATTGTTTTTCCTGGTATCCAAGAGTAATTCAAAAGCTTTGACAAAAACAATAGGTAGGCCCATGTTTTTTTATTATTTGGGAGACCAAACATGTTACATTGTATTATATAATATATTTTTGGTCACAATCAATTGATAGTTCCCCTTGGTTAAATGGTAAACAGGGGGATTGATGAATTAAGGATTAGTTATGTTTATTTCACCAGATAAACATGTAGAATTGGATTATTAATCTCGACTCTTATCTCATGTTTACTTTTACAAAAGACGAATAAGGTAATTAATTCAAGGGTGGAGGTGCGATGACTTAATGTGAGAATTCAGGGTTAGATGTTAAATGACAAAATTATTTACCAAAGAATTACTAATATCAATTATCCTATTATCTGGTCTTATCTCATTTTGCGGTATGCCCAATGTGTGATAGATCTAGCTTTAATTTCAACGTCTAATAAAGTAAAAAGAGAACTAAACTCAGCTTGACGAGTTCTGATCATGTGGTGTACAAAAGATGCTAGAGGCCCTCCAAGATGCTATGATGTGGCCGGCAGCAACTTTGACATGCGGGTTAAGTAACCCAGAAAACAAACAATGAAAAGACATTGTGGTGGTGACAGGATCAAAGGATGCTAAACTCACGGCCAGCCATTTTTGACCTCATTGTCGATGAACACGCCAGACCAAAACGGTGCAGCGAGTGACTCTTTGTCTTCTGCATTAAAACGGTGGAGAGCGACTTTGTCCTTTGGTGAGATTTTCGGTGTAAAATTGTACGAAGAATAATGTGATTGTTTGTAATTTTTTTTATTTTAAATAAAAAATTTATTATTTTGGTTCCTAATTTAAAAAATTTTATTATCACATTATTTTGGTTAAGTTTTTTGTATAAAATTTTTATAAAAATTTCATATGTACGGTCCTGTTTAGTAACGCTGTTTAGTAAGCTGTCAGTTTTTATTTTTTATTTTGTGTTTTTATTGTTTATGTTTTTGTGTATTTTATGTGGTCTGGTGATAAGCATTTGTAAATTATCGTGATGCCCATTTTAGTATTTTTTATTTTTTTTTCATAATTTTGTAAGCAACTAAAACTAAAAAAATTAAATAATCATTATTTTTTAAATTAAAAAAAAAACAAAAAACAAAAGCAAAAAATATTACTAAATAGGGCCGTAGACATTGTTTGAGTTTTAGTTTCAATAGATAAATTTTCTTGAATGCACGAGATTCCCATAGGCATGACATGAAAACTACTACTCATTCCATCCTGTCGGGCCCCTAATAGTATGAGTTCGGAATTCTAGAAACAAACTCACCATGTTATCATCCTAGAACCCACAGGTTGGGGTAGGGATTGGCAGGGCCAACCACCAAATAAATAACATAGCTTGATGGTTGAATATGAGCAGGCAAAGTGTCACGATCTCACATTTGCGGGCTAATGTATCATGTACAGCTTCACATGATATTATATATATATATATATATATATATCCACTTTGCTTTTTAGCCTAGATGGTTACAAAATGTGTACAAAATATAAGTCTCTGCTTATATATATGTCACTTTATTTTTATTTTCATTTTATTAGGCAATGACTAACACGTAAGTAAGGCACCACTTCTACTCCCCACACTGTTGAGTGAGTATGTCATCCCTTGCAAGAACAATAAATCCTCTTATTGGGTCATCCCGCACTTCCGGTTGGTTTAAGTTCAAATACCATTCTGTCACACCGAATCTTAGGATAAATATAGTGTGCTATGTATATCGGGAAGTAACAAAATTGTCCATTGTGGACATGGGCTGACATAATGCATGTCTAAAATTTCGGGGCCGGCTGGACTCTTCTGAGGTTGACTCTTAAGAGCTTGGGTGCGGAACCTCATGTGGGCCGAGAGACCACTCTGTTGCCGAAAGGCCTTGCTGTCAAACCCAAGGTGGCCACTGGAATGGCCGGGTAGAACTTACACTAAAAATAAATTTTATCAAGCCTAAAATTAAATTTTAAGTCCGTTCAATTTAAAAAATTTCATTCTCCAGCCTACCCAAGCCCTCCCATTTAACTTAAAATTTGTTTAATAAATAATATTTTTCTCTAAAAATAATATAAAGTTTAATTACATAAATATACAAATATATCAAAATATAAAAATACATTATTTTATATATATTTCGGAGTAGGCCGGACATTAAAAATAATTTTTAAGCTTGCTCATTAAACTAATCAGGTCTAAAAATATTTACAATCCTTATAATTTAATGACAGACTTGAGTAGGCCTATCAAACTCTCTAATCCATGACCACCCCTATGTCAAACCGCAACGAAAGATGGAAATTGTTGTGGCATCACTTTGAAACCAGTAATTTACCATATTCACTGTTGCTGCATGATCAACTTATCACATCATATACAAGCCAATTAGTCTCAATTATCTTGCAATAAGGCATCGATCGAGAAGTCAATTGTAATGCACAACTTTATTGAGGATCCCGTGAGTTTCTTGAGCAAAGCAAATCATGCTCCCATTAGCATTACTATTTTTCTCTCTTCTTTCTAGCTGTTAAGTTTTAAGGTTATGTTTGCCATATGAGAATAGGATAAGAATAGGAATGAAATGATTATTCTCATTGTTTACTTAGTAGGAATGAAATGATCATTTGTATTATATTGTTTGATAAGACAACTTAATAATGCTAGAATATAATGAAATTGTGGTATATAATTATAATATTAAAAATATTATTTATTATTTATTAAATATGATTGGGTGTTTTGTAGTGGTGGGTGGTGGTGGCGGCAATGGGTGGTGCTGGGCAACAATGGTGGATGTTAGTAGTTGATGGCAAAGGATAAAAATTGAAGAAGATTTTTGTTAAAAATAAATACAAAAAATAGAAGTATTTATTTTTTCAAAAATTTTCAACTTTTTAAAATTATTTTTGACTTATTAAAATAAAAAGCACAAAAAAAAAACATTTACCAAACATGTTTTATTTTTTCAAGATTTGACAAAAAAAATGTTATCAAGTTTTATTTTATATTCTCATTCTATGAGAGAAAGGAATAGTCATTCCTACTCTTGAAAGAGGAAACAGTCATTTTAATAAGATGTGAGAATTTTTATTCTTCAAGAATGGTCGTTTCAGCTTAAATAGTGGTATCAAACCTCTTAGGTGCTATTAACTCTTTAGAACCATCCCAAGTTTTTAGCCTGGTAATTTCATGGTTTGTATGGGATGAGGAGACTGCATAGATTCCAGAATTAGTCGAGATGTGCTTAAATTAGCTCGAACACCCGATTAGTTAAACAAAAAAAGATCACAAATAAGAGAATGAGAATGACCATTCATTTTTATTTCATTTTCTTGTACCAAATATAGCCTAAGGGTGTTAGCTCATAATCTTAATTTGTTAGAAGAGTTACCTTTTGGCGGTCCAAAGTTAACTCTATCTAAGGCCCATTACGCCAATTTTTTTTTTCCTGATCAAATGTTTACACCAGCTTACACATATTTCGATTAATTTTAAGGTCTGTATAGTCTTTTAATCCCATACAAATTGGATAATTACCAAGTCAAAAGACTTGAGAGAACTCTTGTACTTGGCAACAATAAAACATCCAGGCAAAAATAAAAACATCCAACTTCCTTTTAAGAAGCTATGAGTTCTGGCCTACTGGACTAATTGGCCCATTATGCCGGTTACTAAAAATAAAAGTTGTTAGTTCTATACCAAGGCAGGGCCGGCTCAAGCCTTAGATAATCAAGGCGATCGCCTAAGGCCTTTAATTTTTTAGGGCCTTAAATTTTTTAAAAATAATTTATTATAATTTTAGTCTAAAATAATTTTTAAATATTTTGTTTGTAAAAGGCCCCTCATCTTAAAAAAAAAAGGCTAAAATTACTTACACTAATTAATTTAATAAAAGAGTAAAGTCATGATTGTCACTTTTTTCTAAATAAGATATGTCAAAAGTCTCCTAAACAACTTTTTCTCTCTATACGAAATAAATAAATTTAGAAAAGGCAATAGTCTGAACCTATAAAACTCTCTCTCTATACGTGGCCCAAATTAAAAATAAATTATCAAATATCATTAATTTCAAATAACTCATCATATTATATAATTCATTTTTTCTATTAACATATTCTTCTTTAGTACTCTTATTTTGTGTTAGTACAACACTACTCTTTATTTTATTTGGCACTATTCAAAATTGACACTATTAAAATTAATATTTTATCTATGTTGTTGAATAACTTTGTTTGTAATTTTCTTATTTCATAATTTGTTTTGTCGTTGTTAGTAAAAATATTGCTACTTTGGATATAATTTTGTGATTGGTTTGTTCTAGTAGTTCTCATTCATATCTACAATCTTATTATCAATGGTGATAAATGAGATTTTATTGTTGTATAGTTCTAGACTTCTAGTATTATCTAAAATTCAATATTGTAAAAAAACCTCATCAAAAAGTAAAATAATAAATTGTATATACAAATTTTATAATAATATTAAAAAAATCTCATCAAAATTTCTTGCCCTAGGCCCTAACAGTATTGAGCCGGCCCTGTAGCCGCCCGGGGGGGGGGGGGGGGGGGCGGCGGCGGGACCAACCTTCTGAATTACCCTAGGCCCTAACAGTATTGAGCCAGCCCTGTAGCCGCGGGGGGGGGGGGGGGGGGGGGGGGGGGGGGGGGGGCGGCGGCGGGACCAACCTTCTGAATTACCCTAGGCCCTAACAGTATTGAGCCGGCCCTGTAGCCGCGGGGGGGGGGGGGGGGGGGGCGGCGGCGGGACCAACCTTCTGAATTAGCAAAACAAGCACGAGTAATTCCCCGGATTGGACATTTGCTTGGGCCGAAGGTATTTCCGGGATTTCGATTGAATCTGATGCAGCTGTTGCCAATTATGCATGGTGAGATTTGGGCCGTTTGGTACATTTATTTTTTAGTGTTTTATTTTTTATTTTTTTTTGGAGTTTATAAGTAAAAAAAAATTAAAATTTTTATTTATTTGTTTTTATAAATTAAAAATAAATAAAAAAATTAACGTTTTTACTTATAAATTAAAAAAAATTAAGTCGAAAAGATGTACCAAATGTGCCTTCCGCTCCTTTTGCATCGTGGAGTTCAACTTCTATGGCAATGGAAATTGAGCCACAAGTTTAGCCGTTTAGGGAGAGTAACCAATGTGCTGATTGACTGGCCCGAAAAACCTGTAACTTGCCCCAGGAACTCATTGGCCCAGCTTTACGCTCTTCATTAGACGTTGATTACATGGGTGCCTACTAGATTACTGTAAACAAATTAAGGGTGCGTTTAGTTTTGTTTTTTATTTTTGTTTTTTATTTTTTTAAAAATAAAAACATAAATAAAATACTAAAATAAATATATTTTCTGATTCTATAATATTGATATAGTATTTTTAGAAGAACGGTAATCTATAAATCTCATCATTAGACCATAAAAAACAAAAAACAAAAACAGAAAACAGAAATAAGCAACAAAAAACAAAAACTGACAGCACTTCTGAACAGAATAATCTTGTTTTCGTGTTTTGTGAATCTTATTTCACATTCAAAGGGATATATATATATATATATATATTTTAAGTCATCACTTGACTTAAAAATTAAAACTATTAAATAAAGACTTAATAATGTATATCGAACTCTTCAACACTTTTTTTCAAATACAATTTTGCCTGGAATATAGAGATGCGACGTAAAAAAAACATAGAAAGAAACATAATGCAATCTAAAATAAGCTATCACTTCACCTAGACACTTAAATTGTTAAGTAGAATCCCAAAAATACATATCAAACAATCCAACAATATTTACTAAAAATTTTACTCCCGTTATTAACTTAAAATAAAACTAGTGCTTGTTGATCGATACTCTTTACCAAGCTTAGTACTCGTTGTGTAAGATAAAAGTGTCGAGGGTTCAAGAGTGTTTTTATTTAAGATTCTATATATTATAAAAGAGTGCGAAACGCGTGTAAAACATATCTCTCTCTCTCTCTCTCTTTGTGGCTTTCATGCACACATACAGCACGTACCATGTTACTTGAGTTGTAAATTAAGCTGGTGTGAATGCTCATATGAACAAATGTCATTTAGTCACGACGTGCTATAGCTAGAAGATGACAACTACAACACCCCATGAAACAAGGACGGATTGATTTCCCCTCCTTCCCGTCTTAGTTATCTTAAAGAATACTTTTCTCTAATTTATCAATCAGTTTCAGTAAAATCAAACCTTCACAAGAGGGCCCTCTCTCTCTCTCTCTCTCTCTCTCTCTCTCTCTCTCTCTCTCTCATAATGTAATGTATAGTTAATTGTTTTCTAAAGACACGGAAAGGGATGTTTAACCAAATTCTTCAAAGATATACTTGTTTATGGATCTTGAATTGTCCTTTATTTTCGGATCAAATCTAGCTGAAAATTCTCACTCAGTCAAATGGTTGAACCAAAGTCGTGTTAAAGACATCTATTTAAGGAACAAAAGGAATTTATTGAAAATTTAAGACAAAGTTCCTTGCTTAGTTAGTCATCTCTTGCAGCTGCACGGATGCTTCTTGCAAGAGCGAAGGTGGTGACCAAGAAACACACAATTAGTCAATAAAACAATATAACTACAGTAAACGATTAACAGAAATCCCTCACTATTTTTCCCCAATATCCAAACCACCATAGAAAATTTTAAAAAGTTCCTTTTATACTACATGGCTAACAAATTCAAAAATCAGTAATGAATCAAGAGACGATAAACTAATTTATAGGTCAATAGACTGGGATAAGTTCTTCAATCTTCAACTATGAATTAGTTAATGTAGTTAAACTTATATTAGGATATGTACCTGCTAACCTTTGTAAGCTGAAAATAGACTGATGACATCTACTTGTAAAAAATTTTAATTATTTGATTAGCATGTATGTGAGAGATTAGATTAAAAGGACGGTTCTATTTCACCTAAATTTGTCTGTATGATGTTTAAAAATGAGTTTGTTCAGATGCTAATGGCCTAGCAGACACTTTCCCTTTAATATTCCTTAGATTATTTTATGTTGAAAGAAGTTATACGCGATAATTATCGAGGCAATCAAGCAAGAAATGAGCTAGATATGATCCACAGTCATATAAATAAAGGCATAGTGACCATTGCACAATTAAACGAGCAACAAATGACAGCTTGTATGAAAACAAACCATGGTTTCAATAGATTGTAAAAGTTCTTCAAAAATTTTGAGAGAAGATCGATGTAGAATAAACATATAGATGTTGCTCCCTATTATTTCCCAATCACCCAGTTTCATCTCACACTTGATATCCTTTATGCATCCTCATGTTTAAAAAATTCTTAAGCTTTTGTCCTCTGTCTCTCTCTCTCTCTCTCTCGTGTCATTATATTAACATGAAAGAAGACGTACAAGGAGAGCCTTTACCATTTTTAATTTCAAACCACTTGAGAATGGAGACATGCATATTAAGTAGAATCTATTAAATAGGACAATCTTTCTGCCATATTTTAATACAAGAGAAACCTTAAATTGTATATAATACCTGGGGAAGGTATATGTCCATTTTCTCGTGTCTCATCTTTTGGAATTTATGGATTTTGGCTATGAACAATAATACCCATTTACCTTAGCTAGAAAAGTCTCTAAATTTGTCTATGCAGCTTTATTTCAGTGATTCCTTTTCTTATCAGAGTAAAACAAGAAGATTAAATGTTATGTTTCTTCTGTAATTCCATATCATATTAGCAAGTTGTTCTATTCCTTTCATCCAAAAAATGACCTGTTGGGTCATTGAAAAATATAAGGATGATATTATAGTCCCTAGAATGTATGTGTAACACTGTTAAAACGCAGTAAGCAGACTACTAATCATGAAATAAAACGATGAATGTATATATATTAATAGAAACCAAATGGTGTCACAAACCGTGAGGAAAATGTGAGAATTCTTGTGGAAAATAAGCGTATCAGCTGCCCGACATAACATTGAATTCGGTTCCGGATATGGCTCAATTAGTGACCTGGACCAATCAAAGTGCTATTTACTAAAACTAATTGGTATTTAGAGATAATTCAATGATATCGTAACAACCGGACTAGAAACAAAAAATGCTTAACATGCAACAATATCTCAATTTTCAAGATCATAGTTCACAATTTTTTTTTGGTCCAATGATGATGGCCTACACGGTGGGGTAGCCTTCCTCCTATACCTAACTCTCCTAATCTAGATGAATGTGGAATTAAATCCTAAAACTCTAGTACCACATATATCGACTTTATCAGTTAAACTAGTTTACACTATCAAATTTAAAATTCTAGAGAGTTTAAAATCTTTGAGTTTAGATAAGAAAAGAAAGTGGATATGGTTATTTTGGTGACCTTAGTGGAGGGGAAAAAAAAACTTGGGTAATATATAGTCGTCTTCATTTTTTTTTTTTTTTTAGCTATTTAGTCTTGATCATGATATGCTAATTACATAAAAGCATGAACTAATGAAGCTCTCCCAATACCGCTGAAGTCATGTTGGTCCAATGGACCACCCATGCTCGTCAAGTTGACATAAAAAAAATTAAGGACTTGACCACTGTTAATTACCCATTGATACCACAATTATTTTAAGAAGTGTCATGGATGCAAAGACCCAGGAAATTTCAAATTCATTCACTAGAGGGACGAAAGGTAATATGGAGGACAAGAATTACAGGTTAAACTTGTAACAATCAAGGTTTGAATGTATAGACTCTAATCTCGTAACAAAATAATTGAACTTTCTACATTAGCAGACGCTTCACCGGACTGTCTGGTTTTGTGCCTTTTCTAGGACGCAAATTTAAATTAACAATTGCTGGCTAGCTTGAATATCAAATCATATCATGCCACAGAAGTGGTGGTTGAAGTGTTTTAGTCAAGATCTTGGAATATATTACGAGCTATCACACCCATGGTTAGTTAGGAGAAAAGCCAACATTAGGAGTATTTCTAAAATATAACTTCTTAATGTCTTATTCTGTGTCTCCCCCAACACAGAAAATAAAATAAAATCTTGTTCGAGGGGTTGGTTGATAAATAGGTAAAAGGTTTTGTGGTTTTTTTATGTGATGATGAAGTTTACCTATATTTGATAAGTAACAATGGTAGTATGAACAGATTGGCTTAAAAATATTACTACGATATAAAACAAGAAAGGAAAAGAAAGTTACATACTTTAGCTCTAAGCTGGATACGCACGGTTACAAAGATTTTCCACCTAGCTCTTCAAGAAAACACCAAAGCAAAAGATGGGGGTTAATTACCAAATAAGTTAATTAAAACCTTTGACAACAAGGGTCCATTTGGTATAGGGACAACTGGTTACAGAGGGTTCAATCTACTTTCAAGCATTTACAATTCCCCCACCGGGGGGGGGGGGGGGGGGGGGGGGGGGGGGGGGGGGGGGGGTGTGTTTGTGTGGAACACAAAACGAAAAACAAAAACAGGAAAAAGAAAAATGAGGATCATGGGCACATTTTCCACCAAATTAAGGGGGTATTGAAGTTAATTGGCCTATATTTGATTAATATGCAAGACTTGTCTTCTTTGATCTGGTCTTCATGAATAGCAAGTCTCCCTTCACTTTTTATATTATCTCCTATGGCCTATTCATGACAAAGGCTCCAATCCAATAATGTTCTTTAAATTCTAATTCTTCCATATTTGGACTCTTCACGGACTTGTCTCATGTCTCATCATGCTTGTATAAGGAAAACATTTCTGCAAAAACATTACACCAAATGAAATCTTGTTTTTTTTTTTTGAACAGCAAAAGATTAATATTGATAATGAAAAGAGATAATACAAAATGAGGACATTACAAGCCAGTTAGGCTTTACAAATATCCCACAAGATTCCATAACACCGAAGTGATGAACACAGTTCACAACTCAATCACAAACAACTAAAATAATGAAGGATCAAGAGATTTGTTATGCACATTATAACTTGCATTGTGAGTTTTTTTTTAATTTTTTTTTATACCTCAAAATTCTTCAATGGTGAAGACCTTTATCGTTTTAGACCAAAAAAATAAAATAAATTCAAGTCTAAACACATTTGCCAACATGAGAAGGCATAATATGAAAATGATTTAAAATCGTTAAGAGAAAGTATTAACTCAATATTCCTTGAGTTGTTGTATATTTTTTTTACAAGCTTCGCTTTAGTGATGGATTTCTATTGCTTTTCTTATCTACCGGTTTTTAATTTTTTAGTTGGACAACAAGTTACAGTGCCTGAATGTAAATCATGTAATGAAAAAGAAAAAAAAGTTACAGAACCAAGGATCGCAATATCAAATGCACCATCAATCATCAACCATGTAGCTAAAATGAAAAATGATTCCAAACACATGTTTATACTGATTGTGATGTTTGTTCTCTGTATAATTTAATGGTGGAAATGGGACCAGCGAGTTTCCTTTTCTTAGGGCCCAAAAGATGGTCCGTAATATATATACTAGGAAAAAATAATTGCCTTAATAATGTAAACGGAAAGAATATTTGCTGAAGACTTTGATGTGCCATATGTATTTTTTTTTAAGATAAAGTGGGTGTCCTCCCTATACTCACCCAAAAAAAAGAAAAAAAAAAGAAGTGTCCTTCCTAACTATAAAAGGTCTTGTATAGCTCATGTCCTTATAAATGAAAGAGGAGTCCAATTACCATTCCTTATTTGGTAAGGCTCTACTCCAATTCTTGTGATAGAACTTCTAGAGTAGTACTCTTGTTAAAACTGCGAAAGAATGAAGAAAGCGAAAGCAGGAGCAAGAGTGCAAAAGTGGAGAACCCCAAAAAATTCTCAAGAGAGCACTATTAATTCTATTGAGAATGAGATGTTAATCTCTTTGTAGGCCTTTATGAGTCATGCTTCGCTGCATATGATAGGGTAGAAAAGTCATACGTAGTTATACATTGAGTCACTTATACATATAGACACACACACACACACACACACACACACATATATATATATATATATGTAGTAGAATAGATATAGATAATTAGGGTGCAGTGGATAAATGCTCCTTAATGATCCATGAAAGTATATTAGGCCCAGAAAATTAATCAAAGAGCTGTACAAGTTCATCCTCTTCTCTTTTTTTTTTTTTTGGAACATCACGAGTTCGTCCTTTTGGGTCTCCTAAAATTGAATACCAAAACAAGGTGAACAATACGAAGAACTGTTTTCCAAAACATTCTAGCCCCAAGCAGCAGCAACATCAACATTATTGTTTTTGTGAAATGACATCTGAATAGAAGCAAGCACCCACATTATTAGTACATACATCAAAATGGTCACGAAGATATAAAATTTCTGCATTATTTGCATCACATACAAATGGTGCTAATTAGCGATGCATGTCTTCATGTGGGTTTAACAAAATTCGTGATTATTCAGCTCTTCGCGACTTGAGAGGCAGTTCTGTTTAGATATCAAAGGCCAAGTCCTAAAACAGTAGCAAGAATAGATATCAAAATATGCAAATATATATGGAAAAGTATACCATTTTGGATACTACATGGCAAAGCGATTATAAACGGCCTATACATCACCAAACCAAGTGAGGGATTACAAATTTACTATTGTTTGTGAAGTAAAATCTCACTTCTAGATCATGGTGTTAGGGATTTATACTAAAAGACATGTTTTGTCTAATAATTTTAGTATTTATTAATAAATTAATTATTCCATTTTCATGATAATTTATGTGAGCAATGTTTGCATTGCGTTATTTATTTAATGATTTTGCATGTGTGTCTCTTATTCTATATAGTAAATAATTTGGCGTGTAGAGTACGGCTTATATACAGAAGATCAGGTCATCGATTCTTATGGAATATAAGCTTATCGTTCACAGTTCTAGATGGAACTGGATACACTATCAGTAGGACTGTAACACAAAATTTTAATAGGTCTGTCTTGACTATGGAAAATGGCATAGTTTCAACTCCTTGCACTAATACATTTTATCTGTATTGAACAGGACCGTGTTGAGGTAATTATTTTTACACTGACTATATAAAATGATTAATATTTCATGATTATTATGAGTGTTTATGCTCTTAATCCTAATATAATAAATAGATACGTGCATGTAATATTTATTATTTTGATTCACAGAAGAGTGAGATTCTTTGTGGGTCAATAAACTCATTGAGTTGGACAATAACATTACGTTTATGGTGAATATTAATTATTGATGAAATCCACGTCCTGGTATAGGGATTGATGATACCCCTTGAGGAAGATTATAAGTTTTGATTATGTTAAACCCTGTAGGTGGATTATGAATCAGACATATCAAATAAGTTAAGTGGAAGGTCTCAAGGCATTAAATAAGTCTATTAAATTTAATTTTCAGTAATTTAATTTAATAGACGGATATCTGTAATCTTAACGTGATGAGATAAATAAGCATTAAATAATATGGAGCTCAAAATATAATTCCTTGTATGATAGGGAGTGCAATTATAATCCATTAGTGGTACAAATTATAATTTACGTAAATAAGGATTAATCCTGGTTAAATTAGGAATCCTTATTTGCGTAGAAAATCCTAGTTATACTAATCCTATGGTTTCTGTTGTACCATTTATATATATAGACTCTAAGAGTAGTTAGGGTTACACTTGCTCATAATTGAGAGATACACGTTTTTGTGAGAAAGAAAAACTCTAGCAGCTGCGAGCCCATTCTCTTTAGAATAAGGCGTGACGAGGAATACAACAGAAGTCTGAAGGTTAAATTCGAGCAGTTGATTCGTGCTTGTTGTTGTTACTTGTTATTCGGGATCAACTAGAGAGATATCGAAAGTATAATTCTAATCACGTAGATTAGATTATTTTAATCAGAACAAAATTTTTTGTATTATGTATATGTATTATAGCTAGGTCGTGAAAAATTTCATAGTCCCCACCACATGGCACATTAGAATTTTCAAATTTTATTTTTCCCTGGGTATAGCATTAATAATATGTTTGGTTCTTATACTTGTTAAGGGAAAAGAAAAGGAAAATAACTTAGAATAAGAAAAGCTAAATTCGTTAGTGTTGTGCTGTTGAGTAGGAAAATAGGAAGGAAATAAGAGGACATCTAGCCACTGTCACGGTAGCTGGACAGGTGCCCCCAGAACTGCGACGGTGGCTAGCATTTTTCAAGAAATAAATAAGGCATCTCTCAAAAAGTACATTTTCCGTCTAGATCAAAGTAGTTGTTTGAACTTTCATTTTTTTCTATGCAAATGTAGATCTTGAATTTGTTGAGAGGAAGGAAAAGGAAATGAAACTACTTGTATCTATTAGTGTTGTGCAAGATGCTCTTTGCTTATCTGACTGCATGCCTGGATTTTTACCATTCTGGCTGTGTGCTTGTCTGGCAGATGAGTGGTTGTGACATAATTCATCATTCTAGTGGGACTCGTACCTAGCATAATGAGAAGGTAATCACTCTTTAGCAAATTAGAACGAAAAATATGGTTCAAGCTGCTCTGGCCCTAAGCTAATGTTTAAATATATATTAAAGAATAGGAGGGCTTAGCTCTCTAAAATAGTCTCTATTAAGAGTAAGATTAATCCAATGGGACTAACTCTCAAAATGCATGCTAAGAGCCTAACTGGACGTGAAAACAAAAACATAAATGTCCAAATGTAAGAAAACTAACAGAAATGGGTCAGATGCCACCCATTCTGTTACCTCTTCTGCTAGAACCCTCATATGACTCTCTCTCTCTCTCTCCCTCTCTCTGTGCATGTGTTCCTTTTTAAAAAAAAAAAAAATCTCTTTTTGTTTTCTGATCTGCGTTTGACATTTCAATCAACTGATCTCAGTTTGCATGTAAGCACCCTCACCGTACAAGACAGAACCATTAGGACCCACACCACTGATTTTCTAAACCTTGTTTCCTCCATTGCAAAGAAATTGAAGGAAGGAGAAATGAAAAAAAAAATGAGCTGCCCATTACAGGGACTGTGTGGAAGCCCAACTAAAAACCAAATAAAGCAGCTACACTGAAACATCCAACCTAGAGTACCCACCAGTTCACCTTCCACAACCCCCCAAGTTAGCAAGAGTGGAAACATTTCTCATCAAAGCCCTCCCTCCTTTCCTCACTGATTCCCTTGTAGCTTTCAAAACACTCCAACTTGGATTTCCACTGCTCATCTTGTCATCTCCCACTTACATTCATTTCATTCTTCTCTTCGGAAGCTTGCCTTACAATCACTTCTTGATAGAGTTTCTCTCTCCTTGTATAGTGCAATGGAGCAAGCACGGTTTTGGATCGGATCAAAGCGAAAACATTGTTTGAGCTCTCATCTTCAAGCCTCAACCAACCCTTTGTATGGTGCATCGTGGGAAGAACAAGCTTTCGCAGAAGATGCAGCCGGTCCTCTTGGAGGTTGTATATGGCCTCCAAGATCTTATTCTTGTAGCTTTTGTAGAAGAGAATTCAGGTCGGCTCAGGCTCTAGGCGGTCACATGAATGTCCACAGGAGGGATAGAGCTAGACTTAAGCAATCTCCAAGTCCACATAATGAAATTCTTCATCACCACCATCAAAATCATCAGAACCATATTCTGAATCCTTGTACATCGTTGGATCTCCAATACCCTTCTCAGATTCGTACCGTGGTTTATAACCCTAACCCTGATTCTGATCACCTTGTTTTTGCATCACCTTCTCCACCTTCTAGGATTTCACCTCCACCTGCAAAAGTGAATAGTAATGAAAAGACCTTTGTCTCTCTTTTCTCTTCTCCAATTCTCGAAGAACATCACAAGAAGTCCTCCATATTTGCCCCTTCATCATGGTCAAACTTGGTTGCCGACAGGTATTTTCATATCTCGGATCCGAATAATGAAGAGAAGAATTCAAAATTCCTAGGGTCAAACAATAGGGATGAGGAGGATTATGTCACAGCAGATTTGTCTGTGAGCTTGAATTTGGTTGTTCGTCGGACTCGCCCAGCCTCATCTGGAGGTAAGGACGAGGCTATGACTTGCAAGAGAAGGAGAATTGATTCAACACTTCTACCATCCGTCCTGAAATCAAATTCAACTGATATACCTCATCTTCAATCAGAAGTTCTTGAACTTAGCTCTAGCTCGATAGAAGACTTGGATCTTGAGCTAAGACTTGGTGATCGGCCTCAGGTGAAGTAGAAAGGCAAAACTGTGTGCTTATATGAACGTACAACTTTCTCTTTTGTGCAATTCTGTTGTTTGTTTGTTTCTCTCTCTCTCTCTCTCTCTCTCTCTCTCTCTCTCTCTCTCTCTCTCTCTCTCTCTCTCTCTCTCTCTCTCTCTCTTCCTTCTTCCCCTTTGATCTAAAAGCCAAGGCCTCTTAGCTTTGTGCATGATGACTTCTTTCTGAATACTTGTGAATTTGCAGGGTGTAACAATAACCATATGGTATTCACAGAAAAGCTTGAAATATTTTAGTCACATATGAACAAGGATGCCCCCGAAAATAGAAATCTGTTTAATGTTAATTGTAGCATAGATATCAATTGAATCCATCGGTATTAACTATGCATTTTGGCCATGGAAAACAAGAAATTGAGATCGATACTATCTATGTCTGCAGAAGAATAGCACTTGTCTTCTTGTAATGATATTGCCAATTTTTCTTAACAGATGATTTACTGCAGAAGGAAGAAATGTAAGTTAAGATTTGGATTGGGGTTTGAGATTATTATTCCTATTTTCAAAGAGGAAAAGAGATGATTCTTTTTCATAGTGTTAAAGAAATGGAAACTGAATGCATGTTTGGGATTTAGGTTGAGAAATATCATGCACGCGCACGCACAAAGATCGTTTTGAAATTAAGTCAGGCTAGAACCCATGCATATTTAAAACTTCAATCTCCTATCCTTCAAAGGTTGAAAAAATTTTGTTCATATAATCTGTCAAAGTATCTGTTAAAATCCAACCTATAGTTGAGTGCATGTCTAGATCATTTGGTAAGAAGGAAGCTCTCTCTCTCTCTCTCTCCAATGTTAAGGTAATGAGATTAGTGTGTATGTGTGGAGTTTAACGTTGAAGAAACTGACTAAAACTATCATGGAATAGAGTGAACTCTTTTTCCCATTCAGTACCTCACTGACATTCTTATCAGAATGCAACTAAACTAACCCACAAGACACTCTCAGACATTTGTGTTTTCAAGGACACATAAAGTCAGATACATCACAACATCGATTCCCTTTTCTCTTGTACTATTATCATCATCATCATCAGAGATCTGTTGCAGTTTTACAGTATCTCCACATAAATCCACATACTTGTTTCTCTTTTCTCACTTTTCTCTCTTACTTCCCAATCCCTCCAAAAAAATGACACCAAGTCCATGGAATCACTCCATTTAAGTATTACACGACAATACACTTTTTTAATCACAAAGAGAATATTATCGCATCATGACTCATAGGCGCTAACTCCGCGCCTTTTTGTTTCTTCTGTCCTCTCAACATGGATGAATAAAGAATGTAAGATTGAAGGATAAAGAATAAAACTCTTCAAACCCTAACCCTAGCTAAAGTATATCAGCTACTTGAAATCTTGGAGGATGCAAAGCAATAATTCTGGTTTCTTTTCAAGGAAGGTTGATAGAACATTGCCAGCTTAAATGGGGTTGCAGAGAAACTGAGAAAGAACTGTTAATTGTAGAGAATTAAGTCATGGCCAAACGAATATATCCCAATAAAGGGGACGAATTAAAAGATTGTCTTAATGATTTGAAGGCATTTTTGATGTGGGTATTTGTATTCTAACGATGCTTGTGAAAGTGAAAGGTAGAGTACTGCAAAATAGGTGTTATTAGTAGATGGATAGTGAAATGTTTGGCTTTGGTTATTGACAAAAGTTCTACAGCTGTGTAAGAGGGTTTAGAGTTGATTGGTTAGGGTGGGTTGTTGAGTTGGATGGCTTGTCTGATGAGTTGCAGAGAAGTCTGAGTGAGGTTTTAGATGGGAGTGACCAGAAGTGCACATGGGGGATCAGATGTCGTTTCTGTGTTGTAGCAAGGGGTTAACATAGAATTTAGTAAAGGAATGGGGAGTTATTCTCAGCTAGCCCTGGGTTTCTCTGGGTTAGCTAGGGTATTGTGAAATTCCATTGCATTGATAAAGTATTTGAAGATTTCCAAGAAAAATATTCTATTGTAATCTGGTTGGTTGTTCTGAAGCAATTTTTTACAATTGTCTTGACAACTAAGGGTATATTTGCATGGGAGAAGGCTCCTCTCAATCTCACGAGCTTAAAATGTAGCTTCATTTTTAAATAGACAAGCTCTCTCTCTCTCTCTCTCTCTCTTTGTGTTGGGGGCGGGGGGTGGGGGGTGTTGTTTGTGTGGGTGAGTGGGTGGACTAGACCCAGCCACTCAAAAGTTCAGCTAGTTTCAGGCCACGTGACCAAACATGGACACAAATTTTAAGATGTACAAGCCGAACTGATAGGAAATAAAATCAAAACATCTTTCAGCAAAACATTGTTGTTGTTGTTTTTTTTTTTTTTTTGGATAAGAGCATATATAACATTGTTTTAGTTGTATGGATTCCATGATTTAAAACTGGAAGGGATCAATCCGAGCAGATTTGGCTTTGTTTGTGTACGCTGCTGTGAACATGTACATTCCAATCCTTTGGGGTTAAGGCCCAGGAGATCTATGTCTCGTACGTGAATTTTCTAGTCCAGGTATGAATGACATGTTTCTACTCAACTGAAAAAAAAATTAGTTAAAATACAGGTAAACTATCCTGAACATCTCAATCCTAATCATGTAACCTAACAAAAAAAATTTTTATTAGTACACATAATGATTTTTTTTTTCTCTCATTTTTATGTAGTATAATATTTTGCATGGGTTTTGTGAAGATTCTTGATTATTCTGGATTAGTCAAGGTAGGAGGAGCATTTTAATATGATAAGCAAGGGTTGTGTGACAAACTAACATCTCTCTCATGTAGATCACACCTAAAAGATAGCAGTAAAGTTTTAGAAGTTCCATGTGAGTAACTTTGGAAACGAGAATACTGGAGAGAGAATAAAAAATATCTATACGCAGACTTTCAAAAATAAAACTTTTCAAGAAGCTTTTGAAACATCCTTTACAATCAAAACTTTAAGGTAATGCTGTTGAAATATTATTAGATTAAATAAAATAAAATGCCTGTATATATATATATATATATTATATGATGAGGGACCTCTCCAAGACACAGTGTCACGGGTTGCCACTCGTGTCACGTCTGGGGTCGCGAGGGACCTTGGCGTAATGCATGTCTGAGTATGGTTGGCCGGTGGCATGACAATCTCGTAATTTGTATTTTTCATATTTATTGGATATATGGATTATGACTTCTCGGGGAGGTAGGATATTTCTTCCTATCAGTTTGGAGATGACTCAGAATGCTATTATAAGGGGGGGTCCTGGTGTTGACTATACCACCCCCTAGTGCTACTGAAAGAGACAGCATTCAAGTGAGTTCCCCAAGAGAGTGAGCGAAACTTGGGGGCTGGCTGTAGCACGTGGCTGCAGTCCTCATGCTAGTCAAGGGGCTACATGGGCGGCATTATGCCCGGTGAGACAAATGTTGGGCATTAGCGTCGAGGATTGGGTTGTAACATACGCACCCGCTATGCCGCATTCATATCATTTCGGGGCTTATGTTTATGACGGATTGGGCATCGGTGTGCACACTTGCATGTTGTGTGTCTCGTGTGCACTTGCGCTTTGGGTTTACGCTTGTGCACACGGTAGCTAGGTTTGGCTAGCATTGGTGTCGCGGGGCACTATGTTGTGAGCTTATCGATTGCTATTCAAATGTGCCTATCCTTATGGGCAACCTTGATGCAAGGCGTTAAGAGCTTCATGGATGGAGGCGTCGTGCCTAACGGGTGATGCTTGGCTCACGCGCATGTCCGGTTGCACATGGCTATATTGCTTATGTTTCGAGAGGAACTAGCATTAAGCACATTGCTTGTCATATGTGCGCGCATTTGAGAATGGCGTTGCTATCGCCTATAGCTTGGGTTAGCTTTATGGCTTAAGCATCGGAGGTCTGAGCTTAACATGATGTGCGGGACATTACGGATGGATCCTGGACGAGCCCATAATCTTATGCCTCGGTGTTTGAGTTTGGCAGGACTATTGTTTTGTGCATAGTCATCTCACGGGTTAGTTTCGCTGCGTATGATCATGATGGGTTGCATTACCGTGTGGTGCCCGGCCTGCCAACCCGTGACAGTTGGTATCAGAGCATTAACCATCCATGGTCTGCATTAATTGGGTATTGCTTCTCTTATCCGTGTGGGCATTCCCTTCAGTTGTGGTGGACTTCTCCCTGTGGGTTGTTTGCTTCATATTATTGGCTGTCGGTTTATCGGTAGAACGAGTATCATTCCATCTTTTGACAAATGGATTGGTGGCCCGAGCTAGCAGTTTCCAGTCTATGTGAGTTGAAATCTTATGGTATCATTGGACTTGGTTACTGTTTGAACCCCTTTAGTACTTTCTTTAAAGTGGCCGCTTCAACAAGCTTTGGACGCGCGCTCGGTCCTTTGATTGTAGTTGTGGTGCATAGTGTAGCAGGCCGTCTTGAGGATGTGCATGGCATCGACTCAATAGTGCATGGATGCTTCTGTGTATCGGATCATTAATTTTGGTGCATAGCTAGTGATGCTACTTTGTTAGATTGGTTGGTTGTTTCTACAACATATGAGCTTGTACAGAAGAACTTGCTTCGTGTTGTGGGGATTTTCGTACCTTCATTTGACCCTTAAGTTGGCCAAAACCATTGGTAGCTTTGCTCGTATTATTGCATGGTTACTTTGTTGGCTTCGTGCTTGCTTAGTGAATTGTGCTCATTTCTGCACTTGGCTGTTGGCATTTGTGAAGAGCGTGTTTTTACTTCAAACTTTTGGATGGTCTTGCCTTGTTGTGATACATGTTGGCTAGTGAATGCCAAGTGGCTCAGAGGAGTTCATCGTTGCTTGAGAGCACCGTGTAACGAGGGTTCATCAAGACATAAAGTCTTCCGGCGGAGGGAGGCATTGTGGGCAGACTTCTAGTGAAGATCAGAGGATCAGGCACTGAAGCTATATATAGACAGACTTTAGGTGCAGATCAAAGGATCAGGCACTGAAGCTGTATGTGGGCAGACTTTGGGTGAAAATCAGGGGATCAGACACTGGAGCTGCATGTGGACAGACTTCAGGTGAAGATTAGAGGATAAGGCATTGGAGCTGTGCAAACTGATTTCAGGTGAAGGTTAGAGAGCCGAGGTACTGGAACAGTGTGGGCTGATTTCGGGTGAAGGTTGAAGAGCTGAGGTACTGGAACAGCATAGGTTGTCCTCGGGTGAAGGTCTAAGCACTGAGGTACTGAAGCAACATTATGGAAACTTCAACAGTTAGAACCGTTTGCCAGGGGCAGGGTTTACTTTGACAGTGCAGACGGACTTGCATTCGGTGGGAGTGCCGGTCAGTTGGGAACTAGTGTGGGACAGAACCATAGGTTGTTGCGAGGGCATCTTTGGGTCGTGCACAGGGTGAATTCTCATGTCAAGTGAGCTTTTGTGGGTTCAGCTACGGAGTTTTGTAGAGGGTGCACATGGAGTGCTCATCGATGAGGGCATCGACCCCTTGAAGTGGAGGAGGGTGCGCGACGGTCAACGCATGTCTTTCCTTAACTACGCGACAGATAGCGCATATTGTACATGGAGTGCTCGTCGATGAGGGCATCAACCCCTTGAAGTGGTGGAGGGTGTGTGACGGTCAACGCACACTTTTCTTTAGTGCGCGACGGACAGCTCCTATTCAGGTACATGTTGCCGACAGATGGGGCAATATGGTACGGGGCACTTGCTCAGAGGAGTTTGTATTTGCTTAATGTGGTGGAAAAGGTGTCTTGTTTTGCTTTGCCGAGTTCAGCATGGGAGTCTGGGCGAACCTTTGCTTCGAAGTAGTTGTGGGGGCAAAATTAGGAGAGACCGGATTTGTAGGCTATCAGCACGGAGGTGTTGGTCTACGACGAGTGGTGGCAACTCATCGTGGGGGTATATAAGCACTACCACATTCAGCGTTATGCTTGGCATCAACGAGGACATTGATAGTTCAAGTAGTGGAGAGTGTAAGGAGTTGGCATTAATAGTGGTAAGTGTCAGGAGTTGGCATTAGGTTTTGGCATCATCGAGGACGATGATGGTTGAAGTGGTGGAGAATGTCACGGGTTACCACCCGTGGCACGTCTGGGGCCGCGAGGGACCTCGGCATGGAGCATGTCTAAGTATGGTTGGCCGATGGCATGGCAATCTCGTAATTTGAATTTTTCATATTTGTTGGATATATGGATTATGACTCCTCAAAGGGGTAAGATGTTTCTTCCTATCAGTTTGGAGATGGCTCAGAATGCTATTATAAAGGGGGGTCCTGGTGTTGACTCTATCACCCCCTGGTGCTACCGAAAAGGACAACATTCAAGTGAGTCCCTTAAGGGAGTAGGCGAGATTTAGGAGCCGGCTGTGGCACGTGGCTGCAGTCCTCATACTAGTCAAGGGGCTACATGGGTGGCATTGTGCCCTGTGGGGCAAATGTTGGGCATTAGCGTCAAGGATGGGGTTGTGACATACGCACCCGCTACGTTGGATTCATATCATTTCGGGGCTTATGTTTATGACGGATTGGGTCTCGGTGTGCACACTTGCATGCCGTGTGTCTTGTGTGCACTTGCGCTTTGGGTCCACGCTTGTACACACGACCACTTGGTTTGGCTAGCATTGGTGTTGCGGAGCACTATGTTGTGGGCTTATCGGTTGCTATTCAATTGTGTCTATCCTTGTGGGCAACTTTGACGCAGGGCGCTAAGAGCTTCATAGATGGAGGCGTCGTGCCTAAAGGGTGATGCTTGGCTCACGCGCATGTCCGGTTGCACATGGCTATATTGCTTGTGTTTCGAGAGGGACTAGCGCTAAGCACATTGCTTGTCATATGCGCGCGCATTTGAGAATGGCGTTACTATCGCCTATAGTTTGGGTTAGCCTTATGGCTTGAGTATCGAAGGTCCGAGCTTAACATGATGCGTGCGACATTACGAATGGATCCTAGACGAGTGCATAATCTTATGCCTCAGTGTTTGAGTTTGGCGGGACTATTGCTTTGTGCATAGTCGCCTCACGGGTTAGTTTCGCTGTGTATGATCATGGCGGGTCGTATTACTGTCACTGTATGGTGCTCAGCCTGCCAACCCGTGACACACAGTCACATTAATTAGACTTATTATTGTGAACTTCAATACCTACTACTTTTCTAGACTACATAAATTAGTCAAGTCTGGAGCGCGCCATGTGAGACTCGAAGGATCCGCTCCTGTTCCACCAAACTACCTGTGCGAGACTGCAAGTTGTCTTATGTTTAAGCCCTAGGGGTGTTTACGGGTCCGATCAGATTTGATGGCCACCCACCATTTGACTTGAAATTATCAGATTTAAAAAAAAAATGGAACTGATTCCGACCCAATAGATGATCAGGTTGGATCGGTTCGGGTTAGGTTAAAAAATTAATTTTTAATGTGAAATGGTAGGGCTGGGTTAGATTGAACGAATCGTGTTGCAGAGATAAAGACCCAACACTTGAATCGAATATGATCGGGTTAGTTGAAATCTACCCGTTATCAACCCAAAGGGTGATTGGTTTGGGTCGGTTTGGTGTCAGGTCGGTTTGGGTAGATCGGGTTGGCCAGGTCGGTGGAATTTTTGAATAGTGATTACATTATAAAAGTGTAATCATAAGTCTTTAATCCGCACTTTGTTAGACTTAGATTATTGTTAATTGTCTTATTTTAGTTAGATATATGTTTTATTATGTTTTGTTTGTGTTTTGTAGGTTATAAAAGCTAACAAAGGCAAAAAGAAGCGAGAATGATCAAAACAGGTTCAAAATGAACAAATCGATAATGAGAATTCCAAACTTTCTTGCTATTATGGCCATAACTTTTTACTCTAATATCCGATTGAGCTGATTTTTATGTTATTAGAAAGAAGATTTCAATATCTACAACTTTACCTTTAATGTATATTGACTGAATCAACATCTAAGGTGGTTAAAATCAAGCTGCAAAGTTGCTGGCCGTTTGAACAGTGAATAGTATCGTTCGAATCATGAACAGTACTCATTCGAACAATGAATAGTATCATAAACTTCTAGATTGCAAATTTTGCATCCGAAACTAGGCAGATTGAATTTTTTCCATCCGAAACTCCATTCGAACAGTCTTTAGACGCCCTTCGAATGCAAAAATAACAATCTGGACTTCTTCAAACGACTGATAATGCTCTGTTATTATTTAAGGTCCTTTTTGGCCAAAAATAGGGGGCTCTTAAATTTTTCCTTAGTTTTTAGCCTAGAAATAGTTTTGTAGAATTAGTTTTAGAGAGAGAAACTTTATTTTATTGCATTTTCCTTAGCTTTTCTTTTTTTTCCATACAACCAAACCCTAGATTACTTTTAATTAAATGCAAGATCTACATTTTTTTATGCTTTTTTTCATATATTCTAGTAGCTAACCTTCCACTTGGATGCAATTGTGAAGATCAACCAAGGATATTCAAAGATTTCAATGGTGGTATATGAATTACATTAATTCATCTTTTGATTTCTCTAAATTCATCTTAATTGAGTTGTAAATCTGTAGAACACTTAGATTCATAATTACTATTAGTAATTTCTATGCATAATTCTCAAATTGGTATAGAGATTGCACAATTAATGGTTTACTTCTATGAATCTTTGAATTAAATAGAAATCTATACTCAATTAAGTATGAATCCAAGATTCTATGGTCAAAATCTTCTGAATCAAAAATCCATGGAGTGATCCTTGATTTAAGTTATATAATCCTCTATTGAATTTCTTATAGGAATTGGTAGGAATTGTATCCAAGCCTTCTTAATTGCATTTAAATCTAGCTTTAATTACTTTCATTAGTTGTTAATTGCCTTAAATTAGTTTAGCTAATTTAATCTCTCCCAACAACAAAGGTTTTTTATTTTCTTTTATTTAGATTCAATTTACATAATTGCAATTCAATTTAAGCTAGTTTAGTGTTTGTTAAGTGTTGTTAGCCTATATTTAGCTTAGTTCTTAAGGATACGATATCCAGACTTACCAGATTTTATACTTCAATTGCGACACCCGTTCTTTTACAGAAAAGTTCAAATTTATACCATCTTTGAGAGTAATTCAAACAGCCCTATTAAGCCCTAGAAGACACTTCCAGCAATGAATTTGCATGTGTTCACTAACTTCATACATCTCAAAGATGCTAGGTGGCTTTTCTTTTCTTTTTTTTTTTTCTTTTGGTGCGTAGTTTCTTAAGTTTCCCTTTACAAAGACACAAATAACTAATAGCCTGTTTGGAATTTAGGAAAAGAAAGAGAAAGGAAATAGAAAATGAAAGAAAAATATTTTTCCTTCTGTGTTTGATTTTGTGAAAAAAATAAAAGAAAAGTAAAAGGAAAGAAGAGAAAGAAAGAGAGAGAGTGAATTAAAGTTTTTCCTCCTCTTTCATTTTCTTTTCTCTCTTAGGTAGAATCAAACAAGAGAAGTGAAAAGGAATAATTTTTTTTTAAATTTTTTCTTTCCTTTACTGTCCTCCCCTCTCCCAAATTCCAAGCAGGCTCTAAATGATAAATAAAGCTTGATGATACAAAGCCCATCTACTTGGTTGAGAAATAAAACTAGTCCCTATCGGCCCTCGAAATTGAGTCATGGGCTGATTGTCCCAAATGGATTGCAGTAACTGAAAGAAGCCCGTCTAGAAATCATCAGATATCAAGTTATGATTATCATTAGAAATATACAAAATAACTTAATAAGTTGCTAACCTAAAGAAGCCAGCCTTCATGGTTCATACAGAGGTTGGGTTGGTTCGGATAACCCAAAATTAACCAACCCGAGAACTAACCTTTTATATATAGGTCATTAACCAACCCGAGAACCAACCTCTTATATATATATATATATATACATATAGATGTATATATATTGCATAGTTTATTGACATGTCTCAATTTTATTAGGTATGAATATGATTTTGTATATACCTTACATATAATTATCAGATACAATAAGTCCTGGCTATTTTGCATCACAGTAGAAGTAATAAATAGAGTGGGGTTAGCTAGTCGGTTGTTGGGCGCTCACATCATGCTTTCAACTTATTCTCCCCAAGATTTTAATGCTCAAATGTACAAAAAAACAAAGAGTAATAAATAAGTCAAGCTTCATATAATACAATTACACTTGTTGGTTAACTTGAATAACCTGAATTTTCACGAGTGGAGTTGCTTTGTTTCTGGCTCCAATTAAGAAAGTATATATATAGTCCCACTCTATCGTAATTGAAATTGGAGGAAGCAAGTAAAATTCACCTCCAACTAAAGAGGTGAAAAGTGCAATTCTCCCAATTATCTAAGTAAAAAGTTTTACTTTTTTCATTCTTTTTATTTTTTATTGGACAAAAAGAAAATGGCTGTCGTGAAGCAATATTTGTAATAGTCAAAATATTCACGAAAATAATTGAGAATTATTGGAATATGAAGAAAATTTTGGGTTGTCTTCAGTTGGTAAAGCTTCAAGAGAAATTTTTGTGCTCCTTGTAAGCCAAGTCTCACATCACCTAAATACGAAGACCATAACCTCCATATATGTTATTAAGCAACCCTTACCTTATAAGCTAGTTTTAATAGCCCTTACACAGGGATGGGCAGAGGCTGTCCTCCAAAATTTTTCAAATTTACTAGAACCCCTATAAATTTTTAGGTGTTTTCAATAAAAATAGGGGGTGCAAATTTTTTTATTGCTGGTTTAACTGAAATAAATTTTACGTTTCATTCTTAATTTATAATTGAAGAATAAATGAACTCAACAACTATTGAGTTCATTTAGAGGGGAAAAATATTCAGCGTAATACTAACTACTGTCACTTATATTTGCGTTTTGCATTGAGAAACCATCAAATGCACAGAAAAAAAAAAAAACATAACAGAACTTATTGCCAAAGAACCACCTAATAAAAGAAGTAATATATAAAAGTAAAAAGGAAAAGTACCATAAAGGAGTTTGCCCTTTAACCTCTTAAATGAAAGTCAAATATTTAACTTCCCAAACTCCTTTAAAGTCAAATACGTAATTCTTATACATATTTTTTTTCCCTTTTAAATGAAACAATATTATAAAATCTAATATGAATGATTAAATTTCCATGCAGTAAGAATTAAAAGGGTTTTGATTCAATTTTTATTGTTGACCCAATAAAAATAAAATGGATTCATTAAAAAAAAAATCTTAGACCTCTAGAAAATGGGTTCATTTATTGACAAACTAAGGCGTGAGTTAGGCGCGCATTTGAGGTCACCTAGACACACTTGTAGCTGAAGTACAAGGCAAATTTAGCTAATATGGCAGACCCAAAAAAAATGGCAGACCAGATTAATTTATAATGTAAAACCTACCTACAAAATTTTATAAAACTAATGTACTGTTGGAAGGTCAGCCACTTTTTTTTTTTTTTTGCCCCACATGTATGATGGAGCAATGAAATTTGTTTTCAGATGTTTCTTAATACGAACGATGATGAAATGGTCGGTCGCTGTAAGATGATTTGCCTCAATTTAGTCATTGTTCATCTAATGATCAAACGTGATTAGATCAGAGGCCACCGAATCATCATTTGGACGGAGAAAGCTGCACTTGCATAAGCAAAGGGATACGATTATTTATCTCATATAATCAATATTTACTGTATCCAATGGCGGAGCCAACTAAGGCCCGGAAGGGGCAGCTGTACTCCTTAAATTTTTAAAAAATTTATTTTGACTTGAACAGTTTTGAAAAAATTTCTCCATTTGTCTCATTTGTAAATGCTTCATTAAATAGGTAAAGATTTTATTTTTACATATGGATTTAGAAATGTTTCTCATTTTGCCTCCTGAAATTTTATAAATACCACCCTTAGGTTAATTTTCTTTACAACCCATTTACATATTATATATAAGTTCATGTACATTAACATACACAAAGTTTATAAAAATAGATAATGTTACACATACAGAAAATTTATATAGAATTTCTATACAGAGTGATCAGGTTGAATCTAAAAGATTAACTTTAAAATAGAACACTCATACTGATGACTCTTAATTACAAAAACGCCATCGTCACATCATTCTGGTAAAATTTTCTATACAAGTTTTTTGAAAAAATAATATTTTTCATGCATTATATGAAAGTCACGACTCAAGTGCCCCATACATCCTATATATATATATATATATATGAAAATCAAGTCACTTGTTGCTGATTAGGAAAAAAAATGTTTGAGTATTGATTAATAGTTGCCCGGTTGATGAATTGGAAAATGCTATTCACCAAAATCTGTACAGAGAATCCCACTAAAATATTGTGATAGTCAGTGGCAGACATAGGATTTCGGTTGAGAGGAGATGAATAAATTTTTTTTTATTTGGTAAAGGGAGGATTAAGGAAATATTTTTGATTTTTGGGAGATCAATACATTATATAGTATTTTAAATATCCAAAAATTTACAAGAGTGAATAGAAATTTAAAAATTTTGGAAGAGCAAATACACTATATTGTATCCGAAATATTCAAAATTTTATAAGGTGTATTAAAGATTTTCAAAACTTTAAGCGGTCCATGGCCCTTGCGTGCCCTCTCCTCGGTCCGCCCCTAGTAATACTGATATTTTTATAATTAATAACTGTCATAATGAATATTTTGTTTTAAATTAAATGGCTGTTATTAATTTTTTTTTAGACTAATTCACTGAGAAGTATCATTATCAGCATCTTACGACATGCTTACTCAGATCTCACGCCGCCCCGTCATGGACCTCGTGGAGCTGTTAACTTAGGCCCCCCTAACCTCTCACGAACTGGAACGACAAGACGGTTCTGTCCAATGTAAAATCTCACATTCATTTAGAGCTTTTAGTTTATTTGTTATTCAAGTTATTAGGTTGTAAACTTCTTCAGTGTCACTGTCACAGCCCTGCAATGTCATCTTTATGAGAAATTATCCAGTGCTCTTATGGTGCCACTTATCTTTACTCTTTTCCTTAAATGGAAGTGAGTTTCTCGTCTGTTAGGTCTACACTTTCATTTAAAAGGAGGAATAAGAATGACATAGTGTTCTAAGAGAGAAAATAATTTTTTCATTTTTACTTGCACATACTTCTAGGTGACGAATTAGGCTCATCTTTATGATTTTTTTTTTTCGGTGAAAGGTTTTCAAAGTACTGAAACCTTGTAATACCAGTACATTATATCTAACAATCTTATTGTTTAGAACATTTGATAAATCAATCTAACTGAGCTTATGCTTAGTGTAGTCCATATGCAGATTATGAATTGGCATATCTGCTTATACTCTCTCTCTCTCTCTCTCTCTCTCTCTCTGGGGGCATAGCCAGGGAGCAGTTTTCACTACGCTTGGTTACTATCATCACCAATTTTAGATACCTAGGAGTCTAGGATGCCCTCAAAATATAGAAAGTGGCCGTGAACATTTTTAAAAAATTGCACAAAGATTAGTCAAAGTGAATTTGGCTCGTTTTGTCAAAATTTGACTCGAGTGTTGAACCCACCCAACTCAAACATGTCAACTGAGTTGGATTTCATGGCAACAAAAGTTTTTTTTTAAAGATTGAAGTCCTTGAATGGAATTGTCATAAACAATTAGTGCCGGTTAATGATAATCTTTTGTATCTCGAGTCCATACACTAACATGAAGCCAAAATCACTAATATTGTACTTATGCTCACCCGGGTCTACATTCCCTATTAAAGTGGCTAATTTGAGTTTTAACAATATTACTTATCATATGCAACAGTGCCATTGTGGCAAATTTCAAATACGATGAGAATTTGTCTACAATATCTGTTTCTCTCTAAATGAGTAGCAAACCAAGAAGAGTTATTGGATTTCCTATGGCCCTAATTACCTCAACAATATCTTGTATTTGCTTTAAACACAACTAAGTAGACCTATTATATATTCACACGTATATTTCTATATGTGTAGAAGTGATAAAAGCATAAAAATAAGCCAAGCAGTGATAATGTGGATAGAGTGGACAGTGCAACACCATAATTAGATCTCTCCTCGACAGGTTTAGAAGAGAGGATGAGAAGGATCACGGCGGACTCAGAAAATTTATTAAAAGGGGGCAAGGCAAAAAAAATTTGAAATTTGAAGGGTTAAGATAAAATTTTAAAGGGGACCAATACACTATTTCATCTTATAAATACACAAAAATACATGGGGTCCAAAGAAAATATTAAAAAAATTAGAGGGGGCCGGCCCCCCTTGGCCCTAGTCCATGAGAAGGATGGCCTCAAATCTACATGCAAGTCCACACCTATTTCGGCTATCATATGCGAATTTAGTTACCAATGCATTCATGGCAATGAATGTTTGTTTTTTTTTGGTGGGAAATAACGCTAGTTTTCTATAGCTAGCTTACCTCAGTTATAGGTGACCATGGAGGTAACCCTCCCATTAGTTCGGTGGCCAACTAAAATGTTCAAGAGAATATTGACAATTTAAAGTGAACTGGGAACACTAGGTAGGTAGAGCTATGCTTAAATAAATGCAGAAAAATGAGAGACTAGTAATATTAATTTTATTCATTTGCTGGTGGCTTTCGATCCTTATTCCTTTTGTCTCTCAAACTGGATGCTCATGCCCGACCAAGAAAAAGAAAACAGAAATATATCAGTGAATAGAAACAACACAACACAACACGCTGATGACAACATATTAGATTCATTAATTCTCCATGCCGATGGAAATTTTAAACATGCTCAAACACTTGAAGATATTAGATTAACCGTCCACAAAGTCTGAAATCCATGAGCCAGTTTTAGTATTGAATTGTTTATATCTTGTAGGTTTTAGCAATTCATCATAATGAAATGAAGGCCGCCCCTTGAGTCCTTCGGGAAGCATTTCTGAACAAGTATAGAGTTGAATAATGCACATGTATATATATATATATATATATATGTAAGACCATGTATATGCAGGCATGATAATTAGCTTTTAACTAATTCAACCCATTACAGAAAACCTTTTGGAAGGACATTTGGACCATCAATCAGGTGATTAACTTGATTATATATTATATATGTTGATCATCCATGCAAGTTATCTAGAGCAATTTAAGAAGGCCTGCTATAGTTCCTCTCAATAAAAACATCCCTCCACCGACCATTTGACCTCTTCTTGTCCCGAGTCATATCCCTTCTCTCTCCCTTAATACCCTACCTAGCTTGAAAATGGAGTTTAATCCATCGAGTATAGAAAAGTCTGACCAAATAGTATGGAGCTCATCAGATGATCACCAAGTTTCGGGCCATGTTAGGTCATATAAGTGCGCCTTTTGCAAAAAGGGCTTTTCAAATGCACAAGCACTA
This sequence comes from Euryodendron excelsum, assembly GCA_033060915.1. NCBI lineage: Eukaryota > Viridiplantae > Streptophyta > Magnoliopsida > Ericales > Pentaphylacaceae > Euryodendron > Euryodendron excelsum. The sequence continues at coordinate 3,288,001 of CM065395.1, forward strand.
GGAGGACACATGAATATCCATAGGAGAGACAGAGCCAAGCTCAAAGAATCTTCTGGTGATCAATCCCTACTCTCTGAAAAGACTCAATCCGATCATCTAAACACTTCTGTGGATGACGAGTCCTCAAGACTAGAATCAAATAAAGAGAAAAGTTTCACCCATGAAAGGCCATGGATTTTCTCTAGAGAAGATGATGGTGTTTCTAGAGGCAAAGATGGGGTTGCAGAGCTACGGCAGCTACACTTGTTTGTTGATTCACCAACAGCAAGCAATGATCTAGAGGCAAGCAATCGTGTCAACGAGCATGGAGAGAAAAGCAAAAAGTTGAGTCATGGTTCATCATCCACAGAATTGGATCTTGAGCTTCGATTAGGGTTAGAACATCGCGAGGCATCAACACCAGGTACTAGGGAATTCTTTTGAATTTTGTATAGCTTGTGCTGGTTGAGATCTATGAAGTAGTTTAATTTCTTCCACCCTTGTTTTTAATTTTTCGGTCTCTTTTGTTCAAAGGTAATAAAAACTCCTTTTAAAGGAAACAATATAGAAAATGGTCTATATTATACTAGAGAGCTTCTACTGCTATTTTTGTCTTGGAAATAGAAAGTTTCCATGGTTAGTTCACTTCATTTTTCAACACAAATATTCATGCTTTAGTTTTGACGATCTGTTCCTTACCATGGTGTAATGATTTTATCGTTATCTTTTCCATATTTATGTGAAGTACGAACCTGATGATTTGAACTTTATATAAAACATATTATTACAAATCTTCAAAACTCATGATTTGTTTTCGATAATGATTGTAACCTTTGCAAACCTTGCAAAAATGATTCATACTTTCGAAAGTTCACAAAATCTAGTGGAAACAAGAGAAAGAAAAAAGTCGGGCGACAGACAATGAGAAATCTTTCTCGAGAAAAACTGCATTAAATAATAGAATAAGGTTGCTTCGAAATCTCATGGGTGTGAATCTTCCGTTGTACTTACTTCACAAAGTAATAGAACAAACAAATTTGTAATTTAGCATATAATCATCAGAAATACTAATTGGGAAATGAATTGATTCTAAAATTAGCACACTTCAAACATGTGCGGAAAAACCTTAAAGATCCATAAAAAAAAAATCTATGGAAGAACACAATATAATGTGAAAAAACATAATGGAATGGATAATATAATCTCCGTAGGACTTCCGAATGGTTTATAATGAAACACAAGTTCTGTTATTGTAATTAGGGTTTCATTCTGCTGCAATTGTTTCTTGGCAGGTTTGTTTAGCCATCAGCAATTATATCATACCAGTGTTTTCCTATTTTTTTGTTATGGGTTTTTGTTAATGAAGATCTCAGGTACACCAAGCCTATGATCTCCATATTTATTAGCTGAATTTTGTAGTCATCTATATCATTGATTTTCATAAGCAGCTCTTATGATAAATGGCTTTTTTTGTTTTTGTGGCAGTCATTTACATTTGCTTGCATTATTTGGTAGTGATTTTGTGAACGACCTTATGAACTATCATTTTAGTGATAGTATGAAAGTAATAACCTGGTTTATCTGCAAATTAAAAAACAAATTTTGGAGGTTACTTTAGTATTGAAAGTATAAAAAAAAACTATCATGGAAGTTTGCTAATAAATAATTACGGCCGGTGAAAAAGATGTATTTGGAGTGATAGTTGAAGGGAAAAAATGTATAATCTAAAAGGCAGCTGATCAGCAATTAGACTATGGTTAATATCCTCCAACCACCTTGCCCATATTTGTTTTGGCTTGGTGGTGAGTTATTATCTCAATGCAACCGATGACATCAGTTAAAATTGAGAAAGTAAAGGCATCGAAACAACTCTTAACCTCTAAAGTCTAGGATTAGCTCACCATCACAATATCTACTCTTTCTTTTTTTTTTTTTGTTCCCTGATCGGGTGTCCGGACCAACTTACTAAGAATGGCAATAGATCGAAGCGGGGCAGAGGTTGAGATCTCCATCTTTGCATGGGAATTAATTTGGACCTCCATGCCTACCTTCACGGGCACAAGCTTGCCTCTACGGGTACAAGCCTACCTCCATCCCCGCCTCCAACTCTGCCCCCAACCTAGGCCCAAACTTTTCTTTTTTGACTTTTTGATACAAAGGAAACATACAACACAAAGCGCTAAGAAAACAAAAAAAAAAAAAATTAAAGTATTAAGAATATTATTAGTATCATGGTCTCAACTTAGCAGTAAGATGGAATTAACGTTCAAATATTATTTATTGTCAAAAGAAACTAAAGCTTAAAATAAAAAATTAAAAACCTATCTAACAAATAATATTGAAAAACTATTGAATATAAGTTGGACACTAATCAACACAAAGCTTAATGATAATATCACTAGCACACCAACCATAAAAAGCTAAAACCGACAAATATAAATAAATAAATAAAAAATGCTAAAAGTGGGGGAAGTGGGGGGTGGGGCGAAGGAAGAACTTAGTTCATTCCCGCATCTATCCCCACATGAATTTTTATTTTGACCTTCATTCTCGCATTTATTCCCATTTTGTATTCTCCATCTCACCCTAAATAGGGCAGATGTGGTCAGATCTCTATTTTTTTTTCTGTCTATTATCATCCCTACAATTTATGCACATCTCAACTAATCTCAAAGCTTATATAATTTTTATTCTACACAAATTAAATAATTACTGAACCAAAGACTATTGGAGTAGCTCAATGAGTTAATAGCACATAACAAAATCACAATATCTACTTGATCACAAGAACCCCAGGCCCAGTTGACAGTAGACCTATGGATGAGAGAGTAGACCTAAAATAAGCCTGACTGCTTAGGCAGTCAAGAGTAGACCTATGGATGATAAAGTTGAGAAGGCTTGTACTAAAATTTGAGGCTCATTTTCTTTTTCAATTGTTATTATTTTTATTTGTTTTTCCTTAAGAAGAGTAACTTATGCTATGTTTGGATTCCTAATTTGTAAAAAAAAAAAAGAGTAAAAGATACGTAAAATAAATAAATAAAGTGAAATAATTGAAATTTTATCTTTTTTTGATTGGGTTAGGAAAATAAAATGAAAATGATTAAGTATTTATTAAAAAAATTATTTTTCGTTTAATTACCGATAAAAAATGAAATAGTGCAGTAATTTTATTTTTCTTTCATTTTCCTTTGCTTTGACAAATCCCATATCCAAGTATAGCATTAAAAGATCTATTTTCACGATATAAACTGTGACATATATATATATATATATACATATGGTCTTCGGCCTTTTGGCAAGGTGATATCAGATGGACTGTGCTACGGCGTTTTGAACCTTGGGATGGACTCTGCTGAAGTAATTGGGAGGATTTGGCATCCGGTTCGAAGTCTATCTTGGACTTAGCACAAGCTGTGCCTCATTCTTCCCATGGGTTGGCGTCCCCAGATGTTCCAATATACATCTGTTTCTCTATTCCATGTAAATTTGGTCAGGCCTGACCAATTTGTACCTAGGCCCATACAGGCCTGCTCGGACTCCCATCAAAGTTCAGGCATAAGAGGGTACCGGGCAGCAGGCTGGCTCGGACTCCCATCTAAGCCCAAGTTCAGCCCCCAAGCATAAGAGGGTACCGGGCTTGAGATGGGTCCAGCAGGCGGGGCTGTAATTTTTTATCTTTTTCTAATGACTTTTTATTTTTTATTTTTAGGCTCTTGGGCCGAGCCTACAAATATGTGGCCCAAGACCACTGAAGAAGGGTTCTGGCTCAGGCATCCCATGAGTCTCAAGTCAAATTTATATGCCCATTTCAAACGATGGAGGTGCGGCCCTTTCCATTATAGTTAGAATGCAGTTCTCCGGCCTAGTCGGCTTGTTGTAACAATGGAAGATAATTTATAGAGTATTTGGATGCGATTATTTTTTAGTAGTTTATGAGTTAAATTTATAATTTTTTTTTTTACTGTGTTTGTCTCTCTTTTAAAAAAAAATAGCTTTTAAAATTAACTTAAGTTTAAAAAAATTATTTTAAAAAAATAATTTTTTAAAACTAATTTAAACTTATGACTTTTTTGAGCAGCAATCCAATCATCCCTTAATCAATTAACAAATAAAAGCTTTGTTTAGGAATTTGAGCTGCTGTAGAGAGGGGCGAGTAAGAGGCGGGCATGCACGTTCTCCTTCTGGCTAGCCAGCCTGGCTTTGGTAATTAGATTATCCAACACATTTGACGGCCTGAACCTAAAAATTAAAATAATAGAACTGGTGCCTTAGAGTCTTGGCCTAGTGCTAAGTTGGGAACTGCTATATAGCGAGCCAACCAATTCGAACATAAAACAAAATTGGCCTAGCTAGATTGGCTTGTGTACTAGAATCTTCAGAGTTTGGGAGTCGAAATTTAAAATATTGATCAAGTGCCGTCTTTGAATCCACCGGCTACAGGAACAGTCCTTAATTTTCTCAGTCAGTGTTCACAACTAATAAACAGTCTTTACTAATCGCTTAATTAGGGATGACAAAAAAAATTCGACATCGAGGTTTCCTTCCCGTCTTGCATGGAATGGGTATAGTGTGATATTAATCGAGTCGAGTTTGAATATAATATGCAATAATCAGTTCTAAACTCGCACCATTTATACATATATATTTGTTTATACTTATATATATATATATATATATATCTTATTAGAATATAAATAGTGAATTTTTTTTCTTATTTACATGATTTTAATCTTTACTTTATTCGTAATATATTTAAAAAAATTAGTAACATAAGCAGGAAAAAGCGAAAATGAAAAAGAAGTTAAGCAAAGCAAGTCAAAAAAGAAATCGCCATGGCGAGATGAAAATAAAATAGGTTTCCAATCCAAACCAACCCCATTACTTTTCTTAGACCTAACTATCAAACAAATTAAGTTCCCCATATATGTATATATATATATTCCCTTTTATTCAATTGGTCAAATCATCTTCTCAACCATGATCGATTGGAGCTGTCCAACCCAAATAAGAAAACGGGTGAACCATCGTCAACAAATGATGAGAAATCAAACACAAATTTTGTAAGTGAAATTTTTAAAAAAGCATGACCAATCACTCGAACTAATATCAATGAGTATAAACTAACTGTAAAAATAACAAAGTAGTTAGAATGGGTCGACCCTCTTTGGACCGATCATACTCCAATATTTATGTTAGTAATCTTAATCGAGTATCGAATGAATAAAGGCAGTGTAAGCTTGAAATCAATTGTTCATACCTTTCTTCTTGAGGCTTTGGTATTTATAGTGTAATCGATGGAGTGTTAACCCTTGTATCTACCTTAGGATCATCATAACCTACATTGTAGACTACATCATTTGTCTCTAACTGATTGGACGTTGGTTCAGCTTTACCGCCGTGCCAAAGTCGGCTGATTGGATGTGAGAGTAAACATTGCGTGGCAAGCCGCTGCCGTATTAAATGTAAGTTGCCTCCGCATTAAATGCTACGGTCAAAGCATTAAATGCTCTAATTATACCCGTGAATTGGGTTTGCCGCGTTGGGCTTAGATCTGAGGTCGACAGTGCAAGCCTGGCCGCATTTTTGACCACTTGGGTTGACCGTAATCCAACTTCATTCACTTAATTCTTATTGGGCCTGTTTATGCGAACTAGGCCTGATTTCCTTAACTCATAATTGCCCCCAACCCTTGTGCCTTTTTTGGCTCATTGAATGGTCAAGGGCTGCGTCGGGTCATTATGACGCCCTTCCAAGTGTGCTGCCATTTCGGTGATTACTTGACCACGTGGACGGTACGATTTCAAAAGCCGCAACGATGAAACGACGGGGCATTGATAGCCGATGTGACGTTACGCTGTTACGACGCGATTGCTGCCATTTCACTCAAACGAACTAGTGGCAAGGGCAAGAATAAAGGCGGGTGCCGTTTTTGGTAACAAGCACTTGTTTGCTTCGTTCCCTTATCTAAGAGTGCGATTTGCTTACCCCCTCCACTGTTAGTCCCTTCTGCACTCATCTCTTTTTTGTAAAAGTTTCTTTTTGACGGTTGTCCCTTGATGGCAACCAGTTTAAGAAAGATGGTAGAGAGTTTGGCGGTGATTGCTGCCTTTAAGGCTAGGTATGAAATCCCCGATCAGGTTAGGTTGGAGTTAGTAGACTCTGATGATTTTCGTATGGACGAGACCAAGAAGGGGATGCCCTTTCCATTTATCGCCATTGTTGAAGGAGGGTTTAGGTTTCCTCTACATCCCCTCCTTCAAAAGTTCATTGTCCAAAGTAAGGTAGCGCCTTCCCAACTGTCATTGAACATATATAGGATAATTTTTGGGATGCTTGAGCTTAATCAGCACCTAGGCATGAACCTGGGGCTTGTCGAGCTTAACTACTGTTACACACTTTGCAAAGTAGGGGCAATAGTTGGAAAGTGTATCTCCAAGCCGTTAATAATAGTAGGGAGATAGTGAAGTGTCTACCTTCCTCCGGGAAGGGCGTAAACGACGTTAGGATTTGGGTATTCGAGCCCTGGGAGTTTGGCGACCTTCTTTTGGAAGAAAGACCGGTGATATGGTGCCTTAGACTTGCTCAGGAGATAGGTTCGATGTAGACTTATAATTAACTTTCTCGAATTGTTTTTCTTTGCTTCTAACCTTATCCTTGCCATTCTTACATAAACAAAAAAGAGGTCAAAAGACGTCGCCTGGGGAGTCAACTTCGACAATCTGAAAAAGGTCTTGGATTTTCGTGATCAAAGCAGATTGAGGGATATTGCGCAAACTCCCCACATTTTGCTAAACTGCCCAATTCGATATTCCACATTCATCGCGAAGACGGGGGTTCCACATAGCACACTTGTGACATTGGGTAAGCAGGGTGCAAAGGGGGATTTGAGGAGATCCCGGTCGGCGTTACTATTGAAAGGGTATACACTGAACGTCAAGTGACAGTTGCTGCTCTGCCCCCATCTGACCCTGTTGCTAAGGAACAGTAGGTACTCATAATCCGGTCTAGTTCAAACAATTCAGCATCAACGTCGGAGCCTTAGACCTGTGCTCGATTGCCGCATGAAGTTAAGCAAGATGAAGCAGAGGCCAGTCCCATCTCCAAATAAGGGCGATGAAATAGGCCTCCAGAGTTGATGTTTGCCGCGGTAGGGAAGCTAATAAAGAAGGCTAATACAGAAATTGTCGAACCCTTAGCCAGGGACTTGGAGAGTCCCTAGACTCAGGAAGTGGCGCCTCCATAGAAGAAGCCGAGTACTCGGCAGCAGAAGAAAAAAGCTCTTGAGGCACCCTCCTAATCGCCGGCTTCAAAGAAGGCAAAGGTCAGCTTAAAAGGTGCCTCTGAAGAGCCAGAAAATGCCGAGTCGATGACCATTATTCCGGACATTCTAAGTCAACGAATGACGACTACCGATTCTATGATCAACTGGGCAGAGGTGGCGTTAGGCGTTCTTCATAGCATCCTGCCGAAGAAGGACGTTGTGAAGCTAGGAACCTCTAACGATCTGAACATTTTTATGGCGTCTTCCATGACTCTCTCTTGGTAATAGTTTCTTATCACTTCAACTCTGTTCTTGATTCTTTAGACTCCTCATTTAACCATGTAATTCTACTTTGTAGGGTTGCCTCAACGCTATGGAAGCTATAAGTCGTTTCCAGTCCCTTTTCGAACACCATCAGCAGTTGATTGAAGAGCATGGCAGACTGAAGAAGGAATGGCTCGACACTAGTAAGGAGAGACTGTTGATGAAGAAGAAGGCAGAGGAGACAACTGCAGAGTTGAAGATGGTCACCATCGACTTTGAAAGAGAGGGATAAAGAGGTCATCGAATTGTTGACAAAGAATAAGGTGCAGTCCGTGGAGCTATTTCAAGCTAAAGCAGAGATCGAAGCACTCCAGGCTGAGGTGGCCAAACTGAAGAGGGAGGAAGAGGTCATAATGCAGAGAGGCGTTGAGCTAGCTGCGAAAGATCTTGCTATTAAGATGGTGGACCTAAGCCTTGTCATCTTCCGAGAGGGTTAGAACGATGCCCTTCTGGTTACTAAGGTGGAGAAGTCTTTTAACATGTGGAAGTTGTACCCTGACTACTTAGACACGACAGAGGACGGTTCTGTTGACCCCGAGAAGGTAATTGCCAACGCCGAACACCACAGAAAGCTACCTTAGGAGGCCACTATTGAAGAGGTCAAGTCTTTTGCCGAACCGCCCAAGACTACTGATGAAGCCTTTACAAAGAGATCAGCTAAGCCTTCTGAAAAGTCGGCAGAGACCATTACTGATAACTAGCTTTTTGTACTCCTTCACTTTGTTTTCTTCTTATGTAATTAGTTGTTTTGCATTAATCGAAGTCTTTTTGGCTGAACTGAGTTTGCCTTTTAACTTTGTAGTTTTATAATCTCGTCGATATGAATGTTTTGAGCGGAATTATGTTCGGGTTTTAACCTATGCTTGTGCATCTGCCTTTCTTGGGTAGGACCATTCTTAATTGTCTTCAATTTGGCCTTTTGCCTTAAATTTTTTTGGCCTTTATTGGTAGACACCAAATTTTTACACTTGGTTTTTTTTTGTAACCTTCATTGGCCAACCTGTCCAACTTGGACAGGACCAAGTTTTTACACTTAGTTTTTTCTAACCTTCATTGGCCAACCTGTCCAACTTGGACAGAACCAAGTTTTTACACTTAGTTTTTTCTAACCTTCATTGGCCAACATGTCCAACTTGGACAGGACTAAGTTTTTGCATTTGGTTTTTTTGACCTTCATTGGCCGACTTGTCCAACTTGGACAGGACCAAGTTTTTACACTCGATTTTTGTGCCCTTCATTGGTCGACCTGTCGAACTTGGATAGGACTAAGTTTTTAAACTTGGTTTTTGTTACCTTCATTGGCCGACCTGTCCAACTTGGACATGACTAAGTTTTTATACTTGATTTTTTGTGTTTTGGAGTGGCATCAAATGAGCAGATTTGTTTGAAAGACTTCAGATTTTATTGATCTTATGAAGCATAAAAAAAACATTACTGAGTAGATACATCATACGGAAGTCAATTTCTACTGATAAATTTCCTCAGATTGTTTGTGTTCTAAGGTCGGGGTAGTTGTTTTCCGTTTTCGACAGATTTCAGTCGGTATGCCCCCACGCCGACTTGAGACACCACTCTGGAGGGACCCTCCCAGTTGGGGCCGAGCTTTCCATCTGCAGGGTTCTTTGTTGCCCTTAATACCTTTCGTAGAACTAAGTCTCCTGGTACAAAGGATCTAGGCTGAACCCGTTTGTTATAGGAACGACTTAACTACTGTTGGTATCTTGTGAGCCTAACCAGGGCAGCCTTTCTATTTTCTTTTGCAAGATCAAAGTCTTTGGCCAGGGTCTGGTTGTTAAGCCAATGTTGAATACTACCGATCTGATTATTGATAACCCTACCTGTAAGGGTATAACTGCCTCCACTCTGTAAGCCAAAGAAAAAGGGGTTTCTCTAGTAGACCTCCTTGGGGTAGTTCTATAGGACCATAAGACGCTAGGTAGTTCCTCCACCCATCTTCCTTTAGCCTTTTCAGCCGCTTCTTGATCCCGTTCAGCATTGTTTTGTTAGAGATTTCAACTTGCTCGTTGCACTACGGATATGCCGGTGTTAAATAGTAGTTCCTGATTTCAAACTCCTCGCAGAATGACCTGAGCTTGTTGCCATCAAATTCAGTACCGTTGTCCAAGACAAGTGCATGAGATATACCGAATCTTGTTACTATATTTTTCCATGCAAATCTTTTGGCGTCAATCTCTCTGATGTTTGACAAGAGCTCCGCCTCCACCCACTTGGTGAAGTAGTCATTAGAGCTCGGGGTAGGGGCCCGACTATATCCAGTCCCCATTGGGTAAAAGGCCAAGGGCTGGTTATAGTTTCGAGATCTTCAACGGGCTAATGTATGATTGGAGAGAACTTTTGGCGCTTTTCACATCTCAGCACTGTTGGCCCAAGTAGGCAACCCAAGAGGGGGGTTGAATTGGGTTTTATAGAATTTATTTCAAACAATGCAACTAAAAACAATTTAAACAATGTAGCAGTAAGCAATCAAACTAATAACCAAGCAAACAAATAATATAATGCAATGCAAGCAAGTATTGTAAGCAAGGTGGAAAAATAGAGTAAGAAATGAACAACACTAGATTTATAGAGGTTCGGCCAAACCTTGCCTACGTCCTCTCTTCCTCGATCCTCTCGAAGGTATTCCACTATGTAAACTTTCCTTACACAACTGCTAGTTTTTCTCCAAGTGTCTAGCTCACTCTTACAAGAGCTCTTCCCCAAGCTCTCAACACCCAAAAGATTTTGTCCAAGCTTCTCTCAAACTTACGAGTGATTTTGTCCAAGCTTCACTCAAACTTACAAGAGTTTTGTCCAAGCTTCTCTCAAATTTACAAGTGTTTTTCTCAAGCTACACTCAAACTCACAAGTGTTTTTCTCAAGAACACTCAAACTCACAAGTTTACAAACCAACCCAATAATAGATGAAGGTTGTACAATGAATAACTCTCTCTCAAAGAGTAGATAAATAAATTTTCAGCTCACTCAAGAACCCCCCAAATGAATAAAAACAGTGTATAAGATGTAGAAGATGAAATATCACTTTGTAGCACTTAATCTTGAGTTCTTCTCATGTTCTTCTTGTTCTTTATCATCATATATATGTTGGGGATCTTGTATATATAGCCTTGAGTTGCTTATAGCCGTTGGAGATGGATGGGAGACTATTTGATACGAAAATGGCGGAGTATAACGTTCAAAAATCTAGCCGTTACCTTAAATGAGTCGACTCTTTTTAAGCAGGGATCAACTCTTTTTCTGTTTTTGCAGATTTTTGAAGGTTCTGCCCAAATGAGTCGACTTTTTTGGTCTAGGGGTCGACTCTTTTGGTCTAAAACTGCACAATCAACTCTCTGTTGGAATGAGTCGACTCTTTTATGCTAGGAGTCGACTCTTTTGATGTTCCACCAGAATTTTCAACCTCTGTTTGAATGAGTCGACTCTTTTGCTTGAGGGGTCGACTCTTTTTAGGAAAATCCTTAACTTTTGCAATACTTCTTCAATCTTCTTCAATATCTTCAAGCTCTTTAAGGATCATCCAAATAAGGTTTCTAAGACTTGAAAAGACTTCTTCAAGGCATGTTGACTTAACGAACACCTTCAACTCTTCAAGATGAAATCACTACACTTTTGATTACATGTAGAGCTCTTCAATCACCATGACTTCATCCATTGATCTAAGTCTTCTTCAAAATCTTCAAGAGAGCTTTCAAGACTTAAGATCTCTTTTCTTCAATTGATCTTTTATGCTTATTTGAACTTCTTTAATTTCTTTGCTTGATCTTCATCAACTTGATTTCTTCTATAACTTCTTCCATCTATTCAAGACTTCAACATAACTTTCAATGAAGCTTCCAAGTCGTGTGATTTCTTCCATAATTGCAAGACATCTTCAAATCTTCAAGCTAAGCTTCCATGTCTTGTAAGAATCATCTAAATGAGGTTGCAACTATGAGATTGCTGAATCATACTCATTGTCTACATTGTTTCTTGATAAGCTTCTCACCACAAGTTCTTCAATATCTTCAATGTGACAAGTTCTCCATTGTTAGTTGACAAGCTTCAACTTGTTGCTCCCATGATGATATAGTGGACTGAATATAGCCATGAGGATCGAGGGTCTTCATAGTGAATAAGTTGGCCATGAATGTTGCCAAACATATGCATATCCAAATCTTTATATCTTCTTGAAGTGTCACCACTTGCATCCTTCTTTTCAATACTTGTTGAACTTCTTGAGCATCTTCAAGCTCTTTAAGAATAAGATTACCTAAGTAATCTTCTTGTTGGATACTCAACCAATCAGCTCAAATATTTTCTTGTTATCAAATGAATATAATCTAATTTGCACACTCAAGTGAAATCATTAGATAACAACCATATGGTTTTGTTATCATCAAAATCAACATGAGGATCAACCTTGACTCAACAAGCACGTACTAGGCTGCGTCTTTTTGTATATAGGGCCACTAGTACCCTTGTGAGATAGCTCGGTGGGCTAAGGATCTTTCGCCGACGTGACTTCCACATATCCTTTCATGGATTACGAATAGGACGCCCTGCATTTTGTCCGGGTGAACACAATGCAAGTAAGGACCTATGAAGGATCTCCTGTAGAGTTCCTTGGTTGGTGACAGCCAGTGTCTGAGGGCTTTGCGTTTGATCGGCCTGGCTTCATTCTTATCCTCCGGTAGCTCATCTTTGTCAAGATAAGAGATAATTGGGTCTATCCACGATGGCCCCAACTGTTCTATAGCCAGAGCTTCCTCCTCTTCATGAAATATGCTCGGTTTGGCTAAGGTCTCCACATGGATTGTTCTTTTTAACCCTGACTTCAGGCCTATTGCTAGTGTAGCCAAGGCATCGGCATAAAAGTTATTGTCGCGGCTAATCTAAAGGAGCTAGTACTTGCCAAACTTGGTTAGCAATTCCTTTGCTTTTGCTAGGTATTGTGTCATTCTGTCATTTTTTGCCTCTATTCTCTCGTGATCTGATTAACCACTAATTAGGAGTTCGAATAGATGATGATCTCGGCAATTTTTAGTTTAATGGCTCAGCGCAGTCTAGCGAGTGGGGCCTCGTATTCAGATTTATTGTTTGAGGCGAAAAACTCAAGATAGATAGCCTATTCAATTGCCAAACCGTCTGGTGTAATGAGTACTATGCCCAATCCTGCCCCCGGTCATTGGATGTTCCATCGACATAGAGTTTCCAATGATAGCATTTTCCCAAAAGTTTAGGGGGAGGTCATCGTATTGTTAAGTAGAAGGCATTGGCAAGTCGTTACTTAATGGCAGCTCAACGGAGAATTCGGCAATAAAGTCAACAAGTACCTGACCTTTAACTGCCGATCTTAGGTGGAACTTGATGTTGAACTCTCCCAATTTAACGGCTCACTTTGCCAGTTTACTAGAGAAGTCAACCCTTCTAAGGAGTGGTTTTAGCTGATGGTTCGTGAGGATGTTGATGGTATAGGCTTTGAAGTAGTGCATTAGTTTGCGAGATCCTACCACTAAAGCAAGCGCCAATTTCTCCAGTGGTAGGTACTTACTTTTTGCCCCCAAGAGTGTTTTACTAACATAATAGACCGGCTTTTATTGCCGATCTTGTTGCCTTAGTAGTACGGTACTAACTGCGTGCTCTGATACTGCCAGGTAGGGGCTTATCACATTCCGGAGTCCAGCTGAATTGTTCTTGTTTTTAAAGAAACTGGAAGAATAGTCAGCACTTATCTAAAGATCGGCTGATAAATCTATTGAGTGCCACCTCCATTCCAGTCAACTTATGTACTTCTTTGGCATTCTTCGGGGCTTGAATGCTCTGGATCGTACTAATCTATCATGGATTTACTTCAATTCCTCGATTTGTAACCAAGAACCCTAGTAATTTCCCTGAACTGACTCCGAACATGCATTTGGAGGTGTTTAGCCTCATTTTGTATTGCTTCAAGATGCCAACACTCCTTTCAGATCCTCTAAATGGGAGCTGTCAACTTTACTTTTTACCACCATATCATCGATGTAGACCTCCACAGTGCTGTCGATATGGTCTTTGAACATTTTAGTGACCATTCGTTGGTAGGTAGCCCCGGCGTTCTTCAGACGAAAGGGCATTACTTTATAGCAGAAGATACCCCTCAAAGTGATGAAAACTGTATTCTCCTGATCGTCTAGATGGAGAGGAACCTGTTGATACCCCCGGTATGCATCCAAGAAGCTCATTCTCTCGAAACTGGCTGTTGCATCTATGAGTTGGTCGATCTTGGGAAAAAGGAAAGGGTCTTTGGGGCATGCTTAGTTTAGATCAGTAAAGTCAACACAAACCCTCCACTTGCCATTCTTCTTCTTTACCACCACGGTGTTTAAAAGCCAGCTTGGGTAATGGACTTCTCGAATTGCCCCGACCTCTAGGAGTTTTTCGGTTTCTTTAATAACGACGTCCATATGCTGTATTACCACCCTCCTTCCCTTTTGGACCACAGCTCAGCACTTTGAGTTAACATTCAATCGGTGGCAGGCAACCTTAGTGTTGATCCTCGACATGTCGTAAGGAGTCCAAGCAAACACCTCCAGGTAACTTGTCAGCAGCTCAATTAGAGAGTTCTCTTTAACTCTAGATAAGGATGTGTCGATGACGAAATACTTCTCACCTTGTCGATCGATGTGGATTTTTTTTAATTCTTCAATGGCCTTATTCTTTGGAGTTTACCCCAAGTCGTCGATAGTAGGCGTGTCTTCATGAAGCTCTATCATCTGCACTTTATCGATTTTCACCTTCGTGGTGCACCCCATCAGAAAGCATTGTTTGGCGGTCACTTGGTCTCCTCTTATTTCTCCTACTCCACCAAGGATAGGGAATCTGATCAACTAATGGTAGGACGATGAGATAACCTTCATGAGATGTGACCAGGTACGTCTTATGATTGCATTATAAGGGGAAGGCACATTGAGTACAGGAACTCTGTCTGCAACGTAATTCCCCCGACAGTTACAGGAATTGTTACCTTCTCCAACGGCCAAACTGGATCTGAGCTGAACCTGATCAATGGGTTGAGAGATGGCTAGAGATCAGACTATTTTGGTTTCAATTTTTAAACAGGCTGTAGTAAATGATTTTGGAAGAACTTCCTTGGTCGATGAGCAATCTTCTCACTTTGCAATCCGCCATTCTTAACGTCACGACCAAGGCGTCATTATGGGGGGTCTGCACCCCCACGAGGTCTTTATCAGTGAAGGTTATGGACGCAGTGTTGCTGCTGACCTTAACCTTTTTGGATGGAGGTTGTATTTGCATTACCTCCTTTAAGTGCGTAGCCTTTTGTATCTCGGCCCGGTATCGGTGCGGGTCAACGGTTTCTGATTCAGTTGAACCGTGCATCACGTTGATCATTCGGACCGGTCTTGCTTCGTTCTCCTTCTGTAGGACAACTTCTTACCGTGGTTGCTCAGCCTCGCATTTTGTCTTTTCCTAATAAATATACTGGATGAGATGACCAGCTTTGGCTAAGTCTTCCAAGTGGTTTTTGAGATGCCAACGCTACTTTGTCTGATGCCTCTTCTCCTGATGATAGGAGCAAAACTTCTTCTAGTCTCTGGACATAGGGTCTCCTCCTAACTTCGGGGCCCATTTAAAAATGGGTTTGTCATGAATCTGGGGCAAGATTTTGTAAATGGGATCTTTGAAGACTGTGTAGACTCCATCATTGGCCTTTTTGCCCCAATTTTTGTTGTATTCTTGCCAAGGCTTCTTGGCTTCTCTTTTATTTATCCTTTCAGCAACAATGCCGACCTTCTCTAGAATCGGCTGTTGTACATCTTCGTCCAATTGGAAGTATCACTCAATTCTGGAAATCAACTCTTGTACGGTGAAAGCCGGTTTCTTCATTAAGGATTGACGCAAAACGGTGCTCCCTGGGCAAGCCGATCTTGAATTGGGTTATAGCCAGCTACTCGCTGCATTCGTTTATCTCATTATAAGCCTCCCAGTAGCGCCTTGCATATGCCCGCAATCCTTCTCTCTTGTTCTTTCGTAAGGTTAGTAAGAAATCGATTTTCTTGGGTTGCATACTGTTGGCTATGAAATGTGCAGTAAAGAGCTCGGCAAGTTGCCTCCAGTTTGACACCGACCTGGGTGGTAACTTGTCAAACCATCATAGGGCCACGTCCCTCAAGCTAGAGGGAAAAATTCAGCACATCAAGAATTTGTCTCCACTCCATAACGCCATCATTTGCTTATAATGTCGAACATGACTGACTGGGTTAGCCTTTCCATCATATGAAGTGAACTTTGGTGGTGTGAACTTTCGTGGAAGTTGGCGAGACTCAATCTCCTCTGTGAACGGTGTAGATGTAATTTGGTCTAGGGCCTTTTTAATTATGTCCAGAGTAATGCGGTCTTTGGAATGCTGCTTTTTATTCTCCAACTTTTCAATGAACCATTTTCCCAGTCTTTCTGTTGTCGACCAGCCTCAGCCTGAGCCTTGTTCTGCGGAGTCTGGCTCCTTCTACGGCTTTGATCTGCTCGCCTTTCGACGTAGCGTCCGATGCTAGAGGTATAACTTCCTCTCACTGGTGCCGTTGGTGTGTCTCTACTTCTGGAGTCTCGACTCCCTGTGATCCTTTCACAGTCCAGGGATCCTCTTCTTTCGCGCCTATCTCTTCCTAAAATTGCCTCCCTCATGGCCTGAACCTGTGAGGTGAGGTAGGCAATCTCTTCGTCGCGTCGCTGAAGCTCCCGCTTAGCAGAACGGAAAGTATGGTTACTAGGGATGCATTCACTGGAGGGCGAAGGGGCAAGGTCCCGATTGTGGTTTTTGTGGAGGTTTGGCTCCTTGACATAGTTCGGGTCTCTCTACAATTCGTCTCGTGCTTCCTGGTGGCTCCCAACAGGGGTCTAGATTTTCGGCCTTATCGTTCGACCTCGACGACCATCTATTGGGATAGATCGGCAATATGCCGAATCGGTATGGTCTTTGCTAGAGGAAGTCTCATTTTCTTGCTCATTGTGGTTTTCTCCTCTTCCCCTTTGGGCGTTGGTACTCATATGGTTATCTTGACCTTCCTACTGACGTCACCAATTATAAGTGGGATTTTTGGAAAGGTTTGACCGATCACTAGAACCAATATCAATAAGCACAAACTAGCTGCAAAAAAGACAAAGGAGTTAGAATGGGTCGACCCTTTTTGGGCCGATCACACTTCGATAATTAAATTAGCAATCTTAATCGAGTATCGAATGAATAAAGGCAGTGAAAGCTTGAAATCAATTGTCCATACCTTCCTCATTGGCGCTTCAGTATTTATAGTGTAATCAATGGAGTATTAACCATTGTGTCTACCTTAGGACCATCACGACCTACATTTTAAATCACATCACTCATCTCCAATTGATCGGAGGACATTGGTCTAGTTTTACCGCCGTGCCAGAGTCGACTGATCAAACGTGAGGGTGGACGTTGTGTAGCAAGCCGCTTCCCAATTAAATGCGAGTTACCTCCGCATTAAACACTGCGGTCAGAGCATTACATATTCTGATTATACCCGTGAATTAGGTTCGCCGTGTTGAACTTGGGTCTGAGGTCGGCAGTGCAGGTCTGATTGCACTTTTGACCACTTAGATTGATCCGTAACTCAATTTTATTTACTTAATTTTTATTAGACTAGCCCAGACGAACTGTGACTGATTTCCTTTAACTCACAGATTTCTAGTAGAATGGTCTTGCTTGGCTCGTGCCGGGCCAAACTTTAAGCAGGCCATGCCGCCAGTGCCGACCTGGTGCACTGAAAAATGCTCAACCTCTCATCTCCTCGTGATTTCCAATTGACTAATATCATGTGAGCAAGCAAACAATCAACATTTTCTAACAGACATAACGAGATTCCTATTACGTGGCAGTCAACCCCCGCCATAGGTATTAGATCCGCTCTCTTTCTCTCTGTCTCATCGTCATTATTATCTCTTATCTCCATTTTTTCCCATTACACAACTGCACCGATCTGTCAATTGTCCGCTCCTTTCTCAGAGTTTCCAACTGTCCAAACGCGTCCCCAACCAAATGAACGTCCTCCGAAACTCTCCTCTTCCATCCCAACCCCCAACCCTCCTTCCTCGTATACCCAATCTCCATCCTAAAATCCTCACAATCTCGCAAGAAGAAAAACAAAAACACCCACAACAAAAAGGGTAACCCATTATCCATATGGTCGCTGTCACCACAAAAATGGGGTGGCTCTCGGAAGTGGGCTCTCGCTTCGGGGACAACCTCAAACGCTCTCTAGAATCCAAGAGGTCCGCCACCACCCACCTCGGAATCCTCGCATTCGAGACGGCAAAGACCATGTCCCGATTGGTCTCTCTCTACAAATCTCTCGACGACGATGAGATGTTGAAGCTGAGAAGAGAAGTCATGAAATCCGAAGGGGTTGCGTATTTGAACTCCAAAGACGAAGCATTCCTCCTGAGCCTCGCGTGCGCCGAGAGGCTCGAAGATGTCGAAAAAGCCGCAATCACCGTGGCTCGATTAGGCCACAAATGCTCCGACTTCGGCCTGAATCGTTTCGACCTTGTTTACACCGATCTTAAACTGGGTATCATTGATTTAGGCAAATTGGAATACGGGTCGAAAGAGGCAGAGAAGAGGATTGAAAAGATGGAGAAGCTCATATCGGCAACTTCCAACCTTTACACATCATTGGAAGCTCTATCGGAATTGGAGGTATCGGAACGAAAGCTAAAGCAATGGAAGCAGAATAGCCGGGCGTTGCAATCAAACCCCACAAACTTCGACCTCTTCAACAAGAAAATTGAGTACCAGAGAAAACAGGTTCGTCATTTCAGAGAAATTTCCCTGTGGAGCCAGACATTTGACAAGAGCATTGGCCTAATGGCACGCATAGTTTGCATTGTTTACGCCCGAATCTGCATCGTCTTTGGCCCCTACATTTCATTTCTACCTCAAGTCTCGCTGCGTAACATTCGCTCTCCGCAGCAGAGAGAGATTATTAGAATTCGACCAAAGTATTGCCTCATCGAACCCATTAAAGAACAGATAATTTCACGATCCGGGCCGATTCCAACCACCTCTAAACCAAGATTGGTGAGATTTCACAGCCAGAAATCGCTCCTGTTTCCGACGGAAGACTCTGGTTTGGGCACAAATCACAGGGTGTTTCACGCGGCGGGGCCGTCGACGGTGGGTGGTTCCGGGCTGGCGTTGCGTTACGCCAATGTGATACTATTGGCAGAGAGGTACTTAGATTCGGCGGTGACTATTGGGGACGACGCTCGCGAGGACTTGTACATGATGTTGCCGGAGAATCTGAAGATGCTGGTGCGATTGAAGCTGATCAAGAATGTCAGCGCCGATGTGGGGACGGTGGAGGACGACGAGTCGCTGGCGGAGGGGTGGAGGGAGGCGCTGAGGGAGATAATGCGGTGGCTGGCGCCCATGGCACGAGACACCTTGAAGTGGCAGACGGCGAGGAACATCGAGAGGATTAAGTTCGACTCGAAGCCGTCGGTTTTGTTATTGCATACTCTGCATTTCTCGGATAAGGAGAAGGCGGAGGCCGCCATTGCGGAGGTGTTGGTGGGGTTGAGTTGTATATATCGGTACGAGAATCGCCGGAACTGTGGTGACGGTGATGATGATAACGATGGGGATAGGCCAGTCGGCGGCCGTTCCTCGTTCGACGGAGTTGGTTGGAGATAATACTTGATTTCCTAGTTTCAGTCATCCCATTAAAATTCATGTATGGATATATTTATTAGTAGGAATTCAGTGTTGCCTTTTTTTATTTTTTTTAAATTTCTACAAGTGGTTCTTAACTTTCCAAGTGCTTACTGTACAACGTAATAAAATCCTAGTCCGGTAATTAACTAACTTCCTCTCTGATAAAATACCAAGGGATGTTCTTGTCATGACAAGCTTTGGAAAGCTTCTGAATCTCTCTTGGAATAACTTAAGTGGGTCACTTCCTGCAGAAATATGCAAACTGAAGATGATTGAAGGAATCCATTTCTCCAGTAACCACCAAACGGAGGCACATTTATCTGAACTTGTCGCAAAATTCTTTTCAAGGTACCATTCCGAAATCTCTAGCTAATTCAAAAGGGATAGAGTTCAGTCATCTTTCGTTGAATAATCTCTCAGGTGAGATCCCCTGGAAGGCCTTCGGTTTCTTAAGTTTTGAACCTCTAGGAGAGGTTCCAACTACGGGAGGGGTATGTAAAATGCAACAGCAGTTTTTCTTGATGGAAATCCACAGCTTTGCGGTGGAATCGAGCAATTAGAGTTTTCGACTTGCCCTGTGACTGTGGCTACAAAACGCTCCGGGGTTTCAAAAGTGAATCTGATTGTCAGACTGATGGTAGGCATTAATTTGTTGCATTTTTTTATTGAAATTATTTTCAAAATATAATATAATATTATATCCTAGTTGACTCATCTTCTAAATGTATGCTCGAGATATTCGTGCAGGACGGTAGAGTAGTATAACTCGAAAGTACGAGATCGATCTATAAGAAGCCAATTACATAGAACCACAAACATTAAAACACTTCTGTCAGTTGATCACAAAGATCCTATGATTTGCTCCTAAAAGAAAAGAAAAATCTGATTGTTTTGTGAACGTATATTTATCTGAACTAATTTAAACTTAAAAGTAATTAATTGGAAAGTTATGAAGTTTTAACTATTAATAAAAAGGTCCTGAGATCAGTCGCTCCAATCAATTACATCTTTTGAAATTCTGAAGGAGATAAGTCGATAACTCAAATTCTTCGACAACGTCGTGAGTCTCAGATTCGGAAGATTTAGCGATAAAAATAAGTACTCTTTAAAACTTCAATTTCTAGAATAAATCAGGTTGTTTTAATCAATGACGAGTACCATCAATTTGTGCAACGTATATACTGAATATATATTCACGCATAAACGTTACCGAACATAATCAAACGTCTAAGTTTTTGAAAGGTCTAGAACGAAGAAGATGAAGAGAGAAAAAACTAGAAGATTTAACTTTAAAACCAATAACATACCTTTTTCATTCATCCAAAACATTCAATTGATCTTCGCTTTTGATCCCGAGATTAAAAAGTTTAGCTACTCATGTTCATGATATAAACGCAAATTGCATAAACATAAACTGAATATATTAATTACAAACCTGAGAATCTGATTACAGGAATTGTGAACAACTGTGAAAACCTTGCAATAAACTATATATATTCTGAACCTACTGCTACTACTACTCTTAAAACAAACCAAAAATTGCGAACCCTAAAATAAACAACAATCCTAGCTTATATAGGCTTCCAAAACTCTACAGATTAGCACAACCATTCGAACACCTGTGCCACTGTTCGAATGCTGCGTCGAACGCACTTCGAACTGTTCGAACAGGAAAGCATGCTCTCTGTATATTTCAAACGCACTTCGAACCTGAACTTGATGTGAGATTGTTCGAACACTTCTGTACACCATTCGAACGCCCTTGAGGACCGTTCGAACTCCCTTCGAATGCCTACTCTGGTTCAGCTCGAATTTATCCCCTTTTAGATAGGATTCCTGAAAGTAAACACAAAACTAAGTTAGTAATGAATTAGGATTAAATTAACACAATTAAACATAATGTAAAACTAACAATTAGCTAATTAAGGTATATCGATTGCACTTTTAGAGTACAATCAGTAGTTTTGAAGTTTTTCAAAAGGTATTTGACTAGTGATTGTACTCTAAAAGTGCAATTACAATACCCTAACTTATACTTTGTAATTCATTTGTTTTAGCTAAAAGTGTAACCCCTAACTTGTACAATACCCTAACTTGTACTCTAAAAGTGTAACTCCTAACTTGTATATTAGCAGTTTATTCATCTGTTTTAGCTAAATTTTAATATTAAGTTAGTTTGTTTGATTGAATGCAGGTTTCGGATTTAAGATGAACAAATTCGAGAAGGATTTGGGCAAAAAAAGACAAAATCATTTGAACGGTCCTTGAAGGCATTCAAATAGTCGAAGAAAGTTCAATGAACAGTCTTTACCATCTGAATCAAGATAATTAGAAGACTACTTGAACGCTTTAGAATGGTCCACCAAAGCATTCGAACGGTCTCCAACGAAGGAAATCTGTTCGAATCAGGTTCAAAACCCGTTTGAAGATACAAAGGCAGGTTCAGACCGTTTAAAGACCGTTCGAACAGTCTCCAAGGCCGTTTGAACGGTTTGTTATAGCTTTGTTTTCTTAGCTACTTATTTAAGGCAGTTTTGTACCCAAATTCAGGATCTAGACTTCATTGTGCAATTTTTAGGTTTTGTTAGCAGTTTTGAGAGCTTTGTAAAGAAAGAAACACGTAGATCCAAACATATTTCGTTATTTAGTTGTTAAATTCAATTGTCTTTCAATTAAATTAGTGTAATTCAATGGTGATGAGTAGCTAAATTCACTCTTGGGGACAATTGTGAAGATCATTTAAGGTTTTCAATAGAGGTAATTGAATTATCATTGGTTTATCCTCCAAATCTCATAGTTCTTGGTAATTGAACTCTAGATCTCTAAGAAAAATTAGACTCAAAACTAAGTTTAGTAATCTCAATACACAAGCCCTTGCTTAGTATTAAACTTGCACAAATCGATAGTATAAGTCTATGACTTTAGTTTGATTATAAAATCTCTTTGAAACTTAGGTGATTTGGATGATTGGATCAATTGGATCCAAAACCTTCTCTTTTATAGTTTAATTGTTTTGATATTTGATTAGTTTAGATAAATCAATCTCAAAATCAATCAATTTTTTGTTTACTTTTTGAAAGTAATCTTATGAGACTCTAATTTCATAATTTTATAAGTAAATAATTACATTTACTGCATAGTTAGTTGATAAGTAAAATTATGTGGGTGCATGTGTGTGTGGCATGTGGTAATTGGTGAGTTGAGTAGTGAATTATTAGTGAGTGTGTGCATGGGACACTTAAAGGATTGAGATACACTATTGTATTATTTTGGTTTGCTAGTCACAAGAGAAGTCAAGAGAGAAAAAAGGCTTTCGGTGGAGAGAAAGAGAAAAAGACAAGAGGGGGACAAAGCTAGTGGGGAGACAAAGAAAAAGAAAAAGAAAAAGAAAGGCTAGTAGAGTGTGGGTGTCCTAGCATCATGGAAGAAAGACGAAGAAATAGAAGAAGAGAGGAAGTCAAGAGGTTGGTTGTCATCATTTGGAGAGAGAGAGAGAGAGAGAGAGAGAAGAAGAAGAAGAAGAAGAACTTAGGGAATGGCTTGTTGTATCTTGTTTTCAATATTCAAGATGAGTTTCATCTTTTCCTATGTTGTTCTTATTGATTCTAGTATACTTGCAAGTTATCTTTGTCATGAGAGTTGGAGAGGAGGTGATGGAGGAAATGAAAGATTAAGGTTTTTATGGATCATTTTTTAATTTGGGATGGAGGTATTATATTTGTTGTTTTATGACGAATTAGTTTATCTAAAAATATCATTTCTAAATGAAACTTTGAAAAGTTGAATTTAGAGTGATAATAGTAATTTGAGCTTTAGTTTCACTAAAAAAATATTGTATTTTCAAATTATGGTGAATTTTAGAAGTTTGAAAATTACTGTAGAAATTTGTTACCTTAATCTGCGACCCCTACATTGACAACAAAATTTTACCAAGTTAGAGTCTTCAAAACGTTATGAAATTTTTATTGTATCTATTATAAATGTGTATGAAAGTATAAACTAAATTTCAGGTTATTTGGATGTCGTTTGCCTATGTTAAGAATTTTTCAAAGATGGACCATTTGTAGCTGAATTCTCATTTCTGCAGCACTGCCCTAGTTTATAAAATATCAAATAAATACTTGGTTTATTAAAAAAATATGAAATTTGGACTGAATACTTTATGAGATGTCTATTTTATATTCTCCAAGTTTTAAAAATTTTTAATATAAGCTTAAGAAGTTGTATTTATGTTATGAGGCATGTGTCAATGTTGGCAGATTAAAGGATTTGGTAGACTTTGGTACTTTTAAGCTATTGTATTGCTTTGAGAGACGATTTAGACATATGACATTATGTTTTAATAGCTCATTGGCATTACATATCTCATGTTAGAGGAGTGTGGATCATGATTGTGTATTGTAAACAAATTATGAATTATCAACATGTTCACACTCACACAGATTATTTTGACAGGTAACGTGGAGATGACGGTTTGGTTTACTGTAGTCTTGGTTTTAGCTGTGGTGGCATTCATGCTAGTGTTAGGATGTTGTGTCTCGGGACTTGGGAAAGCTCTTGTTGCTTTATTTTTAGTTTCTCGTCATATTTGTATAAGACGTTGGGATTCAAGTTATATTT
Source organism: Euryodendron excelsum (assembly GCA_033060915.1). NCBI lineage: Eukaryota > Viridiplantae > Streptophyta > Magnoliopsida > Ericales > Pentaphylacaceae > Euryodendron > Euryodendron excelsum. The sequence continues at coordinate 3,311,916 of CM065395.1, forward strand.
GTATTTTACCTTATATTAGCTTTAGATATGAGAGTTTGTTATGTACCTGGGTTTGTATTAATGTAAGTGGTTTATGGTTTATTTTTGATGTCCTTTATGGTAAGTGAGGAGAGTTTTTGTTTATATATATTATTGGTGTATATTTCGCTACGTTCTGTTTCGGGTGTGTGTTAAGGTGTCGTTCATAGGTATGAGGACCTGCGTGATCACGTCTCGCCTAATGTGACATTAATGATGTCTAATTGGGATGGGGGTGTGACAGCTTGGTATCACAGCTATGGTTTGTTTCAAAACTATGTTTCATAGCCTAATTATGTATTAAAGCTATGGTGTGGAGTTAGTGTCTAGAGTTCAGTGAATCGTAAGGTGCTGTCGATTTTGGTTAGGTCATTAAGGAGTGTGTGAACAATATAAATATGGTGTACTTAATCTAATTTGATGCAGAAAGAATGGCACAAAAAGAATTATCTAGGGCAATGGAAGTAGGAGATTCATCAGTTTTAACCAGGAGTGTAGAGTAAAGAGAGCATGAACCATATGTTCAGAGTCAACTTAATACAACCGATAGACTTATGAATATGATGGCATAGTATATGGAATATCAGGTAGTAACTGTTGGCCCAAGTAGGCAACTCAAGAGGGGGAGTGAATTGAGTTTTATAAAATTAATATCAAACAATATAATTAAAAACTTATAAAGTAATATAGCAGTCGGTAATCAAACTAAAAACCAAGCAAGCAAATAATAGGCTACAATGTAAACAGGTATTATAAGTAAGGAGGAAAAAATAGAGCAAGAAATGAACAACACCAAATTTATAGAGGTTTGGCTAACTTTGCCTACGTCCTCTCTTCCTCAATCCTCTTGAAGGTATTCTACTATGTAAAGTCCTTTACACAGTTACTAGTTTTGCTCCAAGTGCCCAGCTCACTTCTTATAAGAGCTCTTTCCCAAGCTCTCAAAACCTAAGAGATTTTGTCCAAACTTCTCTCAAACTTACAAGTTTACAAAGCCACCCAATAATAGATGAAGGTTGTACAATGAATAACTCTCTTTCAAAGAGTAAATAAACAAATTTTCAGCTTATTCAAGAACCCCCCAAATGAATAAAAACAGAGTATAAGATGTAGGAGATTAAATCTCACTTTCTAGCACTTGATCTTATGTTCTTTTTTAGCATATATGGGTTGGGAATCTTCTATATATAGCCTTGAGTTGATTATGGCCATTGGTGGTAGATGGGAGACCATTTAACGCAAGATCGTACTGTTATAACGGTAAAAAATATAGCCGTTGGAGCCCAAGTGTCGACACCTGACTTCATGTGTCGACACATCAAGTCTGCATTCTCCAGATTTTGTTCACTGCCTCCATGTGTCGACACTTGATTTCATGTGTCAATATGTGACCATCCATTCTTCAGAATTTAGCTACTGTCTTCATGTGTCGACACCTTATATCATAAAACTTGATTTTTGTAAGTTTTTGTCCAATCTTCTCCATTGTTTTCAAGTTCTTCAAGGGTCATCTAAATAAGTTTTCTAAGGCTGAAAAACACTTATTTCAGGTATGTTGACTTCAAGAACACCTTCAATCTCTTCGAGATGAATTTACTCCATTTTGATTACTTGTAGAATTCTTCAATCAACATTAGTTCTTCTATTGATCCAAGTCTTCTCCAAAATTTTCAAGAGAGCTTCCAAGACTTGAGATCTCTTTTTTTCAACTGATCTTCTATCATTATTTGAACATCTGCAATCTCTTTACTTAATCTTCATCAACTTGATTTCTTCTATGATTCTTCCATCAATATAATAAACCTCTTCAAGCTCTTCAAGAATCATCAATTTGAGACTTCTAAAACTTAAAAGATCATCTTCAAAACATATGGATCTTCAAGAATACTTTCAATCATTCATTCTTCCACGTCTTCATCAATTCTTTAATGAAACTTGTGATCTTTAACTTTGCTTGAATCTTGACTCCTTTAAACACCTTCAATCTCTTCATACTTCCAAATTTATATTCAAACTTTCAAGACTTGTAATGCATAAACTTGTTGAATGTGTCAACCCATCATGCTCATCATCCTTCTATCCTTTTTCATTCTTCAATATCTTCCATTGTGACAAGCATAAACTTATTAAAACAAAAACTTACTCCCCCTTTCTTTTGTGCTTTATGCCTCAATACATACAAAATTTTGCTCCCACTTTCTTATGCAATTGATGCTTCAGTGGATTGATATGACCATAAGGATTGAGGGTCTTCATAGCGAATAAGTTTTTGAATTCTCATATGATCTTTAGTCACTTTGAAATAGAATTAATCTAATATGTTCGTCTATTAATCTTCAAATTCTTCATTCAATCCTCATATTTCCAAAACAGATCATCATGATAGAATTCTAGAGCTTGCATCCTCATTCTCAATATTTGTTGGACTTCTTAAGTGTCTTTAATCTCTTCAAGAATAAGATTACCTAAGTAATCTTATTGTTGGATACTCAACCGATTAGCTCAATTATTTTCTTCTTATCAAATGATTATAATCTAACATGCACACTCAATTGAAATCATTAGGTAACAATCACATGGTTTTGTTATCATCAAAATTAACATAGAAATCAACCTTGAGTCAATAGTAAGATCAGTGCCAAGGAGTACGACATGAATGCCACCGCAGCTAAGACTAAGACTATAGTGAACCAAATCGTCATCTCTACATTGCCTGTTAAAATAGTATGTGTGGGTGTGAACTAATTGTCAACGTGTTATCTATCGTGAGCACGTTGACAATTAGCTCACACCCACACAGACAATTTTGACAGGTAACGTGAAGATGACGGTTTGGTTCACTGTAGTTTTGATCTTAGCCACGGTGACTTTCATGTCGATGTTAGGATGTTGTGTCTCGATGCTTGGAAAAGCTCTTGTTGCTTTACTTTTAGTTTCTCATTATATTTGTATAAAACGTTAGAATTCGAGTTATATTTGTATTTTGACTTATATTAGTTTGAGATATGAGAGTTTGTTATGTACCTAGGTTTGTGATGATGTAAGTGGTTTATGACTTACTTTTGATGTCCATTATAGTATGTTAGCATGTGTACTAGTCGCGTGGACCTACTTTTAAATGATTAGACTATTTTGAACATAAGGAAGAGAAAGAAAGAAGAAAAATAAGATAAAATTATTTTTCTTCCTACTTTTCTTTATTTTCATTTCTCTTTTTTTTTCAATAGTTATCTTATAGTTTTTCTTCATCTTTCATTTAAATTCCAAAAAAGGAAAGTGATTTTTCTTTTAGGCTCTATTTGATTTTACGTAAAATATTTTCCTTATTTTTTAGTGTTTGATTTTGCAAAAGTCAGGTAAAACAATTTAATTGTAAAATATTTTACACTTCCCAGGAGAAAACAACTTACCGATCCAATTTCGGTAAGTCATTTTTCACGGAGGATGTCGAGCTTGTAAAGCTTGAGAGTCGAGCTCTATTCGCAAATGTATTGGCCTCAACTTCACTTCAAAGTTCAAAACCCAATACAGATGTATACATGAATACATAAGTGTGTATCTATATAATAAAGTAGAACTTTTTTTGAATTTTGATGGGACGTTTGTCCTACGTGGCATATAATTCGATTCAATGGTTGAGGTTTGTTTTCAATTTGAATCTAACGCTTGGATTAGATTTCTTGGTTTATCTCTTCTCTTCAAAATCCAACCCAAATTGGACCCACTACCAAAGACGCCCCATGCCTCTCTCTCCTCTCACGATACTCCTGTTTCAAATTTCATGACTCTCCCTTCGTCTCTCTCTCTCCCCGAAAACAAGTTGCTGCATACTTCCACCACAGTCCCTCTTCTCTCTCTCTCTATCTGGTAAGTTCCAAGCTCTGGTTTTGTTTCCTTCACTTTCTCTCTCTAGTGATTTGGTGAGTTTGCTATTTGGGGAGTTTCTCTCTCTCTAATACTGGAAGCCTCTAATATTAGAAGGTAGCCACCAAAATTAGGGCTCAACCCACCGAGATCGTGAGTCCTCTTTTCTGTGTGTATGTTTTTTTTCTCTATTCTTTTTTGTTCTGCTGTGAGTCCTCTGCTTTGTGGGTGTAAACCGTGAAGTCTTGAAGTTTCTCATATGAATTTTTTTTATTATATACAGGGGATTTCAAGAGAACGGTGTTAGCAATCCAACTCACAGTCAAGGTTCTTTCTTTTATCTTGCCTTGAATTTTTTGATGGGTTTTTAATTCAGTTACACAATCTCACTATTTGCGTTTTCTAACTTAAAATTTGCAGAATGATGATCTCAAATGTCGCTTATTTTCTTGAGTAACTAATTGGGGTATTATCTCCTCATGTAATATGCAGGTATACATTTAAGTTATTTTATTAATCTTCTCATCAGTAAATTTCATCAAGCAGAACTGCTTAAGCCTCTTGCAAGTTTATTCTGCTTTATTTTATTTGGGTTTGAATATATTTTAATTTTCTGTTTGCTTATTTATGGACTATTTGGAGCAATCCCAGTGTAATGGAAGAATTGATGTCCTAATCTCTAAAGTTTCAGTTACTTTTTTATTCATCAGAATGCAGTAATTAGGGAATTTGGCCTTTTTTTTTTTTTTGGCTCCCTTTCAACCTTAAAATATTATGGTCCTTACTTTCATTTGTAATATGTTCATGGAAATGGCAAGAAAGTCACATCGCAAAAAGCAAAAGCTTTTTAAAAAGTTTCATGTTCGTCGCCCTTCCAAGAATGAGAACATAATAGAAAAAGGTTGATTGATTACATTCACAATCTAACTGTGAATGTAATAGAAAAAGGTTGATTGAGAACTATGTTGCATAAGCATAATATTCTCAGGCATTCATGCCAAAGGTTTTATTTTCGAAGTGGATTGGTGTTTCACCATATGTTTTGTCCTGAACATAATGCCCCCAAAAAATTCGTTCGCGTCAATGTTTGATTGCCATTTGAATGAGATGTGTGTCTCTTCAATTTGATTGGAGTTAGGGATTTTAATATAGAAGATTATATATTTTGGCCTTCCAATTTTTGTTAACATTTCTGCCATTTCTGCTTTAGAGGGGCTTGAGTTGTTTGATTATTTTCAACATTAGTATACACTGGTAAATAAAATGCATGTTTGGGAAAGCATGTGGTGTTTGTCCAAGAGCTTATTGGGTTTATATGAAACACATTGGTTCTTGCCAATTTCGTGAAGTGTTATGTCCAAGAGCTCATTGTCTTTGTCATGGTGTTAAAACCCACATTCCGATTTCGTATAAACCCAATTTTTTAAAATTGTATTAGAAGTTGATGAAAAATCAATAAAATTTCATGTCCTCTGTGACATAATACCTCACAATTTCCATCTCTCTCTCTCTCTCTCTCTCTCTCTCTCTCTCTAATCAGCGGTTGCCTCAAAATTTCACGTCCTCTTGCGTTCTGGCTATGTTTTGAAAAGTTGGTGTATGTAAACTACATGATGTTGCTAAAGCTCTAGACTTTTTTATTTTCTATATTTCCTTTCCCCGCCTTTTTTTTGTTTGGAGTCATCGTTGTAATTTGTTGAACTCGATCTTTTGTTGTGATATACACTTTTTTTTTTTTTAACTTCAATCTCATAAATTCTTTGATCAAACAAATGGGTTCAATTTCCCAACAAATTCCTTTCAAACATACATACACATTGTATCTAAACTGTTTTTTCTTTCATTTTCTATGTTTCCTTTTCCCTTTTTTTTATGAGTTTGGAGTCATGACATTTCTATATGAATTTGTTCCCACAACCATCTGCTTCCTGGTTCAGTTTGGTGGCCTGCACATGTTACAGATGCATTCACACCTTGCTTTCATTTATAGGCTTTATAGACAAAAGTATTTGTAATGTAGAAACAGATGCAGTCATGGCCTGTGTACGACACAGATCCTTCAAATAATTAATTAGTTGTTGTAGATATGAGTTTCTTTTGTTGTTTGTTGCTGGGTTTATGTTTTTATCTGTTGGGGGATGGTTGGGGTGTTTGGATGACGGTTCCAATTTGTAAATTATGAATTTTATTTATGCTAATGATATATCCTCTGTTATCAGCTTTTTCTTAGATTTCTTTCAATATCTGGAAACTATGGCAATTGATGAGAGTTAAGTTCAGGATATTTCTAGCTCTAAATTTTCTTCTTTTAGCTATGAAATGATTTAGCAGATTGTTAAATTTTTCAAATTTTTGTTGTGTTAAACATAAATTATTGGGTTGAATAAATTAAGTATGAGGCATACACTGTTAGCATTTGCTTGGATATGCAATTTGGCCTAACTTTTGCACTAATTTGACCGTGCCTAACAACATGACGTCATGAATCTACCACCTTTTGTTTAGACTTACCTGAACTTGGATTGCTTCTCTCTCTTGAAAGTATTACTAAAATCATTGTATCATATTCAGGCCAACTACTCCTATTCCTCCTTGGTGTTTGACTCTCATGCCCAAGCTTCTACCTAAATTTTATGTACTAAAAGAAAAGAATAAAAGAACTACACAAAAAAGAACAATTCATTGTTAGGTGCTTTGAAAATTAGAATCAATTGGCTCTTTTAGACTCCCTAAGAGCAACTTAGCTCTATATAACCAATGCCAAGTAGTCACTCTGGCTATAACATTTTTTTTACCATTCGAGTTGCAGATCCTTACACTTACGCCTACAAATACAAACTTGCCCCTTCTATTTTGATTAAGTTAGCATTGGTGTGGCAAAAACAATTGCTCACAATTGTTAGAAATTTTGACTCTCTGAATCATTTTTTAAATTTAATTTAATAAAAATTGAGGATTTTTTTTATCTTTATTTATTATAATAAAAATTCGCAAACTGTGTTTGGTAGAACTGGATACACATAACCACTCACAAGGCACATGTATAGCAAACTTAATAATCAAACTAAAAGCTTCATGTTTCATAACCTGTAAGCAAAGCAGCAGAATGACCCGCGTGATTATAAAAGATCTCAAAATAATTTTGTTTTATTTGTTTTCTTGAAAATGTTTAATATTAGTGTTTAATAAGTGAATGGTAATGGTCCTAGAATACAAAATGTTATGATGGATATATGTAGTTGTTAGCCTCTGAGAGAGAGATGAATAAATCTTTAGCTATAATGTCTACACAATAAAGAAACTCAAATTTCGAAAATGTTTTAGAACAGCTCAAATTACTGTCTTCAATTATATCGTCATAGCCAATTTTTTACCTGTAACTTTTCGTAGAAAAATTAGTAAATTCAAATAAGATCCACAATTAATTTTTGTTGGCAGTGCCGTAGGCATGGGTAATCATTTGCTACTGTAAGAAATTAGGAAAAGTTCTGGTGTATGTAAACTACATGTAGTCTGGTTCATTTTGGTTGACAACTCTTACAGATTGGATGTTTTGGACATATTACATGGGTATATAAAAGGGGGTCAAATGCTGGTAGTTTTAAGGGTCCAGCTACAGCTTCAAAAAATAAGATGAATTATTCTTTTTTCTCTAACTTCTCTTTCTATTGGCTCTCTCTCCAGTTTTTACGAGCCATGTCTACAGATTTTTAACTTCTGAGTTTCTCTTTCACTTTGCTTTCTCTCAAAACCATCACTCACTTCCTTCAAAGGTACAGTTCCCCTGTATATGTCTCTGATTGTTAAATTTTCTTTTTATTTCTTTCAGTTTTAGGCTTATTTTCTTGGACCCTTATTTTCTCATCAATTGAATGGTTGTGACTAATTTTCAACGCAACAAAAAACCTCACTCTCTCTACTCACTTTTGCAACGGCACCATATGTCTTTTTCTTCTTTCTATTTTTTCTACCTTTTTCCTCACTCACCAATCTCCATTTTATCTGTTCCTTTTTGTCTTTTTGCTTTCCTTTTCATTGCATTTGGTTCAACCCTCTTAATTGATACATTGGGGTTTGATCATTGATGTAGCTCAGAGGGTTATTAAGTTTAATTTTGACAATGCATCATGACCATTTATCTGAATGGATAGAAGCTGAATTGTTTCATTCTTATATTATGTCAACAGGTTAGAAAAATTATGTCTGAAGTTTCACGATAAGTCTTGACTATTACAATATACAATAGCAAGGACAAAAATTTCAACTGGATGTAGCACAAAGGAATATAGAAGTGGCCTTATGTGCATGCCCAAGGATTTTCTTCTTGGCTCACTGAATAAGTGGTTTTATTACTCTCCGCAAGGCATATTCATGTATGCCAATTGTTTCATTCCTATATGTCAATTGATTGTTGCTTTATTTAGACGTAATTTGTGGATCTTTAGTTTATGTTTTGTGTGGATATTTTAAAATAATTTTTTTATTGGTTGTTAGACGATGGAAATATAATTGGATTACATGATTGATTGTTTAGTTGCTTGATGTTCAAAAATATGTTTTGTTAGAATTTTGAGCATATTTATCTTTATAAAGGTTTTAGAATAATTTATAAATGTACTCACGCAATTTTGATCTAGAAATTTTTAAACTAAAAACGATCTGTCAAACTGAATACATGCATATTTAGGAGTGCCGTAGGCACAGATCATTTCCTAGTATATATATATATATATATATATATATGTATAAAGAGAGACAAGTTTCAATCCAAAGCGGCTACGGCAACCTGGGCTTCGCTGACAGCACCGATGATTTCTTCTAGTGCATCCGCTGCTAGGGCACCCAAGCCAAAGACATCATTGACATCGTTGTCGACGAGGAGGACTTCGTCAACCAGAGGAGATGCCAGTGGCAGAAGCCCCTGAGTAGTGATAATTGGTGGTTGTGGCGGAGGAAGAGGTGGCTATAATGGTGTGGTTGAAGGTTGTGATTAAGAATTTTGATTTTGTGTTGGAGGGGACAACAGAGTGAGCGAGAGAGATGATGGCAGATGAGCAATTCTTCTCTCCCTAGAATTCTAATGCTCATGTGTTGTTTGATAAAATGCTTGTCTCAATTGTGCGGGTCAAAAGTCGAAGCAATGGGCTACAATCGGTGTGAACTTTTTTACCTTGATATTTTTGTAATTTAGCAGCCAAACATCAAAAAATATTATTAATTTGTAATCATTTTTCATGAAAAATATTTATGTCAAATCAAACGAAGCCTTATTTTCTTTTTATTTTATTTGTAAAACCAGCCAAATTTTCTCTGTAATTTTTCTCTCATTTCCTCTCTCTTCCTTTTATTTTCCGTTTCACAAATCCCAAACAAGCTGAAATGATTTGGGTGGATGTGCATGCGAACAAACAGAAAATCAATGGTCAACTTATGAGGGCGATGAGAGAGGAGCCAAATTGAGCCATACGTAACTGAATGTCAATCATCTGTCACCATCAATCAGCCAAAAACACCAAAAACAAAAAAAATCATCTATCACCGTCTTTGGCAAAATGTTATAAAATCCAAGGGCCAAACCTTTTCTTTTTCCTTTTTTTCTTTGGTCTTTTATGTTCTCCCGATGACAAAAAGCTTTACTCATTCAAGTAAGGAATTAATGGCCCCAAAAACCAGCACTGGGTCTAAAATCAAGAGTTTCATTTATTGAAAAAAAAAAAAAGTTATCTAATTAGACCGTGGTTTCACTGAAATTGATTTCGTACGAAGTCTCACTTTCTCCGGCTAGAAATTTTAGTATTGAGAAATTTCGTAAAAAATATTTTGATTGTAATTCAACTTTTGAGCTTGTGTTTGAATATTTTAGAACAAGCTTTTGAGTTGTAATTGTCTCCAAGACGTAGTGAGTCAATTAGAGTCGGAGGACAAGTTGGAAGACAATGAATAATTGATGATGGCTCGAGCGAAATTTTGATGTCCTCGACGACCATACTGACCATTTGTCCACTGAGCATGGGCCAGCATTGGATTTGCTTTGAGGTCTTGGACTTCTATTTATTTATGCATAGCTGACATTGACTCTTCAATCTATCAAGACATGAATGCATCTTCCAGGATATTGCTGCACTACCTTTAATTATTCAAAGTCCATTTGTCACTTTGGATATCCAGTGATAAGATAAGTGTGTTTCTTACGTGTACGCCAAACAGCCCTTTGAGCAATTTGCCATTCTACCAAGTTCCCAACACTACAATTCATTGCTTTCACATTTTTATCCACTTGCATATACTATACTGGCAATCTTTGAATATGTGAACCTGTTGATTTCCCTGCTTCAGCTGGCGCAAAACATGATATCCCAACCTATGAATTAATACTACAATTGTTGAAAAATGCAGGAGGGCACTGTTTATATTCTGAAAAGGATTGATTATTCTTGTTTTAATGTGGAGAGTCTCAACTTTCAACCATTATGGTCCATCCCTTTAGCTTAGTCCTTTTCTTGGCACTTACTCATTAGTCAACACGGTTTTGGCCCTTTTTCTACATCAAGTCTGAAGTTTTTGATTTTTCTGCAAAACAGAAGCCGGATTCGAGATAGTTTTGATGAAAAGGCAATTACCAAGAATGTGACCCACTGTTACCAAAAATAAAAATACTGCACCAAGAATGAGACCTATATATACCACAAATGTGCCCAAAAAAATGAGTATTTCAAAGAATAATCCAAGGGCTGAGAGTGGCCAAAATGTCAATCTTAGGGCTGATCAGAATGTTTGAGGTACCGGTCCCAAAAAATTTTCACTTATAAAGTCTCTACACACTTTTGCAGATAAGTACACCGCAGTGCAGTGTGAGAAAACTATAGTAAACTCCATGAAAGCTTCAGTTTTCATCGCCTTCTTTGTTCTCTTAATTGCTTTTCATCATTCTCAAGGTCTATTTCAACCTCACTTAGGCAACAAGACAGACCAAGAGTCTCTCCTCTCATTCAAGTCCCATGTGACTGATGATCCCAATAGAGTTATAGATACTTGGAACTCAAACACATCTTTCTGCAGTTGGCATGGCGTACTTTGCAACCGCAAAAAGAACAGAGTTACCGGTCTCATTCTCGGAAACCTCACCCTTGCCGGAACCATTACTCCTCACATCACCAATCTTTCTTTCCTTCATGTTCTCAACTTGGAAAACAACAGTTTTCATGGCAGCATTCCTGTAAATTTTGGAAAGCTTTTTCGCCTAGAAATGCTAATTTTAGCTTCAAACAGCATTCATGGAACTATCCCTTCATCTCTTAGCAGTTGTTCTAGGCTTCTTGTTGTTGATCTTTCGAACAACCATCTGCAAGGAACAATCCCATCTGAATTTGGTAAGTTGGGGAACCTTCAAGATTTGAGTTTGGCCAAGAATAACCTTACAGGTTTTGTCCCTCCTTCATTTGGCAACCTCTCTTCTCTTACCAACCTCATTTTGAAGACAAACAATCTACAAGGTTCAATTCCAACTGAATTGGGCCGTCTCGGATTTCTTCTGCAGCTAAGCCTGGGAGACAATAATATTTCAGGTAACATTCCCAATTCAATCTTCAACCTGTCCTCTTTGATTGTGTTGAGCTTAGCGAAGAATCAAATTTCCGGTCATCTTCCATCTGATTTGTTTATCAGTTTTCCTAATCTAGCAATCTTGTTCATGGGAGGGAATTTTCTTGAAGGGTTTATCCCTGCATCTCTTTCTAATGCTACCGTTCTCCAACGCCTTGATCTCTCGACAAACCAATTCAGAGGAAAGGTTCCCTAGCTTTGGAATCTACCAAACTTAGTCATTTTGAACCTTGAAATCAATCAGCTGGTCAGTGAAGGTGAGCATGGGTTGGATTTCATCACTTCCCTGACCAACTCTACTCTTCTGCAATTGTTTTCTCTTGCTACAAATCAATTCACTGGTCAGCTTCCCTCCTCTATAGGCAACCTATCAAGCCAGCTCTCATTGTTTCTCATGGATGAAAACCATTTTCAAGGAAACATACCTCAAGCTGTTGGGAATTTGGGTGGTCTGATTCTTTTGGGTTTGGAATCAAACTCCTTCACCGGAAACATTCCTGACACCATTGGAAACCTTCAAAACCTGCAGAACTTGTTCTTGGACTCGAATTTTTTGGCAGGTTCAATACCTAAGTCATTCGAAAACCTGAGCCAATTGTTCGAACTGGGTTTGAGTCGAAACAATCTAACAGGTAGTATCCCTTCAAGCCAATCAAATTGTCAGCATCTTCAACTTTTGGATCTGGCAGTGAATGGCCTCAGTGGCAACATACCCAAAGAAATCTTTAGCTTCCCTAGTCTGGGGACACTACTGAATCTGTCCTGGAACTATCTCACTGGGCCTATGCCTTCTGAAATTGGCAATATGAAAATGGTGCAAAATATAGATGTCTCGAGGAACAAACTGTCAGGAACAATTCCATCCACCATAGGTGCATGCTCTAATTTGTTGTATTTAGACCTCTCTGGAAATTCTTTTCAAGGGCTCATTCCCAAGTCATTAGCCAGCGTAAAAGGTATAGAATATATTGATCTTTCATCTAATGATTTATCTGGTCCAATTCCTTCCTTGGACACCCTTCGATACCTCCAGCTCTTGAACCTCTCTGCCAACCGGCTTCAAGGAGAGGTACCCGAAAAGGGCATATTTCTGAACAAATCTGCAGCCATCCTTGCCGGAAACCCCGAACTTTGTGGTGGGATTCCAAAATTAGGTCTACCCAAATGCATTGTCATTGAAAGTCACTCTGGCAGATCAAAGAAGAAGTTGATTGTAGGACTCACCGCAGGTGTATGTGTTTTCGTTGTAATTTGTTCGTTCATAATATTGTTCACGAAAAGGAAAAAGAAAGATGGTTCAATTGTCACGGATTCAATTTCATTTGAGGGTCCTCACAGACTATATTCGTATTATGATCTTAAATATGCAACAAATAATTTCAGCACTGAAAATTTGATTGGGCAAGGGAGTTTTGGCTCCGTATACAAGGGAGTTCTAAGAGATGGCACTTTGGCTGCTATAAAAGTATTCAACATGGAGCAACATGGAGCTTTGAAGAGCTTTCTAGCCGAGTGTGAAGCCTTTAGAAACATCCGGCACAGAAATCTAGTAAAAATCGGGACTGCCTGTTCGGCTCCCGACTTCAAGGCTTTGGTTCTACAATTCATGCCGAATGGGAGCTTGGAGAGGTGGATTCACCATAAGGGCAAAGATCAAAGGCAGGGGCTTAGCATGGAAAGGAGATTGGAGATAGCCATGGACGTTGCATCTGCAATGGTGTATCTGCATCACGAATGTGAAACTCCGGTGGTGCACTGTGATTTGAAGCCGAGCAATGTTCTCCTTGATCAAGACATGACGGCTCATGTTGGGGACTTCGGCCTTGCAAGGATGCTTCATGGAGCTGCCTCCAACCGGACATTAAGCAGCACCATCGGTTTAAAGGGATCAGTCGGGTATATTGCTCCAGGTACTCTTATTGATTATGGTTCCATTTTTTGTGTTTATTTTCATTTTTCGTATTCTTAGAACAAAAAATAAGACCATCGAAAATACCTCGTTCTCATTTTCACATGAAAATGGTTCTAGAAACTTTAAAAATACTTGTTTTTTGGTTTCTAAAATAGGAATTGTTTTGAAAATTTTCTAAGCATAAATTTCGGAACCCGCTTAGTATACACAATACTAATAAAAACAGTTTTGCGAACCAGTTTACCAAATGCAATTTCTGAAAATTTCAGTAAACAAAACCTTAGTAGGAAAAGTTACTAGCACAAGGAAATGACTTTTCTTTTTTTTTCTCGGGATACAAAAATGAAATTTTAACTAAACCGTGTTTTCAATTCTTTACAGAATACGGATTTGGGGTTGCAGCTTCCACGAAAGGTGATGTTTATAGCTATGGGATACTTCTACTGGAGATGTTATCAGGAAAGAAGCCAACGGAGGAGATGTTCGTTGGGGAATTGAATCTTCAGAATTGGGTAGGGGCAGCCATTCCTGATAAAGTGCTGCAGATTTTGGATGATGATTTAGTGGAAAATGGTGAAGTTTGGGACGAGGGTCACTTGTGTTCCCTCTTCCAAATTGGGTTATTGTGTTCGAGGGAGGCACCGGAAGAGAGACCAGACATGAAAGAGGTCTCTGCAATGATCAGAAGAACAATAAGCCTCTGCTATTCACCAATGCAACTGAATTGTGTAGTAGAAAATAACCGTGCTTGATTCTAATAAGCGCCAAGTGACGCACACGTGCGACTAATGTTAGTAATTTTTTTTTAATTATTTTTTATGTATCGTTTTTTTTTTTACTATAGAGTGTCTAGACCTTCGACAAACTACTTGTCTAAAGTTATGTTGAGTCACTGTCCACACAAATTATTTAAATTTCATGTATTATATTAGTGATAACTAATTACAAAATAGCATGTAGAGTGATCAAACTTTAGACTTTATGATTAGCACCAGAGATATTTGGCCACCCCTTCAGTTTATACCTATTGTAAACTTTAGGCAAAATTTAACTCAACCATCCTCTTCGTTCCATAAATCAATAGATCTGATAAATTAGATATTCGACCAAAACTATGTCATTCTAAATTATTACTTATTTTCTTCTATATTATCCCGAATTCATTTATTTATAAGTAAGATTTAAGTAACTCTCATCTCATCGTTTAATTTTTATTTTAATTGACCTGTCAACCCAACACCATGGAATGAAAATCAGGATCCTAATCGTGACCTGATAAAGTTGTGTGAACAGACCAGTCAGTCACATGACAGTCTTGTCAATCTAAAGGGAAAATTATATGCGTACAAAAATTTTGATAAATTGGCAATAACAAATCCTCACCATGTGTAAGTGCAAGAGTTTTTAATGCTCAGATGATGTTTAGACTTTTCAAATCAGCCTGGTGGCCAAAGAATTGGCCTCAGATGTTTATTCCGTAGGTATTATTATAAACAAACGTAGAACAGACCTTCCAGAGAAGCGAGTTGATTTCTTGATTTAGTGCTAGACACTTTTGGACTTTGCGTCCCAACTTGTGTCTTTGAACTCAGGGCACTTGTGCCTTTGAACTCGGGGCATTGACTAAGGTTTCAGCCATAGCAAGTTGCAGTCCACATTTTTCATTGTAGAGTGGGTGGGTTTGAAATTTAGGCCCCTAATTTTCAATATATTGTTGAAGTGTTCTTTGCTTTTGGAAAATCATGATTTCTCTGTCGTTGCTGCAAATAACAAGATAAGCCTTTATAACTCCCAATCATGATCTACTCTTTGCCAGCCTCAATCCATAAAGGATGGACTAGAAATCCTGGACTCAAGTTCCCCTGTTTCAGATCATATCTAAATATCTAATACAGGGCCTAATTCTCCCAGTACAACTGTCATCTAACATTTTCCATAGCCTTTATACCATGGAAAATGATAGATGATAACCTTAACTTTTTAATGAAATATTAACTGATTCATTTACATGACCGATTCAGATCTCAAATGTGTGTGGCATATTGTCACGGGCCGCCTTTCAGCACCTGCGCGCCCCTGCGCCCAGCAGAGCCCCAGCACCTGCGCGCCCTTGCGCCCAGCAGCACCCAACACTTGCGCGCCCCAATGTCCCAGCACATGCGCGCCTTAGCGCCCAGCAGCACTCCAGTGCCCCAATACTTGCGCGCCCTGGTGCCCAGCCGTGCCCAACAAGTGGCTATAATAGCAGGCCGTAACAAAGGCCCCGTGTCAACATGATGATTCGTGCATAATTTGTCGCACAACCCGGGGTCCAAAACATTGTATATAGTTAGGACTTTTTGGCCTAGCAAGCTCTCGATGTAATTCTCTCCGAGCTATGAGAAAGGCCAATGCCAAGATTTGCACATTCTTCTCCTTTTTGTCAAACTTTGGCGTGGCATTTCTCCTAACTCCGGAGGGCAAATTAAGCTAGGTTTTTTTTTCATGTATAGCTTTTGTCATGTAGTTTTCCATTGTTAAATCTTGTAATTTTTGGATTTCGTTTAGATTTTCTGCCGAGACATTATAACTCCTCGGCCATGTTAATGTTTCCTCTTGTCAGTTTTGTAATGGCTAAAAATGCTATATTAGGGGGGTACAAGTATTGACCACCTCCTACCCGGTAAATTGTAAAGCTTTCAAGCTCTTTCTTACTTGCTTTTTAGCATTGTAAGCGTTGTAAATGTTGCCTTTCAAGTAATGAGAATGTTCATATTTCAGTGCCATTTATCTTAAATTTGTGCAACCACTATAAATTGTGGGGAGTGCTTTGTTGCTTGGTGGGCTTGCTCGGGGGTATAGCAAGCGCCACACGTAAACGTCCCTAGCCGGTAACAGTCATACTTGACCCGCTAGAGTCGTCCCGTGACACATATGCATGGATCAAAGCCATCATCAGAGTCAGAAACCCAGTTCCAATTTCGAGGATTGGCCTAATAAAATAAAAATAATTCATCTAAATTCAAATTTTATCCCCTCTGAAAATTTTGAAAAAAAAAAAAAAATACTTGCCTGACAGAGGACTAGCAGTGAAGGTATAAAATGCACAATGGAAGAGGGATCATGGAGCTCTTCTCTTCACTACATTAAAAGAGCAGCACCATGAAAGCCAGAAAAAGCTCAACCACACAAACCAATTTTCATTAATACAAATTAAAGACATAGTTATTAATACCGTTCCTCCACAAAAAGTACGAGGAACTTTCAAACACTTTCACACTCAATCTCAGCCATTCATTTATTCGGTGAAATTTTTGGGTGGATGACAAAAATGAAGAATACGAAAATATCTCAGATATATATATGGAGAGAGAAAGAGAGAGAGAGTCTCACTGTTGACTCTCGTACCACGTTTGCTTCGGCCTTCGAGTCTTTCTCTTCCAAAAATATTGAACTGTAATCCCCATGTGATCTATTAAAGGCCAATATATTCCACACTGGCATGACATACCTTTTCAGTTTCCGCCATCAGATCTCTCACCATCTTCGAAGACAAACAAGAAAAAAATCCACCTACCATGCTCGAATTTTCTCCATTTCTCAATCCCACCTCACCAAACTCAAAACAAATCTTGGAAACTCTTCTGCTCCAAAAGCTCTAATTCTCACTGGGTCTGCAAATGGCAAATGCTCTCATACTCTTCTGTTCTTTCTTTTTCCTCTCAATCCCAGGTTCATCCCAGCAAGATGAGTTCACTTACAGCGGATTCAATGGAGTGGGCGCAAACCTAAGCCTCGATGGAGTAGCCGAGGTCAAGAAAAATGGTGTTCTTCAATTAACCAACGATACGAATATACTCATGGGCCATGCTTTTTATAGCTCTCCTCTTCAGTTCAAGAACACCACCAATGGCTCTGCCTTCTCTTTCTCTACTTGTTTCGCCTTCGTCATAGTCCCGCAGTACCCAAGGCTCGGCGGCCATGGACTTGCTTTCACTATCTCGCCGTGGAGAGATCTGAATTCACCCCTGCCCCGTCAGTTTCTGGGACTGCTCAATACCGCCGACGACGGAAATTCCTCTAACCATTTGTTTGCTGTTGAGTTCGACACGGTGCAAGACAGCATGTTCGGAGATATCGACGGCAACCATGTTGGGATCGACATCAACAGCTTGGAATCCAAGAAGTCCGCCACCGCCGCCTATTTCGCTGATGATTTGACGAAGCAAGATCTGAATCTCAAGAGTGGAAAGCCCATAATGGTATGGATAGAATATGATTCGGTTGCAAATCTCATCAACGTTACAATTTCGCCTTCTTCTTCGAAACCCAGATTCCCAATCCTTTCTTTCCACTTTGATCTCTCACCAATTCTCCATGAAAGGATGTATGTTGGGTTCTCTGCTTCAACGGGGCTGCTCGCTAGCGCCCATTACATACTGGGTTGGAGCTTCAAAATGAATGGAGCTACCAAATCGCTTAGCTTGAGTTCTCTGCCATCAATCCCCGGAGCCAAGAAGAAACACACGGCTCTGGTTATTGGTATTTCAGTCTCATCATTTACTTTTTCGATTGCTGCAATCTTCATTGCTATATACTTGATTAGGAAGATCAAGAACAGGGACGTAATTGAAGCTTGGGAGCTGGAACTTGGCCCGCATAGGTATTCATACCAAGAACTCAAGCAAGCCACTAGAGGTTTCAAGAGCAATGAACTACTTGGTGTCGGCGGGTTTGGACAAGTATACAAAGGAACACTACCAAATTCAAAGATTCAAGTTGCGGTGAAGCGAATTTCACACGATTCGACACAAGGTTTGCGCGAATTTGTGTCTGAAATTGCAAGTATTGGCAGGCTACGTCACAGGAACCTAGTTCAACTACTGGGTTGGTGTCGACGTCGAGGTGATCTACTTCTTGTCTATGATTTCATGCCTAATGGAAGCTTAGACAAGTTTTTGTTCGAAGAACCGAAAACAATATTGAGTTGGGAACAGAGGTTCAAGATCATCAAAGATGTTGCTTCGGGGCTATTGTATCTACATGAAGGGTATGAACAAATTGTCATACACAGAGACATAAAGGCCAGTAATGTGTTGCTTGATGGTGAGCTAACTGGTAGACTTGGGGATTTTGGACTCGCAAGACTTCATGAGCACGGGTCGAACCCGAGCACGACTAGGGTGGTGGGCACTTTGGGCTACCTTGCACCAGAGCTGCCAAGGACAGGGAAGGCCACCACAGGATCTGATGTGTATGCTTTTGGTGCTGTGTTGCTTGAGGTTGTATGTGGGAGGAGACCCATTGAGCCCAAGGCAGCGCCTGAAGAGTTGGTTCTGGTGGATTGGGTTTGGGACAACTGGAAAGAAGGGAGTGTCCTTCTTGTAGTGGACCCTAAATTGAAAGGTGAGTTTGATGAGACTGAGGTAGTGATGGTGTTGAAGTTGGGGTTGATGTGTTCAAACAATGTGCCTTCGGCGAGGCCTAGTATGAGGGAAGTGGTGAGGTACTTGGAAGGTGAGGTTGGCATCCCGGAGAAGTTGAGGGCACCATGTGGGTACGATGGAGGGAAGGAGGGTGGTGGTGGTGTTGGTGGTGGTGGTAGTGAGGAAGGGGCTGATGGTTTTGTTCAGTCATATGAATCTTCCTCATTTGAGAAGACCTCGTACTCATTCAGGGGAGGAGATGTTGATGCTAGCTTTCCTTCTATTTCTACTTCACCTCATCCACTTCTCTACGATAGAGGAGATGTTAGATAGAAAATGTAGTGCCAAGAATAGTGTAAAAGGCTCTTTTTTTTTTTTTTTCGTTTTCCTCTAAGGCTTGTGTTTATAAAGGAAATTTTTTGAAGAAAATTTTCGGAGAAAAGAAGAAAGAAATGTCAATCTTTAGTGATATGTTTTGGAACCTAATTCAAATTGTATCCCAAATATAAACTGGTTTTGATGGAATCATGATAGACATGAATTCAAGAGAAACCTTATGGTTTGTTCAAACACTCAGAGAAACAGATCGTTTCTACAGATATCATGTATGCATGTCTGAGTATGCATCATTATACAGATATTATACTACTATGGCATTTCAACTAGATATAAAAAATGTGTACACGAGGCCCTTACCATACATTCTGTAAATGGAATTTTTGGAAAGGCTCGACTGATTATTCAAATTAATATTAATGAGTTTTTAACCTGTTGTAAAAAGGTAAAGGAGTTAGAATGGATCAATCCTCCTTGAGCCGATCAGACTCTGACGGTCAAGTTAGCAATCTTAATTAATAATAGAAGATGAATAAAGACTATAAACGCTTGGGGAATCAATTGTCCATACCTCATTCCTTCATAATGCTGTGTTTTTATAGTGTTATGCTCTCTGTCGAGCCTGCTCGTGTAATTATGGCTTACTGCACAGGTTTATAACAGCTGATCGGACGTAATTTTACTGTTATCACCATGTTCGAGCTCAACTGACTGGACGCGAGAATCGTCATTGTGTGCTACGCCTCACCTGCATTAAATGTTGGTATATTCTCTATTAAATGCTCTGACCCTCCGTATGATTATACCCTTAAGCTGGACTAAGAGGGTTTTAACTTGGGTTGATAAAACGACTTGGGCATGTGTTATAATTATTGTTTTTGGGCCGATCCAGGCCCAATTCAGTAGTACTTATCCTTTTGGGCTTACAAGTTGGCTTGGGCCCATATTTATTTGACTCACAATTGCCCCCTAGCCCTAGCGCCCCTAATATAGGGGTCTTGGGCTAATGTCTCACGACGGTTCGGTGACGTCAACCATCAAACGGTTTTTAAATAGGACTTGACCATTGAGTTGCCCCAGACCTATTGCCGCCGTGCTAGTGTTCTTTTCACAGGCCTAAGGGTTGTAACCATTGTTTGAACGCAGAGATCCTTTACGCCCTGCCTCCGTCTCTTTCACGAAGACCGTCATTCTGTAAGTCCTCCCTTTCTTTGTATTCCTTTTTCACTTTTTTCGGTTGAACCCTAGAATCCCTTAGCTTCCATGGACACCAAACTTAGGGAAACGCTTAGCCACTCCGATGCCATCGCTGCCTTCAAACAGCGGTATAATTTTTTGAAGGGGGTAAATATTGGCTTGGTAGAGCCGAATGATGATGGATGGAGGGTGATTGAAGGGGGGACTCCGTTGCCCCTCATCACAATAGTTGAGGGTGACCTTAGGTTTCCCGTCCATCCTTTTTTAACCCAACTCCTCAGCTAATATGAAATTGCCCCAATACAACTGCTGCCAAACGATTATAGAGTAGTGATAGGGATGATTGAGTTGAATCGCTGTCTTGGACTAAACCTAGGTCTTCACGAGTTCAACTACTGTTATGCTACCGTGGAGGTGGGTAGCAACAATAAAACAGAGCAATACAAGTACTATTTTAGGGCTAGGCATGGGTCAAGGGAATTGGTCTAGTTCCTTCCTAGTTCGGGAAAGGGGATTGACGATGCCATAGTGAGAGTGAGGGGGCCATGGGAATTCGGCGACATTCCTGTGGAATTGGTGCCAGAAACGAGATGCCCTAGAACACCGAGGAGGATAGGTTTACCACTTTCTTCGTTATCTGATGTGCTTTGCTCTTTTTTTCATTTTTGTTTGATTTTTCCTTGGTTCATTGCTTGACTCTGTGTTTTCGTACTTCCCAACTAGCTTCGCACCCAAGGACAAAGAGACTAAACACCTCGGCATCAATCTTGCTACCTTAGAGCGAGTCTAGGCATACAAAGGCGAGAGAGAATTGCAAGGAATAAATCAAGCTGCACATAGACTTCTAAACTACCCGATTCGTTACCAGTCCTTCGCTGCGACGAACGGGGTATTTGCCGACGTGATTGTTGCCCAAAAAGTAGAGGGAGCTAGGCACGACATTGGGGATCGCTCACCTCTCCTGCCGCTTATGAATCCCGCACCAATTGCTACTGTCTCTGCCTCTACCTCTGGAGTTAACATGACCCCTAAAGTTTGAGACTTGACGCTGACACTAGAACAGAGAGGTTCTAAGAAAAGGAAGGGAGCGGCATCATCTTCTGTCGAGACCGTCACTCAAGTTGGTGACACCAATGCTTCTCCTCCGCCTATTGTGCCCCCTACCACTGAAGTTCCTGCTACCACCAAGGTGGTTAATCTGGACGAGGAACAAGTAGCCCAAGAGGCGGTGAAGAAAAGGAGATTGGTGAAAACAGCTGAAAAGGTTGCCGCCCGAACGAAAGTTAAAGGTACTTCCGCTGCCCAAGATAAATTGACGAGGCCTTCTACAGCCGAGAAGGGCAAGGGCACGGCAGAGGGACCTCTGGCTTAGGAGTTCATAGCATAGCCCAAGATCGACAAATGGGCTATGACTGTCGAAGACTCGGTGCTGTGTTGCTCTGGTGCCGCTATCGGGACCCTCTAGGCTATTGTTCCGCCTAAGGATGTCAAGGAGCTGGACGACATCGATACTGGAGATCTGATGCTTGGAGCTGTTCAGTCGATGTTCGCGGTAAGTTTGCTATGCCGAACTCTTCGTTTTGGCTGTTTAATTTGAAAAATTCTTTAATAATGCATGTTTTTACTTATCCTCTTCAAGGGGTCATTCATGGCCTGGAGGTTATGCAGCAGTTTTGTAGCCTGCAAGATCAGCACGGTACCCTTCTGCAAAAGCACTTCAAGCTGAAGGAGGCATTTTACCAGAGAGATCGGGAGGCCAGAGGTTTCCAAAAGGCTTGGCAGGACAGCCAGGTTATTCTTTCCAAGACGCAGGCCTCTCTTAAGCAGAAGAAAGAAGGCTGCCGAAAAGCTGAAGTGGAGGCTGCCGATCTAAGGCCCAGATTGGCCGAAGCCAAGAAGTCGATGGCCGTAGCAACGACGTCTCTGGCTGAAGCTCAACTGAAGGTAGAATATCTGAAAAAGGAGGCTAAAGCCAAATATAACAAGTGGATGTATTTCAAGACAGCTGGAATGCGGCTTTGAGGCAATTGAAGCTAGACAAATTTTCCTCCCTCTGGACGGAGATTCCTGCTTGAGATGATGTTATACTTGAGTCGGAGGATGAGGCTGATGAAGGGACTGAACTTGAGGGGGATAAAGATGCTCCCAAAACCAAAGTGGTTAATGAAGCCACTCCTGCTGAGCTCCTTTCTGCCGTGCTTCCTCCAGCTACAGACTTACTTCCATCTAACCTTCCTCCAACTGTAAACTTGCCTCCAGCTGATCTGTCTTAGGACTTTCTTCCTCTAGCTACAGACTTACCTCCATTTGACCTTCCTCCAACTGTAGACTTGCCTCCAGTTGATCTGTCTTAGGACCTTTCTCTTACTTTTTCTTTTCCTATTCAATTGTAAGAACAATTTGCAAGCAATGCACATTTTGTGAATTAATTTTGAAAGTATGCCTTCTCTGTTATGAGTATTATCTTTATTTAGATAAAAATTTGTTACTTGTTTGTTTAAACTGCCAAACTTATGCCAATAAGATCTCTGTCGAACTTAAGTAGAGAATTTGTTGAGCTACCAAACCTAGGCATATATGATTTGTTTTAACAAAGTGAGTACTCCTAGCTTTGTCCCATTCGTAAATCTAGGCAAATAAAAACTTTGCTACTTTTAGCCTACCAGACTTGATTAGGACTGAGTCAAGTTAATTAGCTTTGTTACTTTTATGAAGATCTCTGTTGACCTACTTGACAGAGGTAAGACCAAGGTTGAACGCTAGCTTTTTAAAGGACTTTCTTTGGCTGACATGTCTTACTTCGGACAGGACCAAATTTTTAGATTTGGTTTTTATGACCTTCATTGGCCGACTTGGTCATAAATGATCTAGGACCAAGTTTCTATACCTGATTTTTTGTGACCTTCATTGGTCGACCTGGTCATAAATGATCTAGGACTAGGTTTTTACACCTGGTTTTTTATGACCTTCATTGGCCGACCTGATCATAAATGATCCAAGACCAAGTATGCCAAGTTTTTTTGTGACCTTCATTGGTATACCTGCCCAACTTAGACAGGATCAAGTTTTTACACTTAGTTTTTATGACCTTCATTGGCCGACCTAGTCACAAATGATCCAGGACCAAATTTTTACACCTAGTTTTTTATGACCTTCATTGACCGACCTGATCATAAATGATTCAGGACCAAGGTTTTACACCTGGTTTTTTTGTCTTCCTTCAGTACTTTGTAGTGGCAGCAAATTTGTTGAGTAGCTTCCAATTTATTGATTTGTGCAAATATTACATATTTGTTGAAGGAAGCTGCATCCTTATGAGAACAAACTACAGGAAGATACATCCTTTGAAAATAAGAAAGGCCTACTGGTATAATTCCCTGAGATTATTTGCGTTCCAAGATTGGGGTAGTTGTCACCTTTCTTCAACGATTTTCAGTCAATATGCCCCCACGCCGACTTAGGACGAAATTCTGTAGGGACCTTCCTTGTTGAGGCCTAGCTTTTTGCCCGTTGGATTTCTCGTTGCGTATTTTCTAGTGATCTGATTCACTACTTAGCTGGGAATCTGAGTAGATCATGATTTCGGCAATTCTGAGATCAATAGCTTAGCGCAATCCTGCAAGCAGAGCCTCATATTCTGACTCATCGTTTGTTGTAATGAACTCCAGCTTAATGGATTGGCCGACGGCATCCTGTATGAAAACTTATCCTTGAATATGCCCCCTGGTCATTGGAAGCTCTGTCAGCGAACGGCCTCTATTGGTCCAAAGGTCGAAAGAGAGGTCGTTATGTTGCATATCGAGAATCGGGGTTGGATTGGTTTCTTGTGGAAGTTCAACAAAAAATTTGACAATAAAGTTAGCCAATACCTGCTTTTTGCCCCCAAGAGAGTTCTGCTAATATAGTAGACCTGCTTCTATTGTCGATCTCCTATCGAAATAGCACGGTACTGATCGCATGTTTCGACACTGCGGGGTAAAGGAAGAGCTCTTCATGCTTTTGTTGCACATATCGTAAGGAAGCATTGCTTGGCAGCGACTTGGTCCCCTCTTATCTCCTACACTCCCTCTTGGGTGGGGAATCGAATCAATTGGTGATAGGAGAACGGGATAGCTTTCATAAGGTGTAATCATGTTCGGCCCATGATTGCATTATACGGGGATAGTACGTTGACCATCAAGAACTCTGTCTGCAGAGTAATCCCCCCTACCGTGACAGGGATAGTTACCTTTCCAAGTTGTCATACTGGATCGGAGCTAAACCCGATCAATGGATTGGGCGAGGGTTGGAGGTCGACATCGTTCAGCTCCAGCTTCTTGAATAAGTCATAGTACATTACCTCGGAGTAGCTCCCCTGGTCAACAAGCAGCCTCTTCACGTCACAACCCGCCTTGCGTAGGGTCACGACTAGTGCGTCATTGTGGGGAGTTTGAACTCCCACGAGATATTCATCAGTAAAGGTTATGGTTGTCGTATCATTGCCGACCTTGCCTTTCTTTGGAGGGAGGCCTATCTGGATCACCTCCCTTAAATGCACAGCCTTTCGAATATCGGCCCGGTATCTGTGCTGGTCAGTAGCTTCTAAGTCCGCCAATCCATGCAACACGTTGATCACCTGGACTAGTTGAGCTCTGTCTTCTGTCTGCAGGGGGCCTCCAGCCTTGACTGCTCGGCCTCCCATTTTGTCTTTTTCCTGTCAATATACTGGTCAAGATGGCCAACTTTTGTTAGATCTTCAAGGTGATTTTTTAGATGTCGGCAGTTTGCCATCTGATGCCCCCTCTCCTTGTGATAGGAACAAAACTTTCCTTAGTCTTGGGCTGTAGGGTCTCCTCCCAACTTCGAGGGTCATTTGAAGAACAGCTTGTCGCGAATTTGGGGCAAAATCTTATAAATGGGGTCCTTGAAGACAGTGTAGACCCCATTGCTTGCCTTATTGCTCCGAACATTGTTGTCTTCCCATCGAAACTTATTTGCGTCCCACCCATTCTTCTTTTCGACAATAATGCCGACCTTCTTGGTAGCGGGCTGTGGTATATCCTCTTCCAACCTCACATATCACTCGATTTTTTACATTAATTCTTGCACCATGAGGGCTGGCTTTTTCATCAAGGACTGTCACAGGCGGTGCTCTCTGGGTAAGCCAATTTTGAACTGTATTATAACTAGTTGTTCGTTGCACTGGTCAATCTCACTGTAGGCCGCCCAATAGCGCTACGCACATGTCTGTAATCCCTCTCCATCACTCTTCCGTAAGGTGAGTATAAAGTCTACTTCCCTAGGCTACTTGATGTTGGCTATAAAGTGAGCAGTGAACAGTTCGATAAGTTGTCTCCAATTTGATACTGATTTAGACGGCAACTTGTTGAACCATCGTAGGGTCACCTCTTGCAGACTGGATGGGAATACTCGACACATCAAGGATTGGTCTCCACTCTAGAGTGCCACAATTTTCTTGTAGTGGTGGACGTGACTAATTGGATCGGCCTTTCCGTCATATGATGTGAACTTTGGTGGAGCGAACTTTCTCAGAGGCTGGTGGCTTTCAATCTCCTTCGTGAAAGGTGTGAACACTATCTAATCTAGGGCTCTGCTGACCACATTCTGAGTAGTACGTGTTTTGGGGAGCTATTCTCTGCTATCAAGTTTCTTGTTTAGCCACCTCTCTGACTCGCGCCACACGTGCACTCGAGATGAACCCAAGAGAAGGCCGGCGGAGTAGTATTACTCGGAGTACGAGATCGTCCCACAAGGAGTTGTGTGTGCACAATAACCACAAGATCTAGGACCACCCTCTCAATCGACCACTAAATTCTGGCAAAAACCCCTTAAAATGCAAAGTAAAAAAAATGGAAAATGTACTTGTTGTGGAAATGGGTTTGTTATCTGAATTAGCTAACTACTAAGAGAGAACAACTTAAATCAAATTTGATTTTTTTAACTTAAGGTGACAGAGTCTCGGGATTGACTGATCCAACCAATTATTGATCTAGGAATTCCAAAAAAAGGTATTCTATAACTCAAATCCTTTGACTTCAACGTGAGTCTCGGATTCGGAAGTTTTAGCAATAGAAACAGGGTGTCCTTTAGAAATCCCACACCTAGAATAAATCAAATCTTTAGAATCGAAGACGAATATCATCGATTCGTGCAGCACCTATACTGAGTATGCACTCATGCATAAATGTTACCGAACATAATCAATCGTCTAAGTTTTCAAAAGTTTCTAGAATGAAGAACAACAAGAATCATACAATTAAAAGATTTAGCTTGAAAGTCCAAAAACACCCTCTTATGGTCAACCAAGACTTCTAATCAGTTTTCACATTCGATCCCGAGATGGGGGAAGTTAGCTACTCATTCCTATAGACGAATAATTTCGAAAATACATGAAGAAGAGCTAGAAATTCGACTTTAGAATAAAAACTCCACCAACATTATGACTTTAATGCAAGAGAAATGGAAGACCATATATTAAACTAAAGCTTTAGAGGTTACATTTACATTTAAACACAAATCTAACAAATAAAAGATACAACAAAGGAAGAAACATACAAAAGCCCTAAAGTCGCCGCTCTTCCTGCTCTGATATCGAAAATCACAAAAAAAAGGTTGTATTTATAGGGATTACAAAGCGAACCCTAAAATCTGGACAAAAATAACCCTGCCGTTCGAACTGTCAATGTAGGCGTTTGAACGCCCATCACTGCATTTTCAACCGTTCGAACTGTCAAAGTGGGCGTTAGAACGGTAGGCTAATTTCCAATTTGCACGCCCACGGGCCGTTCGAACCGTCCATTTGGGAGTTTGAACGGTATGCCTTGTTTTTTTTTTTTTTTCTTGTTCCTTCTTCTTGCCGTTCGAACGGCTCTTTGAGGGTTCGAACCATAATCCCCTTTTTCGCTCAGTTCGGAATCGCCTTGTTTGAAGCCCTTGGAGTTGGAATTTGGCAAGGCTCATTAGACGCAAACATGATTGTCTTGGAGAGAGCCTTTCAACGACTCATCAAATGCTCCGTTCCAAGTCACGAGCCAAAAGTTGCACGCTTCCCGAGAAAAGACCCCTAGGGATGTTCCTCAATGATCTCTGCTCTCAGCTCGGATTATTTCTTTGACTTCCAATTCACTCCTTTAGCGTTAGAAACCTGTAATCAGAATGAGAAAAAGGGTCAATGCAAAATATATTAAAGAAAACAAACTTATCCCAAAACTACGACTAACAATGGTCATTTAGAGGCAATAAACTACACTTTCGTTGTCTAATCACTCTCCCATTCCTTCCATTGCAGACCGGTTCTAAGTCGATCCCGGTCCTACGGTGTCCGGCTCCTCCTGTGGTGCCAACCTTCTCATCAATTACTGTTGCGGCCGGTGCTGGAGGCATGACTCCTAACAATGTGCACCGGCGTTGAACTCCTGTTTCAGGGATCTCGACTCCTTTCATCGTGACAGGCTGGTGACTCTCGTCTAACTCGGTCATCCCTCCTGGATATTGCGTCTCTCATTGCTCTGACTTGGGAAGTAAGCCTGGCAATTTCGTTGTCACGTCGTTGCAATTCCTTTTCAGTAGCACGAAGTAAATGGTCACTGGGCACACGTCCACTGGAAAGTGAAGGGCCCAGGTCCCGGTAACGATTTCTTCAGAGATTGGGTCCCCTGGCATAGTACGGATCCCTCCGTAACTCGTCTCGTGATCCTCGGTGGCTTCCAGTAGGGGACTGGGTTTCCGACCCCCTCATCCGACCCCCGTTACTTCTTTCTGGGGTGGTTTGGTGGCTAGCCAAGTTGGTATTATCATTGCTGAAGGGAGTTTCGTTCCCTCGTTCGGTGGCATGGACTTTTTTTCTCCCTAAGAAATTGGTACTCATGTTTACTTGGACCTTCCTACAAACGGCACCAATTGTAAATGGGATTTCTGAAAAGGCCTGGCCGATCACTTGAACCAATATTAATGAGTTTAACCTGCTGTAAAGAGACAAATGAGTTAGAATGGGTCGACCCTCTCTAGGCTGATCACACTCTGACGGTCAAGTTAGCAATCTTAACCAAGAATAGAAGATGAATAAAGACTGTGAACGCGTAGGGAATCAATTGTCCATACCTCATTCCTTTAGGATGTTGTGTTTTTATAGTATTGTGCTCTCTGTTGAGCCTACTCGTATAATCATGGCTTGCTGCACAGGTCTATGCTAGCTAGAGCCAGCTGATCGAACGTAATTTTACCTTTATCGCCATGCTCGAGCTCGACTGACCGGACGAGAAAGTCGCCGTTGTATGCTGCACCTCACTCACATTAAATGCGGGTCTATTCTCTATTAAATGCTCTGACCCTCCACATGATTACACCTTAAGCTAAGTTAAGAGAGTTTTAGCTTGAGCTGATAAAACGACTTGAACCTGTGTTATAATTATTGTTTTTAGGTTGATCCAGACCCAATTCAGCAGTAGTAATCCTTTTGACTTACAAACCCACACATTCTATATTCAAGTCTTTAAGAATTGTAACCTAATCAAGTGATTTCAAGCACGATTGACCTTATTATACCAACGGATTCTTGGGAATGATCTTTTGAGGGAGTTGGTGGAGTGGTTGAAGTTGGTGTAGACTCTGGATTCCCCTCCATAAATGCAAAGAAGGCCCCTTCTGGAACCTTTCGGCAAGTCAAGATTAACCTGTCGATGAGAAGAATACCTACAACACTATATCTAATTCTTCTATGAGAAAACAAATAAGAGAAATATAAGACCTAAATATAGTAGGCTTTGGGATGTTGACTGTCTAACATCCCCACATACGACAATTTTTCTCTTCAGCTAATGGATGGTAATCAAAATTAGACTTTAGTGGGATAGGAAGTTTGGTTGGTTTACACTAGCATACATATATGTATATATATATATATGGAGAGAGAGAGAGAGAGAGAGAGAGATTGAAAATTTTATGAAATCATAGATAAAGCTCAAATTAAGGATCAGATTAATGAAACCTAGTTAAAACTTTTGCTTGTGGAGGATGACTTTCCAAGTCTCTACTCTCGTTCTAAAAGATATGCAAACAACCAAACTAACTTTGACATTGGTATATTTTTTTACCCCCCTCAAAAAGGTCCATCCTTTATTTCAATTTAGTACAGATAGAGATGGGATAAAGCATTTCATAGAATAAATTTTCAATTCATAACATAAACAAGGCCATGGCCAAGGCCAAATTCAGCGATTACAACACCTTTGCATGCCGAGTCTTAAAGTACTAGTTATCAAAGTCTTACAGGTTTTCATGTCATGAACTGGAAAGTAAATCATATTACTGGGAAGCAGAACCTGTCAGCCAATTTGAGGTGGCTTGACAACTTTTCCTGAGCAATCAACGTAGACTCGAACCCGTTGTTGGTTGAAATCCATGGTCACAAAGCAATCTTGTGGAACCACCTGAACCAGAGCTCCTGGCATGTCTTCCTTGATTTTTCTTTCTGCTTCTTCTGCTACCAGGCCTACCAACTCCGGCCATGTCGTCTTTGGAGCTGTGCCTGATCCAAAAATGTAGTCGAGTGATCCTGAATTTCTCAGTAATAAGTCCCAAGAGGGAAGGATACAAATTTCAAGAGGCTAAGATAACGTGAATACGCATACACTCAAACACACGGCATGCGTATTATTTCTCTAATTTACCAATCCAGATCATCAACAACAAGCTCCTCAAACCATTTCGAAGCAAACGATTAGACCGGCTTATTGATGTTTACAGATATTGAGCCTCAGCTATAATCATGCGCCAGCAATGTTGCAAATTGCTTCCCAAATAAAAATGGAGTAATTCAATTTCCT
Source organism: Euryodendron excelsum (assembly GCA_033060915.1). Taxonomy (NCBI): domain Eukaryota; kingdom Viridiplantae; phylum Streptophyta; class Magnoliopsida; order Ericales; family Pentaphylacaceae; genus Euryodendron; species Euryodendron excelsum. The sequence continues at coordinate 3,342,074 of CM065395.1, forward strand.
CCAGTAACCTGTTTGAATTTATTATTATTATTTTTTTTGTAAACATCATTTTATCTAGATCACAACAGGGTTGAATTATTCAAGACTTAATATCAAATTCCTTTCATGGGTAATCATGATTGTGTCTTTTACGCACTAATCTTGCCTTCATGGAAATTTACAGTGTGCACGGTTGGCAACAATCCTGATAAAGAAACAGAAGGAACTTACTTGGTAGGAAGACTGTTGATTCAGGAGCAGCTTCTTCTTGAGGAAGCTTAGTTTCTTGGTTTTCCTCTGCCATAATAACTAGGATCGAACAGGAACACCACTACTCAGACACAGAGAGAGAGAGAGAGAGAGAGAGAGAGAGAGTGTTTGTCTGCAAATCCTTCCGACATATATACCCCTTTTTGGCTTTGTCCATTCGTCTTTTTCATGGCAACAAAAGCAAATGGCCGGCCAACCTAGTAGACTTAGCATAGATTTGTACGCAGGCCACACTGCCATGTGGCCAACATTTCCTCGTCGGCAAGGGATATTTGAATTTGCTAATGTTGTGCACTACAAGAATCTTTATTTCTTGCTTCTTAAGTTCTTACCCTTTTTACACATTTTATTTTTACTTGCAGTTGGCACTTTCGGTGGAAGTATGATAGTATTAACGAGTGTAAGTGAGATTTTTGAAAAGGTCTAGCCAATCACTCGAACCAATATTAATGAACTCAAATTCGTTACAAAAAGACAGAGAAGTTAGAATAGATCGACTCTTTTTGGGCTGATCACACTCCGATGATTAAGTTAGTAATCTTAATCGAGAATTGAATGAATAAAGACAGTGTATACTTAAAATTAATTGTCCATCTATTTTTCCTTGGGGCTGTTATAGTTATAGTATAATCGATGGAGTGTTAACCCTTGTGTCTATTTTAGGGTCATCATGACCTACATTGTAAATCACATCATTCGTCTCTGACTGATCGGATGTTAGTCCAATTTTACCGTCGTGCCAGAGTCAGCTGATCGGATGTGATGGCAGACATTGTGCAGCGAGCCGCTGTAGCATTAAATGTGGGTCATCTCCGCATTAAATGCTGCAGTCAGATTATTAAATGCTCTGATTATACCTGCGAATTGAGTTCGCCTTGTTGGGCTTGAACCTGAGGTTGACAACGCGGGCTTGACCGCTCTTTTAACTACTTGGGCTGACCTATAGCTCAATTTCATTCATTTAATTCTTATTAGGTTTGACTAGATAATTTGGGCCTAATTTCTTTGACCTGCAACGACTGTCACTTAAATTTAAGTTTTACAGCAAAGAATCTATTAAATACACGTGAAAGGAAAAATCACAATGGAAATAATACTTAGAAAAAAAAGTGCTATCTTTTAATTTTTCTTTTCGTATGATTTATTCCAATAATTATCTCGCGCACGTGCAATGGAAGAATTGCAAGTGCATTTGTGTTACGAGCTTTCCAAGTGCATTTGTGTTACTAAGCTCGTAAATTTTGCCCAACCAGCCCGTTTTGATTTGCCCCAAATCCACCAAGTTCTTGTCAAATTTCCAAGTGGGCTATAAGATCAGACCAAATTTACGTACACTAGGCCTAGGCTCAACACAGGCCGTAAGAAGATACCGGGCTTTTTTTTTTAATTTCTTATCTGTTTAATTGTTGGGTCGGGCTTACAACCCAGGCCTAACAAAAGGGTCCATGCCTCGGCATAGGAGGACGAGCCTATGTCGAGATTAAAGCTAGGCATAGGCCTAAAAGGCGTGCTCTGAGTTGGGCCATCGAAGGGGCCCCAAGCCAAATTTACGTATCCCTATGCTAGGCAATCTTTGTTTCGGCCTTGCCGATATTGTTAATCTTCCAAACTTAAAATAGGTGGGCTTTGACTGTAATATAGTTCAGTCCCTTGGTTGATTTAGGAGTCAAAGGCTTTCCAAGGGCTAAAGAGGCCACATCTTTAATCCTTATCATCCAAACACTTAAAAATCTATCAAATTTATAATTAATAAAGGGGGTGCATTTGAGATTGGATTAATGGTCTTTAATCAATGGTTGCTTCTTTTTCTTTGACACTAATTTGACTTTTCCATTTTTAAACGTCAAGTTAGATGGATAAACTTCACTGGATAATCGGGTTTTCAAATGTATAATGACATGATTGGCATTTTAAAAACAAGATGAATAGACTGATAGGACATGAGTGGCAATTTTGGTTTGTGCACCGTATAATGCACAGGAATAAGAGTTGTTCAAATCATAAATAATTAATTTAAAATTTATAATAATTAATTAGACGATTGTATTATATCTTTAAAATATAAATAAATATTGATATATATGATATTTTATTTAATTATAATCACATTTTTATGTTAAGTTCAGAAAAAAGTCTTGACAATCTGATATATATATATATATATATATATATATATCTTATCTATCTTACAAAACTAATCTTATCTTTTATATATATATCTTACAAAATTAATACATCGTATCGTATCGTATCTCTAAAATGTAAATAAATATTGATATATATATATATATATATATGATATTTTATTTAATTATAATTATTTTTTTTGTAGATATTAAGTTAAGAAAGAGTCCTGACAATTTGATATATATATATATATATCTTATCTATATAACAAAACTAATCTTAACTTATCTTTTATATATATATATATATATATCTTACAAAACTAATAAAACAAGTTTAACAAAAGAATAAATTCAATAGTTATCTAATCAATTACTCCTGTGACGTGACATTTTAAAAGTATCTGAACATTTAGAGTGCCACATAGAAATTCGGTACATTGAACACCACCAAATACCTGTACTAATTTTCCTTTAAAGTTCAACCTACGCGTAACTTAATTGACATGCAAAAGAAAGACTGAAACCTAATTACCAACGAGTCACCGTAACTTTTAACATTAATCTGACTTTTCCATAATCTGACTTTTCCGTATCTAAATGTCATGTTAGATCGGTAAAGTTTACTGGGATTGGATTTTTAACTTTGTAATGATGCGATTTTCAATTTAGAAACTGGATGAATAGACTGATAGGAAAATAAGCACAAACTTCTTAATCTATGGTCAATTCTATCTACACCACCAAATACTTGTACTAATGAACTTTCATTTAAATTTTAAACTAGGGCAAATTTTACATGCAATCCTCATAATTTATCCTGTCTCAATTTGGTACTCTTAGTTTTAATTATAAAAATTTTATTTTTTAATTTTTAAAAATATACGAAAGAAAATTACTATTCTTTTAAAAAAAATTTATATAAAAAATTTGTCAAAATAATATGACAGTGACATTATTGTAATTAAAAGCTATCAATGTGAGTATTCTATTTTAAAGTGAATGACTCTTATCTAATTATATCATTCTAGTGATAAATTTTGTATAAATTTTTTAATTGTATAACATTACCTTACACAAAATTAGTCCAATTGATAATGATTGAGTTGTCTCAATCAAAAAATGATCACATGCACCACACATGACAGGCATAATGGTAAATTCGCACTACATTTCCTTTCTCCATCGTTTTCTTCTTTATCTCATTTGGAGCCATTCCTCTATTTTTGACCATCGCGTCCTCTCTTCATTTTTGCTTTTCTTTGTACCTCTCTCTCTCTCTCTCTCTCTCTCTCTCTCTCTCTCTCTCTCTCTCTCTCTCTCTCTCTCTCTCTCTCTCTCTCTCCAGCTTCTCTCTCTTTCCTTCCTTTCTCTATTCTGTTAACTCAACCCCTACCCCCCAAACAAAACATTGCCGCTCATCCCCAACCCCCTCACCCCAACTGTCCTTTGCCACCCTCCATTGAGTCACTAGCATTTTATTGGCCTATAAAATTCTTGGTTGGGTTGATTTAAATTAAGAGATTCATTGTCTTCATCCAATTTGTTGTTTACAGAACTTGAAATAGCTCCAATTGGCACAAACACACAAACTTAAAACAATCAAATTACTGGCATAGGGGAGTTTCTCCAATGAAGAATGACACTCAGAAAATGAAGAGATCTACAAACCTAAAGAGCTGAGTAAAAAATATACCTTCAAGGTCAAAGAATCCCAAAAAAGTAATGATAAAAAGATACATAAGGAGACGCAACATAGCTAACACAACAAAGCATCAAGAATTTGAAAGCCACCCCCCGATGGTTCTGTAAATGGGATGGAGACAATTTTTGAGATGGGTCACCAAAATCAAAAGAAGACACAAAGATTAAACTCAATCTTTTTTCGAAAACCACACTTTTTTCCTCTCTTCTTTCTCTCCACTGTTTTTTTCCTTTCAATTTTCTCTTTCCTATGTTTTCTACTTCTTCTCCTCATCCCCAACCACCTACACCAGCACTGCCACCCCCAACCACACATCCCCTAACCCCACCCAACTGCCACGGCCTCACACCTATTCTCAACCATAGCCCCCACCTCATCCCCGTCACCCCTAACGCTAGCCCCAACAGCACAAGCCCCATCCAAACACCCCTAGCCCCTCACCCTCATCCCCCAGCCCAATCCCCACCTGACTCAGCAGCCCACCTTCGTTTGTTCTTTCTCTCTCTCTTTTTCTCTCTCTCTCTCTCTCTTTCTCTCTCTGTCTCTTCAAGTCTACATCTGTTGTATAAAGTCTGTCTCTCTAAGTCAACATCTGTTGCATAAAGTCTAATTTTTATGGTGAGTATTAATTAAATTTATCATTATGCACTTCACATGTGATCATTTTTAGTCCACCTCCGTAACAGCCATTATCAATTGTACCGATTTCATATATTTTTTATAATTAAAAAAAATTATTACAATTAAAACAACGATGACCAAAATGAGACACCAGAAAAATTATAAGCACTACTATACATTGTGTAACTTGATTTGCTAACAAAAGACTGAAACCTAATTGCATATTTCTATAATAGCGATTTACATTATAAAATGTGGCGAAACCTACCTTGAAAAAAGCCGAGGTTCTGTTAACCATATGGGTCAGAATTATAGATTCATAGCGATTTGATAAACAATACCACTAAACTTGACTTTCTTAGTGTACCCTTACATTGGGACCTTAATTAAACGATTTGATCATATTTGGAATGCCTGAAGTTCAACCATGGAATTAGAGTCATTAGACTCCATTTTTACCATCTAATTAATCAATTATACAACGATGGAATTAGTGTACCCTAAACATGCTTAGTATTCAACCAGGAATTAGAGTCTATATTTACCATTTAATTAATCAATTATACAACCAGCCGCCACAGATGTGATAAGGGAGACCAAAATTACACACCATCATTATATTGATGCTCGCATAGTTCTTTTCCTCCTTTATTACCACAAACATAATCTAATTTTGACTTTTCTACTATTTTTTTTTTCAATTTAAAGGCTGCAAATTTTCATAAGATCTATTAAAATCTTTGGGTTGGCAATTAAGAAAAAGCTTTATGTCAGCTTCCATTCAACCTAAAGAGTGTGTGTTCTACCTAAAGATTAAGTTTAGTCCAAATGAACTTTTTATTTTTATTTTTTATCCATTCTACCTTCTTTGTTTATTTTGCTCTGGCAAAGACTAGAAAGAGAGGCTGCTTCATAATCTTCACTCAGGATCTTTCTCTAGAAAGCATATTATATACATATGTATGTATGTGTGTGTAAAATAAAATCTCTCTATGTAGCTTTGTTAAGATAAACGTGTAAGACAAGTCTCCTTAGGGTGACCCACTTGTCACATGTATAAAGTACACACACACACACACACACACACACATATATATATATATATATATATGATATATATTGTAAATTTATCTATTTGTTAGTTAGTTACGAGTGATGATAGGGATAGTTGTCTACTCCATGTAAAACACTAGTGGTGGTTGACTAAGACTTATCAAGTCCCCACTATCAAATAATGGTTTCTTGATGGAAGGAACCAATAAGAATAAAGATAAGGATCCATAGCCTAGCAGTTTTATATTGTCTGTGATATTTACCGTTCAAAAAATTAAGTCCTATATATGTTAGAAGATCCTATCTATAGAGAGTTCTATACATAGGGATTGAGAGAATGAAGCAATTTAAATTTACAGAAGCACAAAAAGTAAATTCACTTAGACAACAATGACAAGAGATTAGTACACATATATTTATTAATATATGATTAATATTTTCACTGCATATATATGTACATATATTACAGTTATTATATATGCGTATGTATAATTTATCTTACATTGTGGCATCAGATCCACATCAAGTTCAAGTTATTCAGTATATAAATAATGTATATTTCATACTATATTTATTGCCATAGGTATATCTACGTTCCTTTTAATTAGTGACCATATTAGTCAATTACGTTATTAGCATTTTGTTGAAGACTTGTACGATTTGAGTTGTAGATGTATACGCAGGATATGTATATTTGGTGAATATATGTTGCTTGGCACAGTGAGACGTGATCCTACGTCACGATTGAGATGATTTATTTGAATTGTTTAGGGGATTCATTAAAATAATTTTCTGATTCAACGTGCATTTAATTGATTGTGTTGTATGTATTAGTATAATAATATATTGTTGCTCAGCGCCTTTAGGCGAGCCGATCGTTTTCTTTACTACTTTGATTGAATGAGCAGTAATCACAATTGTTTGTTATACATGTATGATTTGATATTATGTTGCAAATATTACTTGTTTGGGCCATTTATATTGTTTATGTGAATATTTTTATCTTGGGCTATTTAGTTCTTATTGCACAATATTCACTGTTTATGGCCAGTTTAAATTATAATGTTATTAAAGTATTTTGGGGACAATAATTCATATTTTTTAATTATTAAATTGTAGTTTTGTCTCACTAAAGATTATTTTATGCCATTTTAAGAAATTTGAGTATTACATGAACTTAAGAATAGTCACAGCATCTTGAATTATTGTGATGTGTGATTTTAAGTCCTTGTTATTACATTCAGAAAAGGTCATTTGACTATATATTTAATGGCATATATTTATTGTAATTAAATTAATGAAAATAATTATTTGGGTCCATAAGGAAATAATTATTTGTTATTAATTTAATTGGGATATGATAGTAAATTTAACATTAAGATAAAATTTTCCTATGTTCACAGATAAAAAGATGTTTTATTTTGGTGTGTGATATTTACTAATCTTATCAATTCATTTTAAGTGGATTCAATGCATGTTGCTAGCTTTACTCACAGGAAGGTTAGAGTTTATTTTGTTTTAATTATTATTTCATAGCATAATATGTTCTTGGTTATTGCAATTATTCCCACTACATTTTTTAGTACTAAATCATCTCGTATTCCATTCTTGAGTGGTGAAAATTTTTCTGACTGGAAAGATAAGGTACTTTTGATATTGGGATGCATGGACCTTGATTTGGAGCTTCGTGTAGATGAACCACCCGCCCCACAGAATCAAGTATGCTAACTGAGAGGGTTGCATCTGAGCGATGGGAGCGATCCAATCGCCTAAGTTTGATGCTCATTAAGTCCCACATCAATAAGGGCATTAGGGGTTCAATTTCCGAATATGATAAGGCAAAAGGTTTCATGAAGGCTATTGAAGAGCAATTTGTAAGCTCTGATTAGGCATTAGCTACACCCTAATGAAGAAACTATTAGGCATGAAACATAATAATACTAGAAGTGTGCGTGAACATATCATGGAAATGAAAGACATTGCAGCTCAACTGAAAGCACTGAAGATAGAGATTTTTGAGTCATTCTTGATGCATTGTGTCCTTAACTCTCTTTCTATGGAGTACGTGATTACACCCTAAAAGTGTAATCATAAGCCCTTAATTTATACTTTGTTAGATTTATATTGTAATTAATTATCTTATTTTAGTTCGATATTTGTATGAGTATGTTTTGTATGTGTTTTGTAGTTTATATAAGCTAATAAAGGTAAAAAGAAAGAAAGAATAATTAAAGCGGGTTCAAGGCGAATAATTTGTTCATAAAAATTCAGACCTGTCTCGGTATTCTGGCCATAACTTTTTGTTCTAATATCCGATTGAACTGATTTTTAGGTCATTGGAAAGAAGACTTCAACCTCTACAACTTTGCGTCTAATGTGCATCGGCTGAATTGAGCTCTAGTGTGGTCAAATAATGCTTACTGTTCATGAACAATACCCGTTCGGACGGTGAACAGTACCGTCCGGACGGGTACTGTTCACCATCTGAACAGACTTCAAACTGGCGTCGAATGCACCGTTCGGACGGTATTCGAACAGTTACTGTTCATCCAGATTGTGTTTTTTGCGTCCAAAGGGGCATTTTTAGGATTTTTTTGTAAAGTTTTTAAGTAATGAGGGTTAGTTTGGAGCAAGAGGGCGGCGGGAGAAGCTCCCAAAAAGTTAGTTTTTCCATTTTTCTTCATTTTTAGCTTAGATTTAGCTTTATAATGGTAATATAGGAGTAGAAATTGTAACTTTCTTTCATTGTAATGTATTTTCCTTCACTCTCTTTCACTTTCCTTCACTTTCTTCGTAACCAAACAGATTTATTGTTGTAGTAAAATTTAGATTTAATTCTCTTTATGCTTTCTTTACATTTTTACATGCTTTTATGATGAATTCAAGTAGTTAGATTTATCTTGGGTGTGATTGTGAAAATCCACCAAAGATCTTCAAGTATTTCAATGGAGATTCATGAATTTCAAAGTTTTATTCCTAGATTTCGATTGTTCTATTCAGTTGAGTGTTGGATTTATTTAAAAACTTAGATTCATAACTCATTTGGTAATATTTATGCACAATTCAATAATTGGTATAAATCTTACATATTTCTAAGTTTGTTTCTATGGTTCTATTAATTGTTGCAATTTATACACTCTACTAAATATGAACTCAAGGTTTTATGGTCAAGATATTCCGAATCAAGAATCCACGGTGTGATTCTTAATTTGAGTTATAAAAATCCTCTATTAAAATTCTTGTTATGAATTGGTGGATTGAATCAATCATATCTAAGTTTTCCCCTTTAATAGCTCTAAATTTAGTTTTAATTTGCTTTTAATTTTATTGTCTAGTTATTGCTTTAATTTTCATTGCACTAGTTTAGTAAATCAAAACCCCTCTTAAAACCCAAAAGAATTTTGGTCTTTTTATTTTTCATTTTATTTTAGATTCAATTCCCCACATAATTGTCAATCAATCCTAGGTTAGGTTAGTGTGAGTTGAGTGCTAGAGCCTATATTTGGCTAGGTCCCTTGGGAGAGAACGATACCGGATTACCGGTTTATACTTCATCGCGACTCCCGTACTCTTGCGGGGTACTAACTCCATTTTGTAGTTTTCGGAGCAAGTCAGTACGGTCCTTTCAAAATTTCCTATAACACACATAAGGAAAAATGGTCAGTGAATGAACTTCTAACCATGTGTATTCAAAAGGAAGAAAGGCCGAAGCATGAAAAGCTAGAAACTGCTAATTTAGCATTTCATGCAAAAAGGAAGGATCAAAAGGGCAATGGTGTTCTTCAAGAGAAGAATGTAAAAGTGCCAATGAAACATTATGGCAATAAAGGTGTATACTTCTTTTGCAAGAAAAATAGACACATGAAGAAAGATTGTGCTAAGTATAAAAAATGGCTCATAAAGAAAGGTAATCTCTTATCCTTTGTGTGTTATGAATCTAATTTTCTTAATGTTTCTAATAATACATGGTGAATTGATTCTTGTTTTGCAATCTACATTACCAATACCATGCAAGGCTTTCTTAGCCTAAGAAAACCGACAATAAGTGAACAAAGCATCTATTCAGGAAATGGAATGCGTTCACATGTGGAGGCTGTTGGGACTTTCAGATTGATTTTAAAATCTGATTTTATTTTGAATCTTAAAAACACTTTATATGTTCTATCGTTTTCTAGAAATTTGGTTTCTATTTCTAAATTAGTATCTTTTGGATTTAGTTTTAATTTTAGTGGTACAAATTTTGATTTATTGCAAAATAAAGCCATTATTGGTAACGATTTTTTAGATGACGGATCATTTAGATTTTATTTAAATCCTAATTTTGAAAATAACCTTTCGACCTTGCATGATGGGATTGGCATTAAGCGGAACATTATCAATGAGAATTCCTCTATGCTATGGCATAAGAGATTGGGACATATCTCCAAGGAAAGAATTAAAAGATTGGTAAATGAAGGAGTTTTAAATGCTCTTGATTTTTTTGATTTTGGTACTTGTGTGAATTGCATTAAGGGGAAGCAAACCAATAAGTCCACTAAAGGTGCCAAGAGGAGTTCTGATACTCTTGAAATCATACACACAGACATCTATGGACTATTTACTCCACCTTGTTTGAATGGTCAAAGATATTTTATCTCATTCATTGATGACCATATACAATATATGTATCTCTACCTCTTATTTGATAATGCTGAAGTACTAGATGCTTTTAAAGCCTATAAGGTAGAGGTAGAAAAACAAACATAAAAGAAAATTAAGAATGTAAGGTCAGACATGGGTAGAGAATATTATAGAAGGTACACAGAATCAGGACAACTACTAGGTCCATTTGCTAGGTTCCTTAAAGAAGAGGGCATAATTGCTCAATGTTCAATGCTTGGAACACTACAACAAAATGGTGTGGTTGAAAGAAGGAACCGCACACTTATGGACATGGTGAGGAGTATGCTAAGTCATTGTAATATTCCTATAAATCTATGGAGTGCAGCCTTAAAAATTGTTGTGCATGTCTTAAATAGGGTTTCATCTAAACTTGTTCCTAAAACACCTTTTGAATTATGGAAAGGATGAAAACCAAGTTTAAAACATCTACACATATGGGGTTGTCCAGTTGAGGTGAGGATTTATAACCTACACATGAAGAAACTGGACCCAAGAATAGTTAGTGGGTTTTTCATTGGGTATGCAAAAAATTCCAAAGGATTTAGATTTTATTGTCCTTCACACACACCTAGAATTGTTGAAGCTAGAAATGCTAAATTTCTTCAGGATCTTGAAACTAATGGGAGTGGTTCTCCTTGAACCATTGAGTTTGAGGAAATAAGGGACCCCATTGAAAAATCAATTGGGGAAGTTGTTGCTTTTCCATCCCAAATTCTAGATATTATTGGAGAGCAACTAACTCAAGAACAACCACTCCATGAGGATCAAATTTAAGTAGAATCTCCCATTCAAAATTTACAAGAACCAACGAGAGTAAGGAGATCTTCAATAGAAAAGATGATCCTAGTTCGTTTTCACAAGTCATGAATGCGAACAATTCCACCTTGTGGCATGATGCCATGAAAGAAGAGATGGAATCGATGGCTAAAAATCAAGTTTGGGATCTCATTCAATTGCTAAAAAGGTCTACAACTATTGGCTGTAAATGGGTCTATAAGACCAAAAGCGACTCTTCTGGTAACATCGAACGATATAAGGCCAGACTTGTAACCGAAAGTTTCACTCAAAAGAAAGGAATTGATTACTATAAAACCTTCTCTCCCGGCTCTAAGAAGGATTTATTTAGGATTATCATGGCATTAGTAGCTCATTTTGATTTAGAGTTACAACAGATGGATGTGAAAATGGCTTTCTTGAATGAAGATCTTAAGGAAGAGGTATACATGATTCAGCCTGAGGGATTTGCTTCTAAAGATAATCATTTGGTTTGTAAGTTAAGGAAATCTATATATGGACTAAAACAGGCCTCCCGCCAATGGTATTTAAAGTTTCACAACATTGTTACTTCATATGGCTTTACAGAGAACATTGTTAATCAATGTATATACCTTAAAGTCAGTGGAAGTAAATACATTTTTTTAGTCGTATATGTGGATGATATTTTACTTGCAAGCAATGATTTGGGTCTGCTAAGTGAGACACAAGTTTTTCTTTCTCAAAACTTTGAAATGAAGGATATGGGTGAAGCCCCTTAGATCATTGGCATTGAAATTCACAAAGATAGATCCCAAAGGATATTGAGACTCTCTCAAAGGGCCTGCATTGAAAAAGTTTTAGAAAGATTTAATATGAAGTCTTGCTCACCTAGTGTAGCACCCATTGTCAAAAGAGACAAGTTCAGTCTAATTCAGTCACTACAAAATAATTTGGAACAAAAGCAGATGAAGAGTATACCTCATACATCAGTAGTTAGCAGAGTGATGTTTGCTCAAGTCTGTACGAGACCTGATATTGCATTTGTAGTAGGAATATTGGGTAAATACCAAAGCAATCCAGGACTTGAACATGGGAAAGCTACCAAGAAAGTCATTCAGTATTTGCAAGGAACCAAGAACTACAAGTTGACATACAGACATATGGATTCATTAGAGGTGATTAGATATTCAGATTCAGATTTTACTGGACGTTCAAATATTAGAAGGTCTATTTCAGAATATATCTTTTTTTTTTTTGCTAAAGGAGCTATATCTTTGAGAAGTATCAAGTAGTACTGTTTCATCCATTATGGAAGCAGAATTTGTTGCATGCTATGAAACTATTTCACAAACTCTATGGTTAAGAAATTTTATCACAGGATTAAGGGTCATTGATTCTATGTCGAGACCATTAAGACTTTACTGTGATAATTTAGCTACAGTTTATTTCTCTAAAAATAATAAAAGTGGTAGCCGAAATAAGCACATTAACATAAAGTATCTTGTTGTCAAAGAGAAAGTAAAGATGTAGGATGTATCTATTGAGCACATTAGCACAGAGTTGATGGTTGTAGATCCCATGACGAAAGCATTGCTGACTAAAGTATATTATGGTCGTGTGGAGCATGTGGAACTTATTAGCTCATTTACAGTTTAATTTAGCTTTTTTATTTTGGTAATTCACAATTTGTAAACAATTTTTAGATGTTTTTAAAGAATAAAGACATGACTTTAATTGTGCACATAAAATAATTGTCATGTATGATATCCATTGGGATAAATAAAGTAGGACCTTAAAAGACTAGTATGTAGTCATTGATAAAGTATTAAAGCACCTCATTAAGTGCTTATTAGGAAGTGCCATACATTGTAATACATGGAAAGGAATACATATTAAAGGTACAACCGCCATGATTCATGATTGGTACTCACTAATAAAGTAACAGGTTTAAGGATTGGGCATTTTGTGACCATAATACAATATCTATCACTCGTATGATTTTCATGTGTCTAGTAGACCAAGTGAGAGAATGAAAGACAACTCTCCTTAGAGTGACCTACTTGTCACATGTATAAAGTATATATATATATATATATATATATGATATATATTGTATATTTATCTATTTGTTAGTTAGTTACGAGTGCTAATAGGGATAGTTGCCCACTTCATGTGAAACTCTCACTTACAAGTGTATGAAGATTATACAAATGAAATACAAACTCTCTATCAAGAGTGGATAGGAAAATAATAGCTCACTTAATGCTAAAATGAAGACAAAAGGAATGTTCAGATTTTTCTCAGCTTGATCAGTTAGTTGATTTTGTTTTTCTTGTTTCTCTTGTATATAAATGCAGTTGGAAGCTTATATATAAACCCCTAAATTGATTTCAGCCGTTGGTGGTTGTTGTGGGTTCATTTAATGCAAGTCCAGTCCATTATAACGTTAGAAAAACTAGCCTTTAGTCCCCATGTATTGACACTTGATCTCATGTGTCGACACATCCAGCCTGCATTTTTCAAATATTGTTCACTGTCTTCATGTGTCAATACTTGATCATGCTATCTTCAAATTTTGGCCTCTGTCCTTATGTGTCGACTCTACATTTTCATGTGTCAACACATTACTCAGAAATCTTAATTCATCTTTCTATTGATCAAGTTTAGCTATAACAATACTATAAAATCTTTAAGGAGTCTTTTCTTTGGGTTATTATAATAGATTGAGATCTTCAATCCATCAAAGTTGTCTTCCATTCAATTTGGATTAAATTTCCTTCTTGATAGTCATATCTTTTTTGTTTTGAAGCTGCTAGAATTCCTCTCTATTAATGCCGAGCTTTTCTTCTTTGTTGCCGAGTTCTTTCCATCTGCTGCTAATGACTTTTTTATCTATGTAAAACTTTATATTTATGATGCCTCATTGCTGAGCTCTTTCTTTGTGCTACTAATCATTTTCTTTTATTTAGGATCACTTCAATGAGCCTTTTATAAGCTTGATGAAGTCTACTCTTGAAGATCTTCAATTTCTTCAAACATATATCATCTTCACATCCTAAATGAAATATTTACTTGGATTCTTTGTAGAGATTTTACAATTATAATGAATTCTCTTTTCAAACACCCTCAATCTATTCGAATTCAAGTCAACTTCATTGAGTCTATGCACACTTGATGAAATTTTCTTTTGAATACCTTCAATCTCTTCGAAAGAAAATGATTTGATTGAAGTTGGAATGTCATTACTCTGTTTGGTGCATTAAATGACTTTTAAAGTACATTGCTTGACTTGTTATGCATCCACTTTAACATCGATTAGTCTTTAAGTTAAAACTTTGAAGTCTAAATTATAATCTTTATTAATCTGCACACTAAATGAATGTATTAGTAAAATAATATAAGGTTCAATTATCATCAAAATCAACATAGGAATCAATTTTGACTCAACACCCCTCTGGACACCATGTGCCTCCGCCCCTAGATGCACATCGTTCGATTCAGCATGAAATGAGTTCCTGCAAAATCGTTTGCCCCATCAAACATAAATTTGATCTTTTTATCTCTCACCTTTTATTTAATATTTTCTACCCCTTTTTCATGAACCTTCTTGGCTTTGGCTATGGCAATCACTTTTCGTGTATATATCATAGTTTGTTAATCTCGCATCGCTTCAGCTATAAAACAGTGCAAAGAATAATAAGTTTCTCACCGGTCAAGATACTGGGTAATATCGGCAAATACTAGTTCATATCGGTCGTACCAGGCAATATTAGTCTGCGTCGGGTGGTACCGGACTATACCGAATTTTGTATAATTTTTTTAAAAATAATTTGCTTTTATTATAAATATCTATTATTTTAATAAATAGTAAATACTAAACAAGTAATATGTCTTTTAAATATTTTTAAATACCTACTTGAGTTGAATTACATATTTATATTGTGTAAAAATTATTTAATGTTAAATAATATTTTATATGAACAATTTTAAAATTTTAAAAGATAATATATCGTAAATAAATATATAATTTTATATGTATAAAATATTAATAGCAATAAATTTAATATAATATTTAATAATATACCAATACTAATACATACCGTACTAATAGTATAAATAGTGCATCATCGATGCGATATTTACAGTTATGATATATATAGCATATATATATGTTTGTATAGTTACAGACAAGAAAAAGAAAAAATATTAAAATAAAAAAAAGAAAGAGAGAGGTCTTGAAGTAACGGAAGATAGGGACGTATTAAATGACGAGTTCACAGTATGCAGCGTCCGTTTGCTTTGTTTCGTTATCAATATTTTTATATGACCCACTGAACGGGTCTGACTCTGACTTTGCTCCAGTCATAATCTTCCGGTCGTGTAGTGTCAAGTTCATTTTATGTTAATTTTTATTTTATTTATAAAAATTAAAATTTATTTTTATATAAAACTTTACTTGATGTATTATTTTTAAAAAATTTAATTTGATCTAAATAAATTTAATCATTTGATTCTTTTAACACTTTTTAAAATATTTTTTATTATATTTTAACCGTTAAATATTCTAGTATAAAATTATATGGTCAAAATTGTCAAAAGATAACAATTTTTTAAACGTATAATCTCTTCAACAATATTGATTAATTAATAAATTAAACTTTTTAACAAAATATTTTAATGATAAAAAAACGATTGCTGACAGTCATGACCGGGTCTGACTCAGACTTTGCTGCAATCATGACACTCCCGTCATGTACTGTCAAGTTCATTTTATGTTCATGAATGCAGCAAAGTTCATGGCACATCAACCGGACGCAACGGCGCCTCCAGCGACAGCAGTAAAACCGCGCCACTCTCCTTCTCTTGGCTGTTGTGGCCCACGTTCAATCGGATCGTACAGCACATTCACTTTGTATGTGTGAGGTTGAGGTCTTGAACAACAATTCAATGGCTAGGATTTCTGGCATGTGTACACGTGGAGGGCGTATGGGTGAGCTTGCATGTCCCCTCATACGCCCTCTCCAGTTTATAAAATGTGAAGCCTTTTACATTCAGAGGCTAGGCTTAAATGGATATATTCCTAGAAACAGAGTTGGTGTGAGACCCGTAGCCATGTTTCTCAAGCTTCTGCTGTTGTGCGCTCTGCTTGGCTTAGTAGCCGCCGACGATCCCGGTTTCACCTTCAATGGGTTCCGGCCGGCGAGCCTGAGTCTCGACGGCATAGCCGAGTTCACCTCCAATGGCCTCTTAGCCCTCACCAATGGCACCAAACAACAAACGGGTCACGCCTTTTACCCCTACCCGATCAACTTCAAGAACTCATCAAACGGTTCTGTTCTATCCTTCTCCACCACCTTCGTCTTCTCCATCATGCGCCAGAGCCCGACTCTGAGCGGCCACGGGATTGCCTTCGTGATGGCGCCTACAAGAGGGCTTCCCGGAGCTCTTCCGAGCCAATTCATCGGCCTTTTCAACAAATCCGACAATGGGAATCTCACCAACCATGTCGTTGCTGTAGAGCTCGACACAATCTACAGCAGTGAATTCGAGGACATCAATGACAATCATGTTGGAATCGATATTAATGGGTTGGAATCTGTTATATCGAAACCAGCAGGCTATTATGCTAACAATGGCCAGTTTCACAATTTGAGCCTAATCAGTGACAGTGCAATGCAAGTTTGGGTGGAATATGACGGCCTGAATATGATGAATGTCACAATGGCTACCATTGGCACCGTTAAGCCGAGCAAACCGCTCCTATCTTTGTCTCGGGACCTTTCGCGGTACATGAACCAGACTATGTATGCTGGCTTCTCATCTTCCACTGGTTCAGTTGGAACATCTCATTACATACTGGGTTGGAGTTTCAAGATGAATGGTGGTCCGGCTCAAGAGCTCGACCTGTCTCGACTTCCTAAGCTTCCTCGAATTGGACCCAAGAAGCAATCCAAGGTTTTGACAATTGGGGTGCCTGTGATTTCGTTTATGGCGGCGTTTGCGGTGGTCTCAGGCGTTGTTTATTATCTAGGAAGGAAGAGGAAATATGCAGAGGTTCTTGAAGATTGGGAGCGTGACTATGGCCCTCATAGGTTCAAGTACAAAGATTTGTATATTGCCACCAAAGGATTTAGAGACAAGGAGCTTTTGGGGACCGGAGGATTCGGTAGGGTCTATAGAGGTACACTATCCACCTCAAAGATTGAGATCGCGGTGAAGAGGGTCTCTCATGAATCCAGACAAGGAATGAAGGAATTTGTTGCAGAAATCGTTAGTCTTGGCCGGTTGCGCCACCGGAACTTGGTACAGCTCTTGGGTTATTGCCGGCGTAAAGGAGAGCTCCTTTTGGTCTATGATTACATGCCTAATGGAAGTCTGGACAAGTTTCTTTATGACCAACCGAAGTTCACCCTTAATTGGCACCGAAGGTTTCGAGTCATAAAGGGAGTGGCTTCGGGTTTGTTCTATCTGCACGAGGAATGGGAGCAAGTCGTGGTCCATAGAGATGTCAAAGCGAGTAATGTCCTGTTAGATGGTGAATTGAATGGAAGATTGGGTGATTTTGGCCTCGCAAGATTGTATGATCACGGAACAGATCCTCAAACCACCCATGTAGCTGGAACTCTTGGGTATCTTGCCCCAGAGCACACCAGAACTGGCAAGGCCACGACAAGCACCGATGTGTATGCTTTCGGGGCATTTTTGCTTGAGGTGGCCTGTGGAAGGAGGCCAATCGAGCCGCGAGCACCAGCCGAGGATCTAATCTTGGTTGATTGGGTGTTTTCTTTCTGGAGCAAAGGCGAAATTCTTCAGACAATTGATCCTAATGTGGGTACTGATTATTTGCCAGAGGAAGTTGAGTTGGTATTGAAGCTCGGCTTGCTATGCTCTCTCTCAGAGCCTGTGGCTAGGCCAACTATGCGGCAAGTTGTGCAGTATTTGGAGGGCGATATTCCTCTTCCGGAGCTGAAATCGCTCGGTATGTCTGCCACTGGCCTAACATTTGCACACCCTGAAGGCTTCGATGATTTTGCCTTGTCCTATCCATCTTCCATGGATAAAGCATTTTCACACACATCCTCTGTTGCTGAATCCCTTCTCTCTGGAGGCAGATGATGCTATATACTTTGTTTTAATAACTTCATCTATGATTAATGTATTTGGTGAATCATATAGGCTGTTATCTTCCTTTCTTTTAACTCAGGCACCAGCTTGTCTGCTGTATCTGTATAATTATTGGTGTGCTATACAATATGTAAATAACAATTCCTTTGTTTTCAGAGGCCTTTTACATTGCTTTCTGCCCAAAGTTTTGTTTAATATAGGGTCTAGATTTAAGCTTATCCACCAATTAGAAGTGAAGAAGTTCCCAATTTCATGAGGTTACACGGGCTTAAGCCCAATGGATTAATACTAATCCTGAGTGGGAAAATTGAAGGGCTAATCTCAAGAATCATGGTTTTCTTTTATGCAATATGTCATTCATCACCTATAAAAATTTTGGTTTGGTTGGGATGGTATGAGAATATTTGGGCATACAAGCCCAAGTGCCACAACGTTGGAGGTGTTTAACATAACTAATTTGACAATGATTTTCTTCAATTAAAAAAATGTCGTAATTACCGGTCTTTTCACATTACATTTCATCTCTCCAAGATAAAAGCAAGTGAATGTTATATGTATTTATTAATATGGATTTCATCATCCAGCAGTGATGAAAAATACAGTAAAAAAAAGGAGTTGGTACTAGCAATGCTCGTTTGCAATCTCGGAGTTGTTCAAATCAAAAGATCATCGACTAGTAAAAGATAAAAAAAAAAAAAAAAGATTCCATTCCTTTCTTTCCATAACGGTATGGATAGAATATGATTCGGTTGCAAATCTCATCAACGTTACAATTTCACCTTCTCCTTCGAAACCCAGATTCCCAATCCTTTCTTTCCACTTTGATCTCTCGCCAATTCTCCATGAAAGGATGTATCTTGGGTTCTATGCTTCAACGGGGCTGCTCGCTAGCGCCCATTACATACTGGGTTGGAGCTTCAAAATGAATGGAGATACCAAATCGCTTAGCCTGAGTTCTCTGCCATCAATCCCCAGAGCCAAGAAGAAACACACAGCTCTGGTTATTGATATTTCAGTCTCATCATTTGCTTTTTCGATTGCTGCAATCTTCATTGCTATATACTTAATTAGGAAGATCAAGAACAGGGACGTAATTGAAGCTTGGGAGCTCGAACTTGGCCCGCATAGGTATTCATACCAAGAACTCAAGCAAGCCACTAGAGATATCAAGAGCAATGAGCTACTTGGTGTCGGCGGGTTTGGACAAGTATACAAAGGGACACTACCAAATTCAAAGATTCAAATTGCGGTGAAGCCAATTTCACATGATTCGACAGAAGGTTTGCGCGAATTTGTGTCTGAAATTGCTAGTATTGGTAGGCTTCGTCACAGGAACCTAATTCAACTACTGGGTTGGTGTAGACGTGGAGGTGATCTACTTCTCGTCTATGATTTCATGCCTAATGGAAGCTTAGAAAAGTTTTTGTTCGAAGAATCGAAAACAATATTGAGTTGGGAACAGAGGTTCAAGATCATCAAAGATGTTGCTTCGGGGCTATTGTATCTACATGAAGGGTATGAACAAATTGTCATACACAGACTCACAGAGACATAAAGGCCAGTAATGTGTTGGTAGACTTGGAGATTTTGGACTTGCAAGACTTCATGAGCACGGGTCGAACCCGAGCACGAGTAGGGTGGTGGACACTTTGGGCTACCTTGCACCAGGGCTTCCAAGGACAGGGAAGGCCACGTCAGGGTCTGATGTGTATGCTTTTGGTGCTGTGTTGCTTGAGGTTGTATGTGGGCGGAGACCCATTGAGCCCAAGGCAGCGCCTGAAGAGTTGGTTCTGGTGGATTGGGTTTGGGACAACTGGAAAGAAGGGAGTGTCCTTGTAGTGGACCCTAAATTGAAAGCTGAGTTTGATGAGACTGAGGTAGTGATGGTGTTGAAGTTGGGGTTGATGTGTTCAAACAATGTGCCTTCGGCAAGACCTAGTATGAGGGAAGTGGTGAGGTACTTGGAAGGTGAGGTTGGCATCCCGGAGGAGTTGAGGGCACCATGTGGGTACGATGGAGGGAAGGAGGGTGGTGGTGGTGGTGGTGAGGAAGGGGCTGATGGTTTTGTTCATTCATATGCGGCTTCCTCATTTGAGAAGACCTCATACTCATTCAAGGGAGGAGATGTTGATGCTAGATTTCCTTCTATTTCTACTTCACCTCATCCACTTCTCTACGACAGTGGGGATGTTAGATAGAAAATGTAGTGCCAAGAATAGTGTAAAAGGTTTTTTTTTTTCGTTTTTCTCTAAGGCTTGTGTTTATACAGGAAATTTTTCCAAAAAAATGTTTGGAGAAAAGAAGAAAGAAATGTCAATCTTTGGTGATATGCTTTAGAACCTAATTCAAATTGTATCCCAAATATAAACTGGTTTTGATGGAATCGTGATAGACATGAATTCAAGAGAAACCTTGTGTTTTGTTCAAACATTGAGAGAAACAGATCGTTTCTACAGATATCATGTATGCATGTCTGAGTATGCATCATTATACAGATATTATACTACTATGACATTTCAACTAAATATAAAAAATGTGTACCCGAGGCCCCTACTACACATTCTGTATTCAAGTCTTGAAGAACTGTATCCTATTGATCTTATTATTCCAACGGATCCTTGGGCATGATCTTTTGAGGGAATTGGTGGAGTGGTTGAAGTGGGTGTTGACTCTGGATTCCCTTCCATAAATACAAAGAAGACCTCTTCTGGAACCTTTTGGCAAGTCAAGATTATCCTATTGATGAGAAGAATACCTACAACACCATATCTAATTCTTCTATGAGAAAATAAACAAGAGTAGGCTTTGGGATGTTGACTCTCTAACATCCCCCACATACGACATGTTTTCTCTTCAGCTAATGGATGGTAATCAAAATTAGACTTTAGTGGGATAGGAAGTGGTAATGACGCTCCCCGACCAGGTCAGGTTCCGTCCACCTGGTCAGCCCTAATCAAATCATCGCCTCGGATTCCAAACGGACGAACACTCAATGACCTCCTGTTCTAGATAGCCTCACTGACACGTTGATGGGTCTCACACTTGACGTTGGACACCCTGACACATACTTAAGGCATGGGCGTGAAGTGTGCGAGCGACAACCACTTTACCCCTGATACCGTTCTGACACACGCCACCATGGAGTGTGGGGCTGACCCTCTCAAGTGTTTTGACACCGCTCTGACCCTCCAACTAGAGGCCGCCACGTAGAGAGGCCACTTACCACTCCCATGCAAACATACAAAGGGAAAAATCAACCCTTTCTTCAGGTACACAAAACATAGAAAAACCAGAAGAAAACCCTAAGACTATTTTCTCTTTATCAACTTCATCCCTTTGAATCTAACTTGAACACTGGAGGGCCTTTGGCTGCCACCACACCAGTGGGTTTAGTGCCGGAGATCACTGATCAGCTGGCAGAGAGCTTGTCTTGGACCTGGGGGCAAGACACCACTAGTTTGCTGCATCATCTGCTGGCGCCGTCTGTGGGAAACGACTATTCTCGTGGCATTTCATGGTCTTGACTAGGTCTGGGATTAGCACTCTCCCTGAAGGAAACTCGATGGTCGATTCCAGCGCGGAGAAGATAGCCGCCCTGGAAAAGACGGTGGCTGACATGATGGCCAGCATGCAACAATTCCCATGCATGGGACAAACTGAGAACCGAGATTGTAGGAGACAAATCGGAGAGTTCCCATGTATGGGACCAACAACTAAGGGCCATGCAAGCCTAGATGGTAGGAGTTTTGGCCGCTGTGAAGGCCAAAACTCCAAACACCGTAGACGCCCTCATTGGCCGAATGGCTTCACCATTCACATAGAAGGTGATGGACTACCTACTCCCCCTGAAGTTCAAAATGCCGACTTTGGATGCATTTGATGGATCCAGAGACCCGGTGGACTACTTGGAGGCATTCCGGGCGCTCATGCACCTGCAGGCAGTGCCGGATGAGATCATGTGCAGAGCTTTCCCAGTCACGTTGAAGGGTTCGGCGCGAACCTGGTTCAACAAAATCAAACCGGCGACGGTCTTCACTTTCAAAGAACTTAGTAAGCTCTTTATGAGCCACTACATTAAGGCCCAAAGGCAAAGGAGGCCTGCGGAATGCCTGTTAACTGTGAGACAAAAGAAAGAGGAGATGCTGCGGGAGTATGTAGGGAGGTTCAACCAGGAGACTCTGGTGGTAGATGACGTGGACGACAAGGTGTCCGTCGCGACGTTCATGAGCGACTTAAGAAGTGGGAAACTCCCCTTTTCCTTATCGAAGAGGCTACCCCAAGACATGGCCGAATTGATGCTTTAAGCATAGAAGCACATGAACGTAGAAGATGCCATGAGCGCCAGGCAAGACAATGACAAAGGGAGCGGCTTGTGCACAGAAAGGAAGAGGTCAGGTGGAACCTCGAACGAGGAAAGGGAGACAAAGGCCAGTAGAACCAACAACCGGACAAGGAGCCGGGGAGAAAAGAGATGCGAGCACTATCGCTACCTAGATCGAACGTTCACCCCACTCACGACGAAGTTAAAGGATGTACTAATGGAAATCAGGGACGACCAGGACCTAAAATGGCGCGAGCCTCTGAAGACATCCTCGAGCATGAGGAATAGGAGGAGATACTGCCAGTTCCACCACGATCATGGTCATGACACGGAAGATTGTATTGACCTAAAGCAACAGATCGAGGATCTGATCAAATGGGGAAGACTCAGTCGCTATGTGGCTGGCCGAGACCGAACATGGGGGGAACAACGTAACCCAATACAGACAGAAACAACCACCTAGCCCATTGGAGAGATAAGGTTCATTGCAGGAGGATTCGCTGGAGGAGGGGAGTCCTCTTCAGCAAGGAAGAACCACGTTCCGGACATTCGAACCGAAGCGGAAGTAATGTTGGTCAGGGCAACCAGTAAGAAGACAAAGACTGAAGGCCTTGTGATCACCTTCACAAAGGAAGAAGCCGCCGAGCTACTCCAACCACACGATAACCCTTTGGTGGTCTCCGCGGTGATCTCCAAATTCAAAACTTGGAGAATCTTGGTCGACAACGGAAGCTTGGCCGACATCCTGTTCTAGGGGGCCTTCCAGAAGATGTAGATCAACCAATAGAAGTTGAAGCCAGTCACCTCTCCCCTGGTCGGTTTTACAGGAGACCAGGTAATCCATCTCGGGTCCATTACCTTACTAGTGACCCTTAAGGAGGAACCACACCGGACGACAAAAATGGTCCACTTCCTGGTCGTGGACTACCCATCTGCATACAATACCATCATTGGTCGAACTGCTTTAAACCAGTTCAAAGCAGTCACTTCCACGTACCATCTCCGAATTAAGTTCCCAACCGACACCGGGGTCAGATACCCTAAGTGCGACCAGAAGGAAGCACGGGAATGTTATATGGCTTCCCTGAGAGGAAAACCCAACAAAGAGACCCTGATCATTGAAGAACTCGAACCAAGGGACGAAGAAGAGGTCAAGAGGGGCGAGCCAGTAGAGGAGCTCCAGGATGTTCCGGTAGGGGCTCAAGACCAAAACAGAATGGTAAAGATTGGGGTTGCCGCACCCGAGGAGTTGAAGCAACAACTGCGGAGGTTCCTAAGGGACAACGTTGACGTGTTCACTTGGTCTCATAAGGATATGCCCGGTATTGATACACGGGTTGCCGCTCATTATCTGAGCATTGACCCCGAGGCCAGGCCTGTCAAGCAAAAGAGAAGGAACTTCATGCCAGACAGAAATGATGCAGTCGCTGAGGAAACAGAGAAACTGGTGCAGGTGAAGTCCATAAGAGAAGTGCATTACCCCACTTGGCTCTCTAACGTCATCATGGTAAAGAAGTCCAATGGGAAATGGCGAATGTGTGTTGACTTCACTGACCTGAATAAAGCGTGCCCAAAGGACAGTTTTTCTCTGCCAACCATCGACCTCCTTGTCTACTCTACTACAGGGTATGAAATGCTAACTTTTATGGATGCTTTTTCAGGCTATAACCAGATCCAGATGGCCAAGCACGACCAAGAGCATACAGCTTTCATCACAGACCGGGGGCTCTATTGCTACAACGTCATGTTGTTCAGACTAAAGAACGCAGGGGCAACGTACCAACGGCTGGTCAACCTCATGTTCAAATCACAGACTGGGCGTAATGTGAAAGTTTATGTAGACGACATGTTGGTGAAGAGCAAGGAAGCCGCCGATCACCTGCGAGATCTAGAAGAGACATTCCAAACACTTCGCAAGTACCGGATGAAGCTTAATCCCGCCAAGTGTGCCTTCAGCATTGCCTCAGGGAAGTTCCTCGACTTCATGGTTTCACAAAGGGGGATTGAGGAGAACCCAGAAAAGATTCAAGCCATCATTGACATGCAGGTGCCCGGACGACAAAGGATGTTCAGTGCCTGGCAGGACGTGTCGCAGCTCTGAACAAATTTATGTCCCGGTCCACCGATAAGTGCTTGCTGTTCTTCAAGATTCTACGCAAGGCGTTTGAGTGGAACGAGGAATGTGAAGTGGCCTTCAGTCAACTCAAACAATATCTGAGCTCAGTTCCGCTGCTCAGCTGAACTGTCCCGGAGGAAGAACTATTTTGTTATTTGGTAGTGTCGGCGACAGCAGTGAGCTCAGCTCTTGTCTAAGAAGAAGAGGGAACCCAAAGGCCAGTGTAATACACCAGTCGCGTTTAGTGTGGAGCAGAAGAACAGTACCCGAATATGGAACTCGTGGCCCTCCCGCTGGTGACCGCAGCTCGGCGCCTAATACCTTACTTCCAAGCCCACACCATCGTGGTACTCACAGACTAGCCCTTGAGAAGCATTCTACACAAGCCAGAGACATTGGGACGCTTGGTAAAATGGTCTGTTCGACATCCACTACCGATCTCGAACGATAATCAAAGGGCAGGTCGCTACGGATTTCATCGCTGAATTCACTAACCTACCCCCCTGCCACCCCTAAAGCCAACCTAACCGACAACCACTGGGTCTTGAATGTTGATGGTTCTTCCACCCACGACTCCAGTGGCGCCGGTGTGGTCCTCGCTACCTCGGATGGTCACAAGATGGAATATGCTCTCCGCTTCAAGTTCCCTGCCACCAACAACGTTACGGAATACGAAACACTCATTACAAGACTCAAAATGGCTCGGCGAATGGGGGCTGAACAGATAATTGTGCATAGCGACTCTCAACTGGTGGTGGAGCAGGTCCAGGGAGAGTATGAGGCCATAGAAAACAACATGAAGCAATACTGCCAAATAGCGAAGAGCTTGGTTAGAAGGTTCATGAAGATCCTATTGGAGGGTGTCCTGAGATTGCAGAACGAAGAGGCAGACTGGCTAGCTAGAATTGCCTCAT
Source organism: Euryodendron excelsum (assembly GCA_033060915.1). NCBI lineage: Eukaryota > Viridiplantae > Streptophyta > Magnoliopsida > Ericales > Pentaphylacaceae > Euryodendron > Euryodendron excelsum. The sequence goes on from CM065395.1 coordinate 3,367,722, forward strand.
CCAACGAGCCGGACCCGAACGTTCCAATTGAGATTCTTGATTCACCGAGCATCTAGAGCCCAGAAGTCGACCATATCGAGTCAGAATCTTCATGGATGAGCCAGATTAGGAATTTCTTGCAGAGTGGAGCCTTGCTGCAAGATAGGAATGAAGCGAGGCGAATCTAGTACTGTTCAAGCAGGCACCTCATACAGGACGGGGTCCTCTACAAAAGGGGGCACACCTTACTGCTGCTCCGTTACGCCAACGAGGAAGAGGTAGACTACATAATGCGGGAGGTCCATGAAGGGGTGTGTAGGAACCACTTTGGTGGACGGTCCCTTTCCAAGAAGATACTTCGAACAGCCTACTATTGGCCCATAATAGAAAAAGATGCCCAGGAGTTCGTCAAAAAGTGTGACAAGTGTCAACGATTCGCCAACATCCCCAGATTGCCGTCTCAAGAGCTGACCCCGAGCTAGACCTCCTGGCCTTTCGCCCAGTGGAGAATCGACATCGTGGGACCGTTGCCACTCGGCAAAGGACAAATGAAGTTTGTGGTGGTGGTAATCGATTACTTCGCTAAATGGGCAGAGGCAGAGGCGCTACTAACCATCACCAAAGAAAAAATGAAGTTTTTGTGGCAGAACATCGTTTGTAGGTTCGGGATTCCTCGGACCATCATCACGGACAACGGGAAACAGTTCAAGGGCAGATAGTTCAACCTGTTGTGCACTGACTTGGGGATCAGCCACCACGCTTCCTCCCCCGAGCACCCTCAGGCCAACGACCAAGTCGAAGTTACCAATAGGTCCCTCTTGAAGATCCTTAAGACAAAGTTGGAGAAGGTCAAGGGCTTGTGGGCGGAGGAGCTCCCTAACATCCTTTAGGCCTATAGAACGACGGAGACAGTGTCCACGGGGCAGACGCCGTTCTCACTTACCTTCGACACCAAAGCCGTCATCCTAGTAAAGATTGGCCTTCCTAGCTTGAGAATGGTGCAGTTCAACCCCATGACCAATGGGGAAGCTATGAATATGGACCTAGATCTATTGGAAGAAAGGAGGCTATAGACAGTTATGAGGGTGGCGTCCTACCAGCATAAGATGCGCCAGTACCACAACTCCAGGGTTCGACTAAAATACTTCATAACCGGGGACCTTGTTTTGAAGAGAGTCAACCAGTCCACCAAAGATCCAAGAGAAGGTAAGATCGAACCTAATTGGGAAGGACCTTACGAGATAGTTGGCAGTACTCGGAAGGGGACCTATAAGTTAAAGAATTCAGAAGGCAAGGAGCTTCTAAGGAAGTGGCATGCAGAGCATCTAAGGAAGTACTACTCTTGAAAGGCTCCTAATTATAATTCAACAGATTATCAATAAAAGGGACTGTTAAGCAATTGTCTACTTGCGTGGAATTGACATAGAATCTGCTCAGTCCACGTGCCGAGCAGAGCTAGACGGCCTTAATGGCAATGGCATAGAATCTGCTTGGCTCACGTGCCGAGCAGAGCCAGACGACCTTAATGACAATGGCACAGAATCTGCTTGGACCTCGTACCGAGCAAAGCCAGACAGCCTTAATGGCAATGGCACAGAATCTGCTCAGCTTTCGTGCCGAGCAGAGCCAGATGGCCTTAATGGCAATAGCACAGAATTTGCTCGGTCCTCTGGCCGAGTAGAGCCAGACGGCCTTAATGGCAATGGCACAGAATCTTCTAGGCCCACGTGCCGAGCAGAGTTGGACGGCCTTGATGGCAATGGCACAGAATCTACTCGGCCCTCATGCCGAGTAGAGCCAGACGGCCTTAATGGCAATGGCACAGAACTTGCTCGGTCTTCGTGCCGAGCAGAGCCAGATGACATTAATGGCAATGGCATAGAATTTGCTCAGTCCTCTGGCCAAGCAGAGCTAGATAACCCAAATGGTAATGGCACAGTATCTGCTTGGCCCATATGGCCGAGCAGATCCGGTCAGCTCTCAAGGCATTAGCAACGATATTGGATCTGTTCAAACATCGGTACCGATTAGATCCGTGTTAGCACCCACAAGCATTCTACAAGCTACTTCAACCAAACATTTAGAAAATACAGCAAACGCAAAGTGTAAGAAGAAAGTTTCATTGATGTGAGAAAGGGTACAAAGGCAAAATGCCCCTTTTAAAAAAAAAAAAAAAGAAGAGGAAGTTGGACTACAATCAGCTATGGGCTTGCTCCTCGGTTGTTTTCCCGTCCTTCTCCTTAGAAGGCACCTCTTGGGCGCTCCGACAAACTTCCTCAGTGATCCCCTCGGTGGGCTGACCAAAAGCTTTCGGGCCAACCCCTTCATCGGCATGCGGGGCTTCCTCAGCTGGGTCAAGTATTGAGAAGTCCAGCTCAGGAAACTTACGGGAAGCCTGGCCTTTGGCGTGCTCGAAGCCTTGGAGGAAGGTTGGCTCCAACAAAGCCTAGAAGTCATCACCATCCTTGAACTCCTCCACCACTCCGGTCCTAGCCTTCACGAGCTCTTCGTCGAAGACATCTACCTTCTTTTGCAATTCGTGCCTCTTGGCCTGCTCGGCCGAGAGATCTAGTAAGAGCTTGCTAGCGGTGGCGTCCATCTTCTAATGTTCTTCTTGGGCTTTCTTCAGATCCACCACCGCCGAGTCCCTCTTGGCACGAACAACAACCATTTCTTCCTTTATAGCGCTGGCAGCCGTAATCTCCTCCTTCATTCTGTTCAACTCAGCAAGAAGAGCAGCACAAGTACCCTTCTCCTGATTGAACGCCCTCTCGAGGCTGACCAAACGGTGGCCTAACTTGACGTTCCTGGTAGCGGACTGGCAAAAGCTACATTTCAATGCAAAAAAAAAAAAAAATGAAAAGAGAAGAGAACTGGGTAGTAAGTTCTAACCATGAGGAGATCGTGTATCATGTCTTTCACCAGGCAGTTGTTGGTATACTTGTCAATCCTTTGCAGGTCGACATCCTTGACGACATCCCCCGCCCTCCTCCATGCCTCATCCATGCTCTCGAAAACATTCCTAGAAGATTGAGCAAGTTCGGCCCTTACCTACTGCTTTATCGGGGCTACCGAGCTTCACCTCCTCTCGGATGTTGGAGCAGGAGGCTGAACGTTCCGAGGCCCCTTTGTGATCTTCGTCTTGCTCGCCTTAACCGGAAGAGGATCTTTCCTGGTCGGTTCAGATGTCTCGGCCGCCCTTGGGCGTTTCGGCTCGGCACTCCCCCCATCTGTCTTCTGCTTCTTTAGAAAAGCGAAGTTAAAACTCGTCTCCTTGGCTGCCTAATCAGGAACGGGGTAGCGGTCTCAGGGACAACGGCGGGAGTCGACAAATCAACAAGAACCGAACCAGCTGCAAGCAAAAGGAAAGTTAGTCGATCAATGTTTAAAGGCTCTGTAAACGATTAAGCACTCACTCCTCTCACGTTCTGCAGCTAGGCCTCCCTTGTAGGTTCAGGGCCTAGCAAGTAATTCGACAAGCTCTCGGCGGTGACCAGGTCCTTATGGTTATGGACATTATGTTGCTGGACCTTCCTTATAGCCACCCTCAACTCTTTAGGTATTTTGGGCTTGGACCAACCTGACACCCAAGACAAACCCAGGTCAGGGCACCGACATTTGGAAACAAAGGAAATAAAAAAGAAAGAGTCAGAGTTCACTAGAGAGAGAGAATGTATCCTTCTTGCTCGGGTAGCTCCATTGCCTGGTGACTCGAACAGAGAAGTTAGTCTCCCAGGGTTGAAATTCTCATCCGTCTCCGTTTACAAAAAAAGAAGAAGGAAGCTCTCCGACCAGGTTGTACTTCTTCGACCTGCCCGAGAAGTACCACCAGCCCTTGCCCCTCTCGGTTGGTCGGTAATAAAACAAGAATTCTTCTGGCGTGATGTCCCTCTTGTGGACGATCTCCCAAAGAACGGCGCAGCCAAGCAGAATTTTCCATTCGTTTGGCTAGATCTGCACCGGCGTGAGACGAAGCCATCGGAGTATCTTCCTAATAGGTTAGGGAAAGGGCATATGAAGGCCACCAACCAATGCACCCTCGTACACCGTGATCTTGTCCTCCCTGGCCGAGCACGCCCAGTCCTTCTTTTTTGGGATCCTGAGTTTCAAACCCCGTGGGATTTGATACACGGCCCACAGATACTCAACCTTCTCCTTGGTTAGAACGGAAGATACCCCAACGGCCTCGTACTCAGGACCCTCATCCTCGTCTGGCTCTCCTGACTTTCCTCCTCTGGCATCGGGGTCGACAGCCTCTGCCAGTCCCGACTTAAGAACCTCCAGAGATTTCCCGAAGCCACTAATAGAGGCCTCTTCTCTGGCCTCGCGCCTAACTATCGCGTGCTCATTCGGGTTTGTTTTCTCAGAATCCGAGCTTACATGCTCTGGATTCCCTATAGTGCCTAATCGTTTTTTGTTTTTGATCCTAAGTAGTACAGGTTTGAACAACAAGGCTACTTCTTCGAATATCAACCTAACAAACTTCAGCCTATCAACAAACCCTAGGAGGTTGGGAATTTTTGCCATCTTTTCGTAAACCTAGACACAGCGGGTTGCCAACCAATACATACAATCAGAAATAGGGCTTTACCACGACTGCGTGTCGCAAATCGAACACCTGGACGATGACCGACGATAATGGCTGGAAGCAATCGACCTCGCTTGTTGCTTGTCGAACTGAATAAGAGGTTTTTCTGTTTCTCGCCTTCTCTCTGTGCTTTTCTTTTTTTGTGCTTGTGAAAAAGCTACTGAAGGAAAATGAAGGGGCAAGGGCAGTAACCGCCAAACAACTCCCCCTCCTCTTTGAAACCAACGACCCAGATGTGTTGCCCCGACAAGATATCAACGGCCAAGATTCGACACGTCCCGTCACCCAACGACTACTAATCGACTGTCGCCACATTGCGGTTCTCAAAAAGACGCGCTAGTTGGAACCATCATTGCGCCGGCCTTGCCATAAATGCGTTGCGGGTTTCGAGGGCGGCCGACTCTCAGAATTCCCCTGGCCCCGAGTAGGTGGCTTGAGGAATTGGGGGCATCTGGTAATAACGCTGCCCCGACCAGGTCAGGTCCCCCGTCCACCTGGTCGGCCCTGATCAGATCATCCACTCGGGTCCTGAACGGACGAATGCTTGGTGACCTTCTATTCTGGTCAGCCTCACTGACACGTCGATGGGTCCCACACCTGACATCGGACACTCTGGCACATATTTAGGGCGTGGGCATGGAGTGTACGAGCGACAACCACCTTACCCCTGACACCGTTCCGACACACGCCACCATGGAGTATGGGGATGACCCTCTTAAGTGTTTTGACACCGCTCTGACTCTTCAAGTAGAGGCCGCCACGTGGAGAGGCCACCTACCACTCTCATGCAGACATACAAAGGGAAAACTCAACCTTTTCTCCAAGTATGCAAAACATAGAAAAATCAAAATAAAACCCTAAGACTATTTTCTCTCTAACAATTTCATTCCTTTGAATCTAACTTAAATATCAGAGGGCCTTTAGCTGCTATCACACCGGTGGGTTTAGTGCAGGAGATCACCGACCAGCTGACAGAAAACTTGTCTTAGACCTGAGGGCAAGACATCACGAGTTTGTTGCATCATCAAGAAGTTTGGTTGGTTTACACTAGCATATATATATATATATATATATAGAGAGAGAGAGAGAGAGAGAGAGAGAGAGAGATTGAAAATTTTAGGAAATCATAGATAAAGCTCAAATTAAGGATCAGTTAAATGAAAACTTAAATAATAGTTAAAACTTTTGCTTGTGGAGGATGACTTTCCAAGTCTCGACTCTCGTTCCAAAAGATATACAAGCAACCTAAGTCGTCTAAGTGGAGTAGAGGGATTGCGCACTGAGTCGAGGATTGGCAAACTCAGTGCAAAATTCAGTCAAACTCGCGAACTGACTCAGTCAAAGTCGTGGAGGCGAACTGACTTTTGCTAGGAAAAAATTCAAATTTTGTATGGCCAAGGGGTCCGAACCGAGAACCTTAAACTACAAACTTCACCGACCATGCCACTAAGCCAACACTTACCTTGGTAATAAAAGATAGTTTTTATTATTTATTAGTAACGGCACAACATAATAATACAAATACACTATATTTTCATATTTCACCATGGATGAAGTTAGTTACAAAGGATTTAATGCATAAATTTTTTTAAAATTATTTATATTACTATATGGATATATATTTATTTTTATAAATATATGTTTATACACACTCTGGAGGCGCTTTCATTATCAGTTCTTCTAACGAAGAGCGCTCTCGGCCATCCGCTCCCGCACCCGCCCCCACTCCATGAATCGGTGACTTAGCAAGCAACCAAACTAACTTTGACATTGGTATATTTTTTTCCCCCTCAAAAAGGTCAATCCTTTATTTCAGTTTAGTACAGAGAGATGGGATAAAGCATTTCATGGAATAAATTTTCAATTCATAACATAAACAAGGCCATGGCCATGGCCAAATTCAGCGATTACAACACCTTTGCATGCCAAGTCTTAAAGTACTAGTTATCAAAGTCTTACAGGTCTTCATTTCATGAACTGGAAAGTAAATCATATTACTGGGAAGCAAAACCTGTCAGCCAATTTGAGGGGGCTTGACAACTTTTCCTCAGGAATCAATATAGACTCGGACCCGTTTTTGGTTGAAATCCATGGTCACAAAGCAATCTTGTGGAATCACCCGAACCAGAGCTCCTGGCATCTCTTCCTTGATTTTTCTTTCTGCTTCTTCTGCCACCAGGACTACCACCTCCGGCCATGTCGTCTTTCAAGCTGTGCCTGATCCAAAAATGTAGGCGGGTGATCCTGAATTTCTCAGCAATAAGTCCCAATAGGTAATGATACAAATTTCAAGAGGCTAAGATGAAGTGAATACGCATATACTCAAACATATGGCATGCATATTATTTCTCTAATTTATCAGCCCAGATCATCAACGCCAAGCTCCTCAAACCATTTCGAAGCAAACGATTAGACCGGCTTATTGACGTTTACAGATATTGAGCCTCAGCTATAATCATGCGCCAGCAATGTTGCAAATTGCTTCCCAAATAAAAATGGAGTAATTCAATTTCCTCCAGTAATCTGTTTGAATTTTTTTTTTTTTTTTTTGTAAGCATCATTTAATCTAGATCACAACAGGGTTGAATTATTCAAGTCTTAATATCCAATTCCTTTAATGGGTAATCGTGATTGTGGCTTTTACGCACTAATCTTGCCTTCATGGAAATTTACAATGTGCATGGTTGGCAACAATCCTGATAAAGAAAGAGAAGGAACTTACTTGGTGGGAAGACTGTCGATTCAGGAACAACTTCTTCTTGAGGACGCTTAGTTTCTTGGTTTTCCTTTGCCATAATTACTAGGATCGAACAAGCACACCACTACTCACAGAGAGAGAGAGAGAGAGAGAGAGAGAGAGAGAGTCTCTTTGTCTGCAAATCCTTCCGACATATATACCCCTTTTTGGCTTTGTCCATTCGTCTTTTTCAAGGCAACAAAAGCAAATGGCCGGCCAACATAGTAGACTTAGCATAGATTTGTACGCAGGCCACACTGCCATGAGGCCTACATTTCCTAGTCGGCAATGGATATTTGAATTTGCTAATGCTATGTACTACAAGAATCTTTATTTCTTGCTTCTTAAGTTCTTACCCTTTGCACACATTTTATTTTTACTTGCAATCGGTACTTTCGGTGGAAGTAGGTTAGTATTAACTACTGTCACTTAAATTTAAGTTTTACAGCAAAGAATCTATTAAATACTCACTTAAATTTAAGTTTTACAGCAAAGAATCTATTAAATACACGTGAAAGTAAAAATTATAATCGAAATAATACATAGAAAGAAAAAAGCAGTGCTATCTTTCAATTTTTCTTTTTGTATGATGTTTTACAATAATTATCTCGCGCACGTGCAATGGAAGAATTGCAAGTGCATTTGTGCTACTAAGCTTGTAAATTTGGCCCAACTAGCCCGTTTTGATTTGCCCCGAATCCACCAAGTTCTTGTCAAATTTCGAGCTGGGCTATAAGTTCAGACCAAATTTACGTACACTAGGCCTAGGCTCAACACAGGCCGTAAGAAGATTTGAATTATATAGAAGAATATCGGTACATTGTACACCACCAAATACCTGTACTAATTTTCATTTAAAGTTCAAATTACACAGCGTAACTTAATTGGCATGCAAAAAAAAGACTGAAACCTAATTACCAATGAGTCACCGTAACTTTTAACATTAATCTGACTTTTTCGTATCTAAACTTCATGTTAGATCGGTAAAGTTTAATGGGATTGGATTTTTAAATTTGTAATGATGCGATTTTCAATTTAAAAACAGGATGAATAGACTGATAGGAAAATAAGCACAAACTTCTGAATGTATGGTCAATTCTGTCTACACCACCAAATACTTGTACTAACGAACTTTCATTTAAATTTTAAACCAAGGCAAATTAGACGGGTAGTCTTCATAATTTATCCCATGTCTATCGCAGTTTCAATTATAATAATTTTATCTTTTAATTTTTAAAAATATATGGAATTAGTCTAATTGATAATAACTATTATTGAGTTGAACGGAAAATTTGCCTCACACACCACGGGCAAAATGGTAAATTCACACTACATTTCCTTTCTCCATCATTTTTTTCATCCCTTTTGGATCCATTCCTCCATGAGAGGTATTACTCCCACCCCCCTTAACACGTGAGGTGGGATGATGGGACAGAGGGGTTAATTTTTTATCCGGTTTTGCCTTTATTTCTTTTTTGGCCAGTTAAACATGTATTAATAGTTTATATTTTATTTTATTTTTTTATTTTGATTAATTTGATTTTTTTAAAAATAAGAAAAGAACAAAAAAATAGGAGTCGCATCAATAATTTTTTATTCACTGTATTGATATGTTAAAAGTTATTACTTTTTATATGTGTTTTTATGACAAATCAAACTAGTAAAAAATGTATTATTAATTCCCAAGGATTGTCTCAATAAACAAATCTAAATTATTTTACTTTAGTATTTTCAAAAAAAATTTATGTTAATTAGTTTTGCGTTAAATTTTATAAATAAAGAGAAATTTAAAAAAATTAAAAATTTTTGTTCAAAATTTCTTTCTTTTATAAAAACCGGGAGTTGGGAGTAAAAGAAATTATAAAATTTGATTATAAAAATTTTATTTATATATAAAAATTCAGTTGGTGAGAGTAAAAAGAAATTAAAGAATTTTGATCAAATTTTTTTTAATAAAAAATTGGGAGGTGGGAGTAAAAAAAATTATAAAATTTGATCATAAAAATTTTATTTATATAAAAATTTAGGAGTTGAGAATAAAAAGAAATTAAAAATTTTTGATCAAATTTTTTTTAATAAAAAATTAGGAGATGGGAGTAAAAGAAAAAAAAAATTATCAAAAAAACTGAAGTGAATGGCAATATTGAAATAAGAGGGTGAGACTATGGACAAAATAGAAAAATTAAAAATTTTTAATTGTCAAATAAAGGGGTGGGATGTGAGGTTGGGGGGGGGGGGGGGGGGGTGTTTGGGAGTAGGGTTTTTTTTCTTCCTCCATTTCTGACCACGGCGTCCTCTCTTCCTTTTTGCTCCTCTCTCTCTCTCTCTCTCTCACTCTCAAAATCTTCTCTCTCTTTCCTTTCTTTCTCTATTCTGTTAACACCATAACCCCCCCCCCCCCCCCCCCCCCCCCCCCCCCCCCAAAAACCAAACATTGCCGCTCATCCGCAACCCCCTCACCCCGCCTATCCTCTGCCACCCTCCATTGAGTCACTAGCATCTTCTTGGCCTATAAAATTCTTGGTTGGGTTGATTTAGTTTAAAAGGTTCATTGTCTTCATCCAAATTCATTGTTTACAGAACTTGAAATAGCTCCAATTGGCGCAAACACACAAACTTAAAAAATCAAATTACTAACATAGGGGAGTTTCTCTAATGAAGAATGAGTGACACTCGAAAAATGAAGAGATCTACAAACCTAAAGAGCTGAGTAAAAAATATACCTTCAAGGTCAAAGAATCCCTAAAAAGTAATGATGAACCATACATTAGGAGACGCAACATAGTTAACAAAATAAAGCATCAAGAATTTGAAAACCACCCCCCGATGGTTCTATAAATGGGATGGAGACAATTTTTGAGATGGGCCACCGAAATCAAAAGAAGACACAAAGATTAAACTCAATTTTTTTTTTTAAAACCACCCTTTGTTTCCTCTCTTATCTGTCTCCATTGTTTTTTTTCCTTTCAATTTTCTTTCTCCTCTGTTTTCTACTTCTTCTCCTCCTCCCCAACCACCTGCACTAACACTGCCCTTAACCCCACCCAACTGCCACAGCCTCAACACCTATTCTCACCCGTAGCCCCCATCTCCTCCCCATCACCCCTAACCCCAGCCCTACCCTACCCTACCCCCAATAGCACAAGCCCCATCCAAACACCCCTAGCTACTCGCCCTTATCCCCCAGCCCAATCCCCACCCAACTCAGCAGCCCACCTTCATTTGTTGTCTCTCTCTCGAAGTCTACATCTGTTGTATAAAGTCTAATTTTTATGGTGAGGATTAATTAAATTTATGATTGTACTCTAGTAGTGCAATTTATATGCCTTAATTAGTTATTTGTTAGTTTGGTAATATGTTTAATTATGTTATTTTTAATCCTAATTCATACTAACTTAAGTTTGTATTTATTTTCAGGAATAATAGCTAAAAAGGGATAAATTCACGCTCAAATAGAGTAGGCGTTCGAAGGGTGTTCGAACTGTTCTCAATAGCATTCGAACGGTGCACAATGGCGTTCGAACGTTACGTTGAACGGTGTCACGTTAAGACCAGGTTTGAAGTGCATTCGAAAGATTCTGAGAGCAGGTTTTCCTGTTCGAAGTACGTTCGACGCAACGTTCGAACGGTCTCCATGGCGTTCAAACGATTCCTTAGGTGTTTGAACAGTTTTTCGATCCTGTAGAGACTTGGAAGCCTATATAAGTTAGGATTGTGGAATATATTAGGGTTCGCTATTTGTTACAGTTTTAGAAGGTAGCAGCAGCTGTAGATACAGAATTCTTCTAGTTTATTTTTAAGATTTTTCATAGTTATTCACAATTCCTGTAATCAGATTCTCAGGTTTGCAATCAATACATTCAGTTTATATTTATGCAACTTGCTTTTACCTTGTGAATATGAGTAGCTAAGTTTTTTAATCTCGGGATCAAAAGCGAAGATCAATTGAATGTTTTGGATGAATGCAGGAGGTACGTTTTGGTTTTAAAGTTAAATCTTCTAGTTTTTTCTCTCTTCATCTTCTTCGTTCTAGAACTTTGGAAAACCTGGACGTTTGATTATGTTTCGTAATGTGTATGCGTGAATTTATATCCAGTACATACTTTGCACGAATCGATGGTACTCGTCCTTGATTAAAACAACTAGAATTATTCTAGGAGTTGAAGTTTTGAAGGATATTTGTTTTGATCACTACATATTCCGAACTCAAGACTCGCGACGTAGTTGAAGGGTTTTAGTTATCGGAATATCCCCTTCAGAATTCCAAAAAGATGTAATTGATTTGAGCTGATGATCTAGGGACGCTTCTTATTAATAGTCGAAATCTACATTGATTTCCAATTCATTACTCATGAATTTGAATTAGTCTAGACAAATATTCTCGCCCAAAACAATCAGATTTTTCGTTTCCCTTTTTCAAGCACGTCGTAAGGTTTTTGTGAACACCTGAGGGAAGTGTTTTAAGGCTTGTGGTTCTGTGTAATTTGCTTCCTATGGATCAACCTCGTTCTTGCGAGTTATACTATTTTGCCATCCTACACTTGAGATATCTTGAGCATATAATTGGAGGCTAAGTTAATTTACCATCATGCCCTTCACATGAGCGGCAGGTGATCATTTTTTGTCCACCTCATTGATGACAGTCGTTATCAATTGGACCAATTTCATATATTGTTTTAAATTTAAAAAATTATTACAATTAAAACTATGATGACGAAAATGAGACATGAAATAAATTATAATGACTACTAGTGTAATTTGCTCTTTAAACTATACATTGTGTAACTTGATTTGGTAACAAAAAACTGAAACCTAATTACGTATTTCTATAATAGCAATTTACATTATAAAATGTGGCGAAACTTACCTTGAAAAACGCTGAGATTTTGTTAACCATATGAGTCAGAATTATAAATTCACAGCGAGTTGATAAACAATAGCACTAAACTTGCCTTTCTTAGTGTATCCTTACAGTGGGACCTTAATTAAACGATTCGATCGTATTTGGAATGCCTGAAGTTCAACCATGCAATGAGAGTCATTAGATTCCATTTTTACCATTTAATTAATCAATTATACAACGATGGAATTAGTGTACCCTAAACATGCTTAGTTTTCAACCATGGAATTAGAGCCATTAGACTCCATATTTACCATTTAATGAATCAATTATACAACCTGCAGCCACCACAGATGTAATAAGGGAGACCAAAATTACTCACCATCATTATATTGATGCTCGCATAGTTCTTTTCCCCCTTTATTACCTCAAACATAATCTAATTTTAACTTTTCTACTTTTTTTTTTCAATTTAAAGGGTGCAAATTTTCATAAGATCTGTTAAAATCTTTGGGTTGGCAATTAAGAAAAAGCTCTTATGTTAGCTTCCACTCAACCTAAAGATTGTGTGTTCTACCTAAATATTAAGTTTAGACCAAATGAACTTTTTTCTTTTTTTATTATCCATTCTTTCTTCTTTGTTTATTTTGCTATGGCAAAGACTAGAAAGAGAGGCTGCTTCATAATCTTCACTCGGATCTTTCTCTAGAAAGCATATTATATACATATGTATGTATGTGTGTGTAAAATAAAATCTCTCTATGCCGCTTTGTTAAGATAAATGTGTAAGACAAGTCTCCTTAGAGTGTCCCACTTGTCACATGTGTAAAGTATACATATATATATATATATATATATATATATCTATGATATATATTATATATTTATCTATTTGTTAGTTAGTTACGAGTGATGATAGAGATAGTTGTCCACTCTATGTAAAACATTAGTAGTGGTTGACTAAGACCTATCAAGTCCCCACTATCAGATAATGGTTTTTTGATGGAAAGAACCAATAAGAATAAAGATAAGGGTCTCTAACCTAGCAGTTATATATTATCTGTGATATCTATCGTTCAAGGAATTAAGTCTTGCATATGTTAGAAGATCCTATCTACAAAGAGTTTTATACACAGAAATTGAGAGAATGAAGCAATTTACTTTTGCAGAAGCATAAAAAGTAAGTTCATTTGGACAATAATGACTGGAGATTAGTACACATATATTTATTAATATATGATTAATATTTTCGCTGCATATACATGTATATATATTACAGTTATTATATATGCATATGTATAATTTATCTTATATTGTGATATCAGAGCCACCTCAGGTTCAAGTTGTTCAGTATATAAATAATGTATATTTCATACTATATTTATTGCTATAGGTATATCTACGTTCCTTTTAATTAGTGACCATATTAGTCAATTACGTTATTAGCATTTTGTTGAAGACTTGTACGATTTGAGTTATAGATGTATACGCAGCATATGTATATTTGGTGGATACATGTTGCTTGGCACTGTGAGACGTGATCCTACGTCGCGATTGAGATGATTTATTTGAATTATTTAGTGGATTCATTAAAATAATGGGTAGATTACACACACCTCCCATCAATATTTGTGAAAATACAGGAACTTCACACAACATTTCATAATTACACTGACATCCCTTACTTTTGAATTTTATTAACAAATTTTTCCCTTCGTTGGTCAACCGTTACTTGACCAAACGGAAAAAGCTGATGCAAGCATAATAGTTTATTTTAATGCCTATTTTGCCCTTTTTCCAAATATCTCCATTTTTCTTCATCACCGCTGAACTCTCTCTAACCTTTCTTCTTCTTCTTAATGTCTAAGTTACCTTATTATCATCTGATTCATCCTCATCTTCATCAGACTCTATCATCATTTTTTTTTTTTTTGGCTCCACAACAGTCACCTTTGCCTTATCAGAAGATTCAATTTTAACAGCTTTACCCTTACTTGCAGCTGGCTTCGCTTTAGATTCAATTTTCTCTAACAAAGTTCATAAGCAAAAATCAATGGTTTAGAGTCTGAAGATATCAATAACTAGTATACCAGCTAATGATACAAATTCTACCATTCTCAGTGATGTGTAGGGGAATATCTTCATCCTCATCTGAACCTTTTGGATCTTAAAAACAAAAAAACAAAAAAAATTAACAAGAACCATTAAACCAAAAGAATATGAGACTTGAGGACCATATCCACGCAAAAAAGGTCTAAACTCACCAAGATCTTCTTCTTCTTCTTCCGTGAAGAGAGAGAACAACAAATGGTCAAGGAAACAGACGAAAAAATATTCATATGATATATGGGTTTTAAGGAGGAATGCAAAAAGCTAAGCCTATGACCGTGTGCACATTTTCAGCGTCAATAATTCTTTGGTGCCAAGTTCATCCATCCGTATGGTCATAAATGGATCAACACAACACAAATGACATTGGTTTAAACTAAATACACATGGAGCAAGGCATTAAAATAGCGAAAAAAACAAATTCAGACACTTATATTATGAGTACCAGCAAACTAACAAAGAATGAAATGTATTTCTTTCTTCCTCAGTTGGCTTTTTTGAGTAGCTTCTCGATTTTGAGCTAGTCGACGAAGTGTTTGCAATATAGTGAGGAAAAAAAACCACAAGCTAAATATTTAAACACAAAAACTAAAAATCATGTAACCAACTACCACTAAAGTAACATCTAGTCAACAACCTTCTGCTCTCCTGTTCTTCCCCTCGATTGATCAATTGAATCCACAACTATAAGTGCTCCGTGTGAAACTCCATGAGGCTGTTACACAATAAAAAGCCGCCATCATAATTTATGCCCCACTAAAACTTTGTGGGCAGTGAAAAAGATCAAATCAGTGTCTTTAAGAGCTTATAAACTCATTCATCAACTATTATATGGCCACCAATATGACGAAACTACATTATTACTCGTTGAATCAAAATTTCTGTTTTGAATGCCAAAATTGCAGGATCAGCTTGTTAGTGCAGTATTTTCATTAATTCGGTTTGGCTACTGGGAATACGAAGGAAAATAAAAAAAAATAACTTGTAGAATTAGACAACCATATATGTAGGGACAACATATAGGCTACAAACTGAACCAATCAATTGCACACCAACAGTTTGCAAAATAACTAATCACTCCTATTTTTGACACCTTACAACTGACTCCATCTTATTATAGTTTCATAATATAGATTTCTTTTTTCCATTCTAAATGGAGAATATTAGCAATTAAAATAGAGGAAGGACACATTTGGTTCTAAGTTACCATTTCCTCTACCATTTCTTCTCAAGCAAGAAAAGAAGGCTTACAAGCACTTACAAAAGCCAAAATCAGAGAAGGAGAGTATAAGAGAGAGCACAAAATACTAACATGGTTGGTAAGGGATTACGGTCAGCCAGGCGAGAGAGAGAGAGAGAGAGAAGCTTACCTGGTAAACGACGGGAAGCGCCGCGGCAATAAAGGCTGGGAGAGGGAGATCGATTTAGTGCAGCAGAAGAGAGGAGAGAGAGAGAGCGGCACAGAGTGGAGGCTTTAGCGTTGACGAGGAGAAGATGGAGGCTAGGGTTCCAAAATGTGCGCGCAAGGGAAGAAAGAGGGAAAGGCGAACAATATTTTTGGAAATGAGTAACTCAAGACGATGTCGTTTTGAACAAAATAACACCGTATAAATTAAATACATTTGCGACGGCATTAACCCGTCGTAATAGGTGTCGTCGCATGGGTCGCATTTGAGAAACAAAACGACGCCGTTTTAAGTTAGTTTTTGCGACGGGAACAATTGTCGTCGCAAAAATGTTGTTGCCAATGAAATTTTTTTGCGACAGGGACAATGCCATCGCAAATGATGGTATTTGCAACGCAATGGAGCCGTCGCAAAAAAATCTGTCGCAAATAGAGCCTTTTTTTGTAGTGAGCGCATATTAACAATGTAGTTTTGAAGTTGATTATCAAGTGTCATAATAGCTATCGCAGAAAAATCAGATGTATAAAATTCAGCAAGTTGGCTCGATCTTTGCTTATCAAAAATAAAAAAATAAATCACTAAGATTCAAACAAAACCACACAAAGAAGCAACTATGGAGCAAAGTGAGGAGAGAAATAGATCAATAACAAAAAGGAGCAGAAAATGATACATGAGAAAAAAAGTCTTGCTAAAGATTTGATTTAACAGTCGTGTCTTCAATAGTTTGCGCGATTCTGGACAATGGGTTTTAACTGTTGTGATTTGAGATTTTGTTTTGTTTTTTTTTTTTTTTTTTTTACAGTTGATTTGGGGATTGACCCTTAAAACTAGTCTCTCTCTTTTTTTTTTTTTTTTAATATGTAGTCAACAAATAGAATAGGAAATGTTGTATAAAAAATAATAAAAATTCAACTTCCTTTGTCACCTAAAGGAAGAAGTTATACGGATATATTTCATATATTTATACATAGATGGCCCCAGATCTCACAATACCTAGTTGATCTGGTTAAATAAAGTTTTAAAGTTATTGTAAATATAAAAGATATTGGAATAACTACTGAGTTCAAGATTCATATCCAGAGGTTCAAAGGTTTTATGAAAAAAAAAAAATTTACTCGGTAATTTTTTATAAAAACTTTTAGGGGTTTCAATTAACCCCACTGAGTAAAAGGTAGAGGCGCCCATGATTGTTAGAGCGTATCCTGTAATACAATGCTTTGATAATTTTAGCTGCAGCTAGAACTTTCCTAGTAAGGGAGGAAAAATAAACTCTTATGTAAGTTTGTGCGGATTTTAAATTTGTGAAATCAGAGGAAAATGATAAAAAAAATAAAGTAAAAGAAGTTAATTTTTTTATTTTATTAAAATAGAAAAAAAGGGAGAAAATGAACAAGTATTTATCCAAAAATACATTTTTTTATTTTGTTACTCATTAGAAAATAAATGTATATAAGTAATTTTATTTTCTTGACAAATTTAAGATCTTATAAGATTTTAAAACGTATTTTATTGATTATATCATTCAAACATCTACTTTACTTCTAAATGAAAAACATGACTTATTCGGCCACGTGTGGCATCCTGACAGATATATTGAGTGAGATGCCCAACCAATTCTTTTAATAAAACCACACGGCATTAATATCATGGTTCAAGCAACCAATTCGGATAGGCCACAGATTCCCATCAATAAACCCATCTACGTTGACTTCAACAAACAAGTCATGCCGGCGATATGATTTAGTGGTACGTGATTATTTAATTTAAAATATAATGGTTGTTGAGATCTTCAATTCGATTTTTCTTTGTGATTGATTTATTTTATGGTTGTTGAGTTTGTTATAAAATTGTGTTTGTTGAATTTTTTTTTTTTTTAAATATTTGCGTTCATTCTGATAGGCTTCTTATGATATAACTTTATATACTATTGATTGAAAATAAAAAGCAAAAAATTGAACAGGAGGTACCATTTTACATGATCCATGCGCCAATTGCTCAAAGAAATTGTTTTGTGAGCCCAGAGGAGAAGGAGAGGGGGAGAGAGAGAGATTCTATTGGAGATTAAGTAAAAAAGTTTTAGAATTTTGAAACGTCAAGAAGTTTTTAATTTTAGAGTTGAATAGGTTATTTCTTATTATAAATATTCACAATTTATGAAATTTAAACATAATTTTGTCCAAGCAATGCATGGAAATGTGTGACGCCGAAAAATGAAAGAATAAGGAGGTAACAAAAGCGAAATTCAAGAAATGATATAAGCTCGCCACCCTACGAAAATCTATCAAGAGATAAGAGCAAACAACAAGAACTCCTTCTTAGAAAGTCAAAGACTAACTCTCAAACATAATTTGAAAATTCTCTGCCTTCATTACCACGTGCAATAGCCTAATAAATATATAGCTTATTTTAACAAACACACATGTACTTTGACCTACATGCACACTTGATTGATGATAAAGAAAGACAATCAATTTTTGACTACCATCATTCAAGGAGAAGACGAGAAAAACATGTAAAACACTTTTAAGACTTTTGACAAAACACACCTAACAATAAGGAAAATCAAAAGAGGTGGGCTGCAAAAAGTCTAGAAGATTGCTAAATTTTCGGATGTATGCAGACAATTCAGACACACTTTAGTAAAATAGCCATATCTCTGTCCACAAGACAGCAAATCATGCTCTTTTTTTTTTTGTTAGAAGGTAGATTCATAGACCTTTTCATCCATATAAGATTTGCACGCTGATTCACTTCCAGTAGATTTAGATTTTAATGTAAAGTCAGCTGAAAACAGGGTCTGCCTAGTAACCCCTTTGTTTTGACAATTTGGCTCATTATTTTAAGCCAATTTTGACTGAGATTCTCCGGTATCATATGCTTTTGCTGCATGTGAACTCGTCTCTGAATTCTCTTTACTTTCTTCATCATGATATGGTGACAAATCCGCCACATTTAAGGTGGTTGAAATGCCGTAGTCTCCTAGTACATCAATCTTGTAAGCATTTTCACTAATTCTTTGAAGCATTTTGAAAGGACTATCAGCCCTTGGTTTAAGCTTACCATAACGACCTCGTGGAAAGCGTTCTTTGCAAAGACGGATCCATACCAACTCTCCTTCTTTGAATGCTACAGGCTTATGGTGTTTATTGGCACTACTTTGGTACTTTTGATTTTGCTTAAAGATTTGATCCCTTACTTGTTCGTGAAACTTTTTGATTTGTTTGGCTTACTCTTCAGCATCACCACTAAATTTTTGAGTGGTAGCAAGCGGTGCCAAGTCCAAGGGACTTATAGGATTGCGCCCATAGACAACTTCGAAAGGACTAGTTCCAGTGGTTTGGCTCATGGATTGGTTGTATGCAAATTCAGCTTGCACTATAAGGTCCCATTGGCGAATGTTGCTGTGAACTAAACTTCTCAAAAGGTTTTCCAAACTCTGATTGATAGCTTCAGTTTGCCCATTCGTTTGTGGGTGATGAGAAGAGCTAAATTGAATAGTGGTTCCAAGCTTACGCCAAAGTGTGCGCCAAAAATGACTCATAAATTTCGAATCACGATCGGAGGTCAGTGTCTTTGGAATACCATGAAGCTTTACAATCTCTCGAAAATAGAGATCTGCAATATGAGAAGCATCCAATGTTTTGGTACATGGAACAAAGTGTGCCATTTT
This sequence comes from Euryodendron excelsum, assembly GCA_033060915.1. NCBI lineage: Eukaryota > Viridiplantae > Streptophyta > Magnoliopsida > Ericales > Pentaphylacaceae > Euryodendron > Euryodendron excelsum. Next base: position 3,387,051 of record CM065395.1, read on the forward strand.
GGAGAATCGATCAACGACAACCATAATAGAGTCTTTGTTCCTTTGAGTGTGAGGCAATCCCACCACAAAGTCTAAACTCACATCCTCCCAAGGAGCTATGGGAATTGGCAATGGAGTATATAGTCTGATATTTTGAGTGTGACCTTTGGCTCGGTGACAAATTTTACAACACTCTACATGCCGGGTAATGCCACGATCCATCCTCGGCTAATAGAAATTTTCTTGCACAAGAGAGAGTGTTTTATCCCTCCCAAAGTGGCCAGCAAGTCCTCTTCCACGAGCTTCCTTGATAATAACTTCCCTAAGAGAACCTTCTGGAATGCATAGCTAATTTTTCTTGAAAAGAAAACCATCTTGCAACAATAAATGGTTAAAAGGACCTTTCAAACATTCCTCCCAAATTTTGGCGAAGTAAGAATCATTTTTGTACAACTTCTTTATGACTTCAAAGCCTAAGACATCCATTTGAATTGTAGACAATAAGGAGTGTTTTCGACTCAATGCATTAGCCACTTAATTTTGTTTTCCAAATTTGTGTTTGATATGGAAATTGTAAGCTTGTAAAAACTCAACCCATTTAGCATGCTGATTATTGAGCTTATGCTGACCATTTATATACTTCAAAACTTCATGATCCGAAAAGAGAATAAACTATTTGGATATGAGATAATGGCTCCAATGATCCAAAGCTTGAATAATAGCATAAAACTCTTTATCATAGTTAGAGTATTTCTTTCGACTTCCATTCAACTTTTCGCTAAAAAAAGCAATAGGCTTACCTTCTTGACTTAGCACAACACCAATTTTCACATTGGAAGCATCACAATGTACCTCGAATACATTGTTCAAATTTGGAAATGTTAGAATAGGAGCCTCGATAACCTTCTTCTTAATGATTTCGAAGCTCTTTTGTGCCTCTTTCGACCATATGAATGTCCCTCCTTTTAAGTACTCGGTGATAGGAGCAGTAAGAGTGCTGAATCTTTTGATGAAGTGACAATAAAATGAAGCAAGACCATGAAAACTTCAAATATCACGAACTGACCTTGGAATGAGCTAGCTGATAATTGCTTCCACTTTGCTATGATCCACTTGAATGGCATCACCGGATATGACATAGTCTAAGAACACAAGGCTATTTGTAAAGAAGTGACATTTCTTCAAGTTGGCATACAATTTCTGCTCCCTTAGTGTCTTGAACAGTTGTTGAAGATGCTCCAAGTATTGTTCTTCGTCCTTACTGTACATTAGAATATCATCAAAGTAAACAACAATAAACTTTCCAATGAAAGATTTAGACATATGATTCATAAGGCGCATAAAAGTACTAAGAGCATTAGATAACCCAAAAGGCATAACCATTCACTCATAAAGACCATCTCTTGTCTTAAAAGCAGTTTTCCATTCATCACCGGGTCTTATTCGGATTTGATGATATCCACTCCGTAAATCATTCTTAGAGAAGATAGAAGCACTATGGAGTTGGTCAAGATGATCATCAAGGCATGGAATAGGAAAATGGTATTTGATTGTGATCTTATTCACTACTTTACTATCAATACACATACGTCAAGAACCATCTTTTTTTGGCACAAGAAGAGTAGGGACAGTGCATGGACTCATGCTTTCCCTCAATATGCCTTTATTCACGAGTTCTTCAACTTGCCTTTGCAACTCTTCATGCTCTCTTGGATTCATCCTATAAGCTGCCTTGTTTGGAAGGACGGTTCCGGGAATGAAATTGATGCAATGTTGGATGTCTCTCATGGGGGGAAGGCTGGGTGGGATCTCTTCTAGAATAACATCAAGAAATTCTTCAAGAAGTGGCTGCATAATGGAAGGGATTTCCATGTGCTCTTCATTTCCTTCTATCACCACAAGAGCATAAGCCTCATTAGACTCTTCCAAAGATTTATCAAATTGGGATTTAGAGAGCAAATTACTTCCCTCCCCTTTTGATGGTTTAGGAGTGCTCACTAGCTTTGAAAAACCTAAGATGACTTTCACTCCATCCTTCTCAAAACAGTAAGTGTTTTATACCCATCGTGAATAACCCTCCTATCATATTGCCAAGGACGACCAAGAAGCAAATGACAAGCATCCATGGGGACAACGTCACACCAAACTTCATCTTTATAGTTATTGCTAATGGAAAAAGTAACTAGATATCTTTTAGTTACTCTTACCTCATTTCCCTTGCAAAGCCACAAAATTTTGTAAGGGTGTAGATGCTCCATTGTCTTGAGATGCAACTTCTCCACCATTGTTACGGCCACCATATTCTCGCAACTCCCTCCATTAATGATGATGTTACAAAATTTTTCATGGGAAGTACATCTTGTGTGGAAAATATTGTTGCGGAGCCAACTTTCTTGCTCTACATGGGCTGTACTTAGACTTCTTCTAACAACTAGGCTCTCTCCTTGATCTCCATAAGTGATGTCTCCATCATCTTCTTGATTTCCATCGGTTGATGCATCATCTTTCTTGGACTCCTCTTCAATGTTCTCTTCCACAAGAGAGACTATCTTGCGGTTTGGGCAATCGGAGGCGATGTGGCCTAATCCTTGACACTTGAAACATCGGCGATTATTAAGATGGGAGGTGTTAGGATGGCTTGAACTCGCTGTTTCATCTTGCTTGGGCAGTGACTTTGAAGGGGCTGATTTGTGTGATGAAGAGGGCTTGGTTGTAAAACCCGTGAATTTTAAAAATATACTTTTGGATTTTGAAATTTGAAGGAAATAAAATTTAGAGAATTAGTTATTCGATAGAACCCCAAAACTTATAATTAATATAAAGCCAGGGAAAGAAGTGGAATTTCGAGGGAGAAATTCTTGTAAGACGGGAAGGCTGTAACACCCGCAACTTCCTTTGGCTGCACTACATCTCTAGTGGGACTGGAGGGACCAAACCATATGAATTATATGTCTAAAATGAAGCTCCCTTTGAGGCTCGACTAGTTAACGGTTTAGAACTCGGCTTCATGGAAAGTCGGTTCCTTCGAAACACGTTATACTCGACAAATTCGCATTGATTTTCGTCCTAACTTTAAACTAAGTTTTCTTTCTCGTTTCTCAATGGATTTTGACAAATCAAGTGTCTAAAATTATCTACTCTTCGAGCCCGATCCTCTCGAGTTCTCGGAACTCAATTTCATAGAATTTTGGTCTCCCGAAAAGCACACAAAAGCCAATGCACCTGGTAAATTCGTACACGATTTTACCGAAAATTCGGATCAAGCTTTCTTTCTCGTTTCCCATCGAAATCGCATAAAAGTTGAGTCTAATTCAATCAATTTTTCGAGAGCTTTCTAACCATGGCCTCAAAACAAATGTTTGATAAGGTTTGCAATCCCGAACTCAGCCGTTTCGGGCCAATGCCCACTTTCTTTTACGTCAAATTATTGCACCTTACCACCTTTGCATGGCCAGCTGCCACCTATACTTGTAGTGCATGAAATGCACTAATAAATGTATCTATAACACATGCTAAGACCTTATTTTATTGCTAGTGCAAGAGTAAGCCATACATACACATTCACATCAATATGACTACCACATGTTCAATACACTAAATTATATAAACCTAGCATCTTGTCCCCCCTTCTTCCCCTCCTTGCCGGCCAAGCATGGACCATTCTTGGTCAAATTTATATATAATAAAGTTAAGTGCTTTGGAATGATATTAGCACACACAAATCATAGTATAATACATAGGTTTAATCTAGCACATGTTGCAACACAATACACTAGAATATAATTCCTACACTTTTGCCCCTTGTGTTGCCGGCAAGCATGCTCCATTCTTGGCCAAATGAAGGCTTTTGATGAGATATATATGTTATGTATGGGAGGAGAGAAGAGGGGGAGACCAAAAGAGAGAGAGAGGTGGGAAAGGAGTGGGCATGTGCAAGATCTAAAAAAACCAATGCATTTGTATCCCTTGTGTTGAACACGAGGCACACTTGGACCCAAAATGCCCCATGCTCCCCCAATGTGTATGGCTGCCATTTTCCCCAAGTTTGACCATAAGACTTGGAGATAATTATAGAAAGGGGAGATAGAAAGAGAGATAGGGAGAGAGGGGTGAACCGAGAGAGATGGAGAGAGAGGGGAAGAGATTGCACCCATGGTTCAAGTTCTTGGACATGGGCATGCTAGGCATGGGCTCCCATGCAAATCATATACCAGCTGTTGTAGAGAGAAAGAGCAAGAAATTGAGAAAGGAAAGAGAAAGGGAACAAGAGTAGTTTGGAAGAGGGAGAGCTCGGGAGAAGGAAGGAGACTCTCGGGTAAGAGAGAAACCCGAGCCTTGTCCTAATCCAAGAAACTTAAGGTATGGCCTTTTCCCTCATGATTTATAGTATGTTTCATATCTAAAAACACTGCTGGAACAAGAAGAAATTCCCAGAACTTTGGCCAAGAAAATGAGAAGTTAGTTTTCGGTTCGGACTGGTGCAAACCAGTCATGGCAGTCACTTTCAAAACAATTGTCTTAGAGCTTAAATGTCTCTAATCGTGCATCTAAGAGCATGGTTGAATAGAACACGAAAAACCCTTCATTCTAGGCTCAAATTTTGCTTAGTTTGGTTGAAAATTGATAGAGAAAACTCTGTCCAAAGTTGGAAGAGTTTCTGTTGCAAAAATCTGTAGAATGAGCCATTTTCGAAGGCTGTTTGGCATATCTAAAAATTTTATTCAGAGCTGAATTTTTGTATACTTGAACTTTGAGATCTTAGTGAAATATGGGCTTTGGTTTCAGCCACAAATGTTTAGTATTCGAATTATAGTGATTTTTCATATTTATGTTGCCACTGCAGAATTCTGAAACTCTGTCCTGAGACCCCTCCCTTTGACAACAGTTTCGACCAAGCTAGAGTCTTCTAAAGATCATGAAATTTTTACTGTATTTACTGGATGTAAGGATGAGACTTTGTACCAAAATTCAGATCGATTGAGTATCATCTTCCAATGTTTAGAACCTATGAAATTCGGACCATCTGCTGCAGGATCCTCCTTTTGGCAGCACTGTTTTGTTTTCTAAAATGCAAAATAAATACCTAGGCTGGTCCTTTAATTGTGAATTTTGGTGTGGATGTTCCTTGGGATGTCTATTGGCATTTCCATAAGTTTGGGACTCGGTTGACAAGAGAATAATCAGTTCTGTCCCTTCTAGTAAACCTGTGTCAGATTCTGCAGCTTAGCCGACTTGGTGAAGTTTGGCGTAAGCCTAGAACCTATTCGAGTTGGGAGAGAGTTGTTTTGAGGTCTATGTTTCCAACCTCATGAGCACTCGTTGAAGAGATTTTCATTATTGCTAAACGTGGTTAAGCATCAAGCTAAGAATGACTCTTTATATTAACTTCACAGAGATGCTACGGGTTGTGTGGTGATCCTTGCGAGATAAGTGGAATGCAATTGAGGTAACCGGTTGTATATAATATGCTCCTCTTCAAACCTCTTTGCAAAAGTAGATTCCTATTGTTTCTTAAATTGTATTTCTCTTACATATTTATGTTGGTGAATTCCATCGTTATGTGATCTTTGACTCTATTAAGTGTGTTCCCACATATCCTTGTGTATTGTGTTCGTTGTTGAACTCCTTGACGATGTTATTTTTGGAATTCTTGTTAAATTCTATCGTTATATGACTTTTGATTCTATTAAGTGTGTTCCGGCATATCCTTGTGTATTGTGTTCGTTGTTGAACTCCCTGATGATGTTATTTTTGGAGTGCTTGTTAAATTCCATGGTTATATGATCTTTGACTCTATTAAGTGTGTTCCGACATATCCTTGTGTATTATGTTCGTTGTTGAACTCCTGGATGATGCTATTTTTTGAGTGCTCGTTAAATTCCTATTGTTGAACTCCTTGATAATGCTATTTTGGAATCGTTGAATTTTATTATGGCTGATGTGCCATGGAACTAATCAACACTTGTTCAAACGCACCCGCTGGCTATTATTAGGAATGGTTATGGAATGATGACCCTACGGGGTATTAATCATGGGATACTGGTTATTGGAATTGGTTATAATATCGTGGCACGGGTGGTGTTAGGCATGATACTGAGAAGGGCCCGGTATTGAGCTGTGATGGAACCTTGGATTAATGATTGAATTATTGGAATAATTGTTATACATATTATGTCCTGATTGATTAATATCTTATTAGTCCGATCATTTGATTTTATTTTGAACTGATGTGATTGACTGTCGAACTCCATTTTTATTGTCCTAAATTGAGCACTTGTACTCCTGTTGTATTGTATACTTCCTGGTTAAATTTTATTTTTCAGGTTAAGGCAAAGCAAGGAAAGAGCAAGATTTTAGAGCTTATCTTTTTAGAGTTGCGGATTGAGTCGGCTAATTACTAATTTTCGAAAGCCATTGTATTACGGAGGTTGTCTATCTTTTGTAGTCAAATTCTTAGAGACTATTTGAAAACTGTAATATTGGTGACGAGATGTGGCAATTGAAGTTATTTTACCTTGGAGTTTATTTTAGTTAGTTTTTTTTTTCTTCTTTTTAATAGTCTGGAAAAATCTGGGTCATTACATTGGTAGTTGAGGCACTTCCTTTAGAAAACCCATCTTTGTTCCAAGGCCAAGAGCTATTCCCATGTGCTTCTTTGAGTTATTTTTCCACCTTGATTGCAAGCTTAAAAATATCATTGTAACTCCTATAAGGTTGAAGCTGAATAATATTAGCAATTTCATACTGAAGTCCTCCAAGATAACGAGCTACAGTTTGTTCCTCCGGTTCAAACATTTCACAACGCATCATAAGGTGGTCAAATTCAGTTGTATATTCTTCCACGGACTGCTCCTTTTGTGTGAAATTATGGAACTTGAGGAAGGCATCGTGACGACAATTTTTCGACAAGAATTTCTTCCTTAGTTCTTTTTTCATCTTGTTCCACGTGACAATGCGAGACCTTCCTTCTCTAGCACTTTGCTTCTTGAGGTTCTCCCGCCAAATTGAAGCATGTTTCTTTAATTTTATAGCAACTAACTTCACCTTACGATTTTCCGCAACATCTTGATAATCAAAGACCCTTTCAACAGAGTGAAGCCAATCTATGAACTCCTCCGGATGCATTATTCCTTCAAAGGGTCTTTGAAAATTACTTGACTGGATATCATTGAACCACATGTGTATCGACTTGATGTACTGTTTGATTAACTGAGGCTAGTGCAACAATGTATATGAAGAAAAGGACGTGTGTAATCTCATTTCTAAATTTTTTTCTTACTTCTACACAAAAGTAAATGAGTCTCACATGAATTTATCAATGTGGATTTTATAGCTTTGTGTCTATGAGTAAAAAAATGAATTGAGGAATGAGATTATATATAACAGTACTGTGTTCTGTTTGCTTGGTCCAAATTTTCACCCTTTTCCCTTTTTTGATGACTTTATTGCCCAGAAAATTAATGGCACAAGCATAAAAAATGGGAAGACCTCTTTTTTGAAAATCAAAAGACAATATAAGAACATATTTAATGAGACATCCTCCTATGGTTGTTATAGGTGCTATACAAACAGAGAAGTGTATAGAATTATGGTATACAATATTTTTGAGTTATCTAATATTTTATTGTTTGGGGAAAATATTGGGACAAATTAAAATCCAGAAACCCAATTCACATAGGGTGATGGGGTGGGTTCTTGTTGTGGGATTTTGAATGGTGGTGGTGGTTCGACTAGTGATTGAGAGGGGGGGAGGGGGGTTTGCAGGGAAGGGGTGGGGATAGGATGGCAGTAGATGGGAGAAGGTGGAGATCCGACAAAATCCGTTCTGTTTGGGGAGGGTGTAAATGATTCAAAGTAAAAATGGTGGTGTTAAATTAAATCAGTGTGGGTATGGAGGCAGGGATAAACTTATGTTTTTTCCCGCCCCTTCCTTACCCTACCCGTTAGGAAGCAGGGATGTGTTTGTACCTTTATATAAAAAATTACCCCTTGAATACTTTAACTTGTACTTTGAACTTTGAGTTTTTAAATTTTGTTGTTAATTTCTTTAGTTAAATATCAAATCAATTCATGTTAAAGGTATTATGAGGGGGATAAGAGCTTTTGGAAGAAGAACCTTTTGGTTAGATGATTAATTTAAGAATAAGAGTTTTAAATTGGGCTTGGCAGGTGCAATTGCAGAGGCAGGGGTGAATGAAAGTTTGTACTCGTGGAGCGGGGATGAACTTCCAAAAAAATGTTCGTATGAGTATAGAGATAGAAATGAAGGAGAATTTTATAGATGAAATCCAGGATAGAGGTGCCATCCCCCATTCTGCCTCGGTTCACTACCATCTCTAAGTGGAGAGGGGATGTCGTTGGTGATGGTGATGGTTGGCTAGTGGTTGGTGATGGAGGAGATGGGCGGTCAATGTTAGAGAGTAGAAAGCAGAAAATGAGAAAGCAATGTAGAGAGAAAAATAAAATGGGGTACATCCACAGTCGGTTTGGTAGCCAATTTTAGACACACAATGGAAAGAAGAATAAAGAACAGTGAGAAGAAAATAAGTTGGTTTAGTTCAAGCTTCCAGTGAGAGAACATCTGGGAGAAGGATTGCAGAGAAGGGGGCATTTTGATAAGTTTATATTACGATTTATCTGATTGTTTCGTTTGTTGTAAGGTTGTGATTATTAAACTTTCTCAAACAAATTAGTGTACAGTTCATATATTTGTTACGATATAATAATTTCTTATCAATTGAAAAAAAAAAAAAGTCATACACAAAATATCCTTCAATTTGGAAGAAATATAACGTTGTTATGTCAAATCCCAATCTCACATTATTTCTCATAAATTGACAAGACAAAACCCACCAAACACAAGGGAAAACAAATGGCTAACATAGAAAAATCTTTCATTTCTTTGGAGAAATAATTTTTCTGTTCTGAGGTCATCATCTAACATTGTTTCCTATCAATTGACCAAAAAAAATTCAAAAACAAAAAAACTTTAATTTGATGTGAGTGTTTGGATGCGACTTATGAGAATAACTTATAAAATGGTTTATTTTTGTGTTTAGTAACTTTTTTTTAGTCAAAATTTAATTTTTATTTTATTGTTATGGTCTTATATATGAAAATAAGCCAATTTAGTAAAGCTAAAATAGCTTCTTTTTGTTTTCTCATTTTTTTTTAGCTTTAGTGGCCTTTTTTAATTAAAAATTAATTTTCATTTTATGATAGATATGTATGACTTAAAGGAATATAACAACAACAGAAAATTAAATTTGAATTAAAAAATTACTAAAGATAAAAATAAGCTGGTTCCATAAGTCAAGTTCAAGCACCGAAACAAGGACGTTGTTGCTCTTTTGACATCAAATTTGACATTATCTGCTATCAATTTGAAAACGAAAAAGAAAACACATCATCAAAACCAAATTAATAGTCAAAAACATTTATGTAAAGACGGAACATGTTGTTATCTGATCTAAAAATCTAAAAATAGAAAAGAAAACACATTATCAAAACCAAGTTAATAGTCAAAAACATTTATGTAAAGACGGAGCTGGTTGTTATCTAGTCTAGAAATCTGAAAATGGAAAAGAAAACAAATTATCAAAACCAAGTTAATAGTCAAAAACATTTATATAAAGATGGAGCTTGTTGTTATCTGATCTAGAAATCTCACAAATGTGTAATAAGAGTTACCATTAAATGTGACCACATTTTAATAACCACATATAGTATTTATGGTAACTGTCACTCACAATTGTTGTAACACAAGTTATATTTGTGAAAACTATTTTTTTTATCCAAACACTTCAATTTTTTCACAGATTCACATATGATCAGTTTTTTCTTTTATCATTTTGAACTCTAAATCGATAAACATGAACTATTTGGCCACGTGTACCATCCTGGATGGGCTCTAACTCAACGTTGAACAATTTAGTAGTACTTGCGGTGACAACTATATTGAGTGAGATGTACAACTAATTTTTTGAAAAAAACCAGAGGACCACATGCCATTAATATCATAAGTCAAGATTCAAGCAACGACTTGGGGTAGGGCCCAGATTCCCACGTTGTCTTGAACAAACAAGTTATGCGATAGAGAGTCATGTGGTTCAGCTGTATCCGATTATCTACTTTATTCAACTAAGTAGAATTTTAAGCATTTTGATTGTTGTGGTATTCTGTTCGATTCTTCTTTGTTGTAGATTTATACTATTCTTATTTAATTTATTATAAGAGTGTTTTCGTTGGCAAGGAAAGGGTGGGAAGGGGGTGTCGTTGGTGACAGTGGTGTTCGGCTAGTGGTTGGTGGAGGAGGAGATGGGTTGTCAGTGTTGGAGGAGGAGAGTAGGAAGCAAAAAATAAGAAAACAATGTAGAGAGAGAAATAAAATGGGGTACAACAATGGTCGACTCAGTAGCCAATTTTAGACAGAGAATGAAAAGTAAAAGAATATAGAATAGTGAGAATAAAATAAGTTCAGCCGTGATTGGTTCTGTTCAAGCTTCCCGTGAGAGAACGTGTAGGAGGGGAATGTAGAGAAGGGGGCATTTTGGTAAGTTTATATTGTGATTTATCTAATTGTTTCGCTTGTTGTAAAGTTGTGATGGTAAAATTTTCTCAAAAATATTAGTGTACAGTTAGATATATTTTTTACAATATAATTATTTTCTATCAATTGAAAAAAAAAATAAACAAAAAAAATCCTTCAATTAGATTGAAGTACAACGTTGTTATGGCAAATCTCGATCTCACATTATTTCTTATAAGTTGACAAAACAAAATCCACCAAACACAAGGAAATAAAAAAAAGTCAACACAAAAAATCCTTTCAATTTGAACGAAGGACAAGGCTGTTATGTCAAATCCCGATCTCACATTATTTCTTATAAATTGACAGACAAAACCCACCAAACGCAAGGAAAAAAAACTATCTAACATAGAAAAATCTTTCAATTTGATGTACAAAACAAGGAAAATGTTATGTCATCTAACATTATTTCCCATCAATTGACCAAAAAAAAAAAAAAATTCAAACACAGAAAAACTTTAATTTGATGCGAGTGTTCGGACACACAGCTCATGAAAATAGCTTATAAAGTTGCTTATTTTTGTGTTTAGTGACTTTTTAATCAAAATTTAATTTTATTTTATTGTTATGGTCTTATGAAAATAAGCCATTTTAGTAAAGCTAAAATAATTTTCTTTTGTCTTTAGTAATTTTTTTAATTAAAAATTAATTTTCTTTTTATGATCAATACGTATGACTTAAAGAATATAGCAACTAAAAAAAAATTAAATTTATTAAAAAAATGGTTACTAAAGATAAAAATAAACCGCTTCTATAAATTACGTTAAAACACGAAAAAATAAGCCACTTTCATAAGCCACATTCAAACACGGAAACACTGGTGTTGTTATTCTTTTGACAACTAATTTGACATTATTTGCTATCAATTGAAAAATGAAAAAAAATAAAAACACATCATCAAAACCAAGTTAATAGTTAAAAACATTTATGTAAAGACAGAGACGGTTGTTTTTTGATCTAGAACTCTCACAAATGTGTAATGACAAATACTATCAAATGTGACTACATTTTGATAATCACGGATTCTATTTGTGTAACTGTCACTCACAATTGTTGCAATCACAGGTTATATTCGTGGAAACTAACTTTTTTTATTATCAAAACACTTCAATTTTTTTAAATATTCACATCTAATGATCAGTTTTTTCTTTTATCATTTTTAATTCTAAATCGATAAACATGAACTATTTGGCCACGTGTACCATCCTGAATGGGCTCTAACTCAACACTCAACAATTAATATTATGTTTGGTACAAGAAAATGGAATAATCATTCTTACTTTTATCTTTATTCCTTTGTTTGGTATCACTATTTAAAGGTGGAATGATCATTCTCACATTTTGTTGAAATGATCATTCCCTATTTTAAGAGTAGGAATGGTCATTTCATTCCCACATGAAATAACATAAAACAAAACTTAGTAAGATTTTTGTTGTCAAATTTTTTTAAAAAAATATAAAACATGTTTGTTAATTATTTTTTTGATTTTAAAATTTTAAAATTTTAAATTTTAAAAGTTAAAAATTCGTACCATCATCGCAACTATTAGCTACCACCACCGTCCACCGTTAGTCACAATCACCCGTCATTCACTGATACTGCTATCTTTCACCGTCGTCACCATCCCACCACTACCACCCACCATTAGCCACCGCCGCTGCCACACCACCACTGCCGTCACTGTTATCAACAACCACTGCCGTCCTGTCACCAACCACTGCCGCTGCCGTTGCCGCCGCCGCCGCCGCCGCCGCTGCCGTTACAAATGTTTAATAATATTTAATAATTAAATAATATGTACTACTAATATTTTGTAGAGACATAAAATGAAATTTTCATATCATATATAAATTTCATTCCATTCTATTCTAATATTGTTCATTAATTTTATCAAATAAGAGAATAAGAATGACTATTTCATTCCATTCCATTCACATTTTTATTTCATTTCCATTCTCACTTTATTCTTTTTTATTTTTTTATACCGAACATAACAACAGTAGTACTTGAGGTGATAAATATATTGAGTGAGATGCACAACCAATTTTTTGAAAAAAGAACCACATTCCATTAATATCATAAGTCAAAGATTCAAGCAACGACTTCCGGTAGGCCCCAGAATCCCATGTTGCAAGTCTTGAGCAAACAAGTCACGCGATAGATGCTCATGCGGTTCAGCTGTATCCGATTATCTACCGCAAGTATTTAGATTGTTGAGGTATTCAATTTGATTCTTTCTTCTTGTAGATTTATATTACGATTATTTAATTTATTATAAGATTGTTTTTGTTGGAGTTCTTCAAAGACATAAGTGTTCAGTTTGATATGTCTCTCATTCTATAATTATGTACTATTAATTGAAAATAAAACAAGCTTTGCTGAGGGACACCATTAACAGGATCAACACCCCAATTGCTCAAGTACGAGCCCGAAAGGAAAATTTATTAAATTTTGGGAGTTAATATATTATTTCTTATCAAAACAATACATAGAAATTGCAACCATAACTCAAGGGGTTGTCCAAGTTGGTCAAGGAATTGTGCTTCTCAAGTTCAACTCTAGGGGCCAATCAAGAAAGTATTCATCCTGCATGAATACCATAGTTCTAGCATGGATGACCTGCATTTTACTGGACCGAAAAAGAGATTAATCAAGTAGTGCGTAGGCTGACCCAAATACCCCTGACCGAAATACTGAAAAAAAAAAAAAACAAATTTGCAACCATGCATGTCAAACTGGGAATTGCCCATTGGCTCGCTCATTCCTTTTAAATACTAGATTGTGGAGATTTGCATCAATTTGATTTGCACAATGTGTTAGACCTAGTGGTCATATTTTTCATTTTGAAAGTAATGAGACACAATTGGGGAGGAAGGGCTGCAATGCCTACCTCAATAGGTTAGTATCAACAGCTTATGTCCCCACGGGCATTGATTATTCTTGTGGCAATTAATCAATATTCAAGTAGCAACTTGTTTGATTCTAACTCAGTTGGAGATTTTGTATCAATGTAATAGTGAAAAGTTAGAAATCATTTATCTTAGAATCAACTTTGTTTACAACCCTAAAATTAATTTAGCTTTTATGTCGGTAAATTTTCTATAAAATACGAAGTTAAACAAATGAATCATTTCGAAAAAAGAACAATAATCCTTGAAAAGCAAGAGTTTCCGAAATTGCAATAAATGGAATACATAAAATATGTGTTTGGTATAATATCACGAGAGATTGAGTTTTGGTTCATTTTAGCAAATACAGTGCTTCTTCTACCTCTATCTCAACTTTTATGATCTCCTCCAATGGCCTTCGTAGCCTCTGCCACGAGTTTCATAACCTTTACCATGAGCTTCATGGCCTCTCCATCTTTCTTGTTCAGATGCCCCTTGATTGTACTATAAAAGTATAATTTATATGCCTTGATTAGTTATTTGTTAATTTGGTAATATGTTTAATAATGTTGTTTTAGTCCTAATTCGTTACTAACATAGTTTTATATATGTTTTCAGGAATACAGGCTTAAAAAGGACAAATTCACGCTAAAATGGAATAGGCGTTCGAATGTGCGTTCGAACAGTTCTCAAGGGCATTCGAACGGTGATAGTAGCGTTCGAACGGTACGTCAAACGGTGCCACGTTAAGACCAAGTTTGAAGTGCGCCAAATAAATTCAGAGAGAAGGTTTTCCCGTTTGAAGTGCGTTTGACGCACCGTTCGAACGGTCCCCGTAGCGTTCGAACAGATACTTAGGCGTTCGAACGGTTAGCCGATCCTACACAGACTTTGGAAGCCCATATCTCTCGAACCAGAAAGGCTATTCAGCCCATAATATGTCGATTTGATATAACTTTTCGAGACCTACAACTTTCGTGAATGGACCCAGCCCATCTGAACACTCGATGGTAACCATCCGTACGACTGACGATTGGATTTATATGTTGACTCCCTTTTTAGTTGTGGAGAGAAGTAGGTAGTAGAATAGATTTAGGTTTTCTATATTTTTGAAGGGATTTCTAGGGTTGATGTTTTTCTAGGGTTTTAGGAATAGTTTAGGAGTAGAGTAGAGTAGAGTAGTTTTATTCATACTTTTCATTCAGTTTTCAATTCCTGTAATCAGATTATTCAGCCTTTTAATATATTTTCAATACAACTTTGCATATCTATGATTATGATGAGTAGCTAGATTTCATCTTGGGATCAATTGTGAAGATTAATTAAAGATCTTGGATGAACGAAGGAGGTACGTTCTTGGTTTTAAAGTTAAATTTTCTGGTTTTCTTTCTTTCTTCTTCTTCGTTCTAGAAACCTTTGAAAACCTGGATGTCCTACTATGTTCAGTAACGCGTATGCGTGAATACCACACTCAGTATATATGCTGCGTTGTAACGTTTATGCATGAGTTGGGTTCAGTATATGCGCTGCACGAACCGATGATACACGTCCTTGATTCTAACAACCTGATTTATTCTAGAAGTTGAAGTTTTGAAGAACCCTTGGTTTTATTGTTAAATCTTCCGAATTTGAGCCTCGCGACGTAGTCAAAGGATTTGAGTTATTAAATTATCTCTTTTAGAATTTCAAGAGACACAATTGATTGGATCGATTGACCCCAAGACTT
The DNA here is from genome assembly GCA_033060915.1 of Euryodendron excelsum. Lineage (NCBI taxonomy): Eukaryota > Viridiplantae > Streptophyta > Magnoliopsida > Ericales > Pentaphylacaceae > Euryodendron > Euryodendron excelsum. The sequence continues at coordinate 3,402,233 of CM065395.1, forward strand.
TTTCTTTATTTCTTAGTTTAAATTAGATAATAAATCTTTTCCAAACCTAAAATCAGATTTTTGTTTTGTTGGAGTGTTTTTCCTAAGATTTTTGATCCACCGTAAGTTTTCCTATTTACGTAAACTATCTTTCTTATAGAATCGACCTCGTACTTACGAGAAATTATTACTATGTCGCAGCTGTGCACTTGCGGTTAAGTATCACTCTTTTAGGGAGCGATCAAGTTTTTGGCACCGTTGCCGAAGAAGCTGTGTTTTACGTCGATGGACGAGCCTTGGAGATTCTGTTTTGGAGGAAGCACTTCAGCATCATTCTACAAACACGAGTGAACTCAATAGCTCTTTTGGGTAACTTCGTTCCATCCTTTATTTTTGAGCACTTATTTTTGTTTTTCTTTTGGTTACATTAGGTTTGTGCATCATTGTTGTGGGATTGGAAGGATAGGTTGTTTTCAAATACTTGTTGGTTGGTCTTGCATGCATCTTAATAATGGATTATCCTTGAAATTTTATTACTACAAGTCCTGATTCATACACGGCACAACCACAAGACTACTATCCACCTCCAAATTATTCGGAGTGGAGCTCTCAAGTTTCACCATATGCTTCTTATGAACAATCACCACCACAACCGTACTATCATGCACCACCTTCGTCTTCACCATATGCTTATGATTCATATACACCTTTTACTTCACCTTACACTTTTCACGAGACATATCCTTCATTATCTTATCAACCTTTTGTAGAGAATCAAGAGAACATACAGTCATCTTACATGCCATATCACATGGGTATGTCTTTGGGGTTCAGGGATACTAATATAGAGGTAAAAACTGACACTCTTGCACAAATTCGTCAGGAATTAGATGACCTAACTCAACAGTTGACCCTTTTAATACAAGAGCCAATGGATCATGAGAAGGAAGGGCTTTCGGCTTAACCTCGAGATGATCGTACATATAAGATGTTCCCAATTCCATATATGAGTAGTCATGAACAAGGTCTCTCTGTTATCGCCCTTAAGACTGACCATGAAATAAAGAACATCCACGTTCCCGCGGTGTCTGATCCAAGGGAAGACGTTCTTAGGGTGGATGATGATGAGTATAAGGTTGAAGAAGAGGTACTTATTCTTCCTGAGGTGTCTGAACTGAGGGAAGTGATACTTACAGAAGAGGTGAAAGAAGAAGGAACAATTGAAAGTGAGGGAGAGGAGCCCAAGATTAGGGACTCCACACAAGAAGAGAAGGGTAGTGATGAGTCTAACCTTAAGGATGATTTTGGTCTCGATGTTGGGAATTTGCATGTTAAAGAGGATGTTAATGGTCTAAAGGTCATTCCTGCGATGTCTAGAGATTATGTTATCCTTACTTTTACTCCTCTAGTACCTAGTCCTATGCTACCGGAGGTTTTGGACCTCCATGTCTGAACATTAGAACTAAACATCATTCCAATGGCTGACCAAAAAGAAGGAGGGGGGGGGGGGGGGGTCAAGCACTTCATGGCATAAACTTCATTGGCACATTTATGCGTGATCATTCTTTATTTCTTACATACCATGACATTTTTTACCCTTATGTGCTTTCATGTTATATCCTAGAGTTCATCAAACAAGTGGCCATTGTCTATTCTTATTTTTGCATGAACTCTTAGAAAATCTCTAAGTTGGCGGTGTGGGATGATGGAAAATTCCCACTTTGTGGCATTGGGTGATTCTCTCTAAAAATTGGGTAGGAATAGGAGTAGTTGTTTTGTTTCTTTATTTTCTTAGTTTATTTTTTTTTTCTTTCTCTCATTTGCATAGGAATAGGAGTAATTTTTTTTATTTGTTTTCTTAGTTTGTTTTCTCATTCTAAGTTAGGGGTGCTTTAGGCAAAACAAACGGGTTGTCCAGTTTTAAAAAAATAAAGTGCAGATTCTATTTTTTAGCCAACTTTACAGTAAAATCTGAATCTACTGGAAGTGAATTAGCATGCAAATCTTATATGGATGGAAAGGTCTATGAATCTACTTTCCAACCAAAAAAAAAAAAAAAAACGGAGCATGATTTACTTTCCTGTGGAGAGAGATATGACTATTTTACTGAAGAGTGTCAAAACTGTCTGTACACACCCGAAAATTCAGCAATCCCCTTGAATTTTTTCAGCTTACCTCCTTTGATTTTTCTTTGTTCTTGGGGTGCTTTAGGCACCCTATTTTCTCTTCTCCCACCATTTAATTGCATTCCATGCTTTGTTATCTTTGTTTAATGCATTGAGGACATTGCATCATTCTAGTTGGGGGGAAGGGAGCCTACCAGTCTTTTTATTTTGTTTGTTCTTTTTGTTTATTTTGTTTTGTTCATTTTATTTATATTTTATTTTGTTTTGTTCTTTTTATTTGTATAAAAATTTAACATTTAAAAATTTTTTAAAAAAATCCATAAAAAAATAAAATAAAATAAAATAAATTCAAAAAATAGTTCTATTCTATCAAACCTTGTTATGCTTTATTGAGTAATTTTCAAGTATTAGTTCATGATTGATCTACCTTTTAGACACTTGGAAATCTTCGGTAAAAATTTGATGTATCAAATGGTTCGGTACGTTGGTTTGTATTCCTCACACTTTTCCATAAACTATTTATGTTTATTGTTACAATTGAAAGTGTTGGGAATTATCTTGAGGAACCATATCTATATTCATGTCAATGCGCTTATGATGTCAAGGATACTTTGAGTCATGCATTGGACTAAGTTTGAGTTGATGATTGATTCACCTTAGATGTTGCGATGTATTACAAGTTTTTGTCATAAAACCATTATAAGAGAGAGTGTACATTGTTGTGCACTAGTATGTTATATGATCTTTCTATGTTTCTCTCTTATGTATGCATGTCCTTATAAAGTGGAGATTTTATACCTTGTGAGCTTTAGAGCCTGTTTATCGCCTTTTGAGAGTGATTTACATTTACTCAAGGTTAAGTTATTGATCTTCATTCATTAAATAACTTCAATATACTTGATTTTGGTTTACATATTGAGTATTAGTTGGAGTTATTGACGTCTTATACACTCTTGAAGTTTTGATTTGATGTGATTTCAGATTATAAGAGTGGAGGCCATTTCAGTCCATTGAGCCATTCATGTTCATATTTTTTTCTCGATATTCGTATACACATGAACTTAAAAGTTTGTCAATGCTAAATTCCGGAGTTGGTGCATTGTTTATATTTTTATGGAGTTGAAAGTGTAAAGAAAAGAAAAGAAAAGGATGAAAAAGAGTTAAAAAGAAAAAAAAATTCAAATGAAAAAGAAGTGAAGAAAGATGGAAAAAGTTCGGAAGTTATTCAAAAGTTGGAAGTTTGAAAGTGAAAGTTCATTGATCATTATGTGTAATGCGCATACATATGTTGAAATCTATTACCGCTTTCTATCCTCTTTAATGACTCTTCTTTCATTCACTATTCATATGGCTGCAATATCCGGAATTACATGAATTTTTAATTCAATTGTATATAAGTCATTAATGTCAATTCTTTAATTGTGCTTAAACAGTAAATGTTCGTTCATGAAGCTATGTCAAGTCGATACACCTATAACTTATCGATTTTTGATGATTGAAATTACTCTACTTGCATGTCTTGTATATTTACTCTTAAAATGAACTTTTCATTGAGAGACCTTATGTGTTCATGTTCAAAGTTGAGTGTATGCCTTGTGAGACTTGGGTTGGAGCATAAAGGACATAATTGCATGAGTTTGATACATTAGATTTATATGCCATTGATAGTGCACTTCAATGTAGTCTATTTCTTCAATGTTTTATGCTTTTACCTTGCAATGATTCATAATCTAGGTAGATTGAGACTTGACTTGAATAAGATTAATACATGTTTTATATTCTTTGATATCATATTGACATTACATGGATAGACGTTTGTGGGTATTCATCACTGTAAGCCCTCACGAAACACCACTCGTCTACTAGGGGGTAACCTAGGGGTTTAAAGGCTTGGTGCATATGTTAAATGCACTCGTGATTCCCACAGAAGTGGAGATAGGTTCTTAGTGTTAGTATTTTGCTGTGGACTAGCAAAAACTTAGTTGGGGGGTGTGATTGTACTCTAAAAGTATAATCTACATGCCTTGATTAGCTATTTGTTAGTTTGGTAATATGTTTAATAATGTTGTTTTAGTCCTAATTCGTTACTAACATAATTTTATGTATGCTTTTAGGAATACGGGCTTAAAAAAGACAAATTCACACTAAAATAGAATAGGCGTTCGAATGTGCGTTCAAACAGTCCTCAAGGGCATTCGAACGATGATAGTAGCGTTCGAACAGTACGTCAAACGGTGTCAAGTTAAGACCGGGTTCAAAGTGCGTTCAATAGATTCAGAGAGAAGGTTTTCCCGTTCGAAGTGAGTTTGACGCACTGTTCGAACGGTTCCCGTGGCGTTCGAATGGATACTTAGGCATTCGAACGGTTAGCCGATCCTGCACAGACTTTGGAAGCCCATATCTCTCGAACCAAAAAGGCTATTCAGGCCCATTATATGTCGATTTCATATAACTTTTCGACACCTACGACTAATGATGGGATTTATATATTGACTCACTTTTTAGTTGTGGAGAAAAGTAGGTAGTAGAATAGATTTAGGTTTTCTATATTTTTGAAGGGATTTCTAGGGTTGACGTTTTTCTAGGGTTTTAGGAATAGTTTAGGAGTAGAGTAGAGTAGAGTAGTTTTATTCATACTTTTCATTCAGTTTTCAATTTCTATAATCAGATTATTCAGTCTTTTAATATATTTTCAATACAACTTTGTATATTTATAATTATGATGAGTAGCTAGATTTCATCTTGGGATCAATTGTGAAGATTAATTAAAGATCTTGGATGAACGAAGGAGATACGTTCTTGGTTTTAAAGTTAAATTTTCTGGTTTTCTTTCTTTCTTCTTCTTCGTTCTAGAAACCTTTGAAAACCTAGATGTCCTATTATGTTCGGTAATGCTTATGCGTGAATACCACACTCAGTATATACGCTGCCTTGTAACGTTTATGCGTGAGTTGGGTTCAGTATATACACTGCACGAACCGATGATGCACGTCCTTGATTCTAACAACCTGATTTATTCTAGAAGTTGAAGTTTTGAAGAACCCTTGGTTTTATTGTTAAATCTTCTCAATCCGAGACTCGCAACATAGTCGAAGGATTTGAGTTATTAAATTATCTCCTTTAGAATTTCAAGAGATATAATTGATTGGATCAATTGATCCCAGGACTTTTTCTTTATTTCTTAGTTTAAATTAGATAATAAATCTTTTCTAAACCTAAAATCAGATTTTTGTTTATTTGAGTATTTTTCTTAAGATTTTTTATCCACGGTAAATTTTCCTATTTACGTAAACCATCTTCCTTGTGGGATCCACCTCGTACTTACAAGAAATTATTATTACATTGCGGCCGTGTACTTGCGGTTAAGTATCACCCTTTTAGGGAGCGCTCACCCCCTCTTGCTCCTCTTTTTTTTTTTTTTTTTTTCTTTGAAAGAGAGCTTGGATTGATTGAAGAGTTTGCTCAAAAGAGCTTGAATACTTCATGTGTGTTCTTTGTTCATGAATTTCAAGGGTTGCCATCAAATGATCAACCACATATACCTCCATCACACACATATTATCAAGCATTTCACCGTAGCTTCTAATTTGATTTACACTGGCCAAAGTTTTAATAAAATAATTCAAAATGACTTATTATTTTTATTCATATTCAATAACTCAAGTTCGCCCCTTAAAACTTGAAGTTGTCCTCTTGTTATTTTGTCAATGCGTCTTCGTAAATTTCTAAGAATTTCTCAAACTTCTTTGAATGTGATAGCGCACGAGATTTTCTCAAAATTTGACTGAAACAATACTTTCTCAACTCTGTTAGTGCACTTTTTAACTTTTTTGCAATATTTCTTCTTGTTGTGAGCTAGGTTTGTAATAACCCTTTTAAACTAATTCCGTAATTCTTGTGAGGCCAACGACACCTTCATTTGTATACTTTGATTCTCGTTATCATTTTTGTTAGTGTAGGAAATTGTTGTTGAAAGAAATTGTTTCTGGTAGCCATCTCAAATCAACTCATATAATTAAACAAACACCAATACAAGCCCTAATTTCCCCCACAAAATTTAAGCAAAAAAACCCTAGGCTCTAACACCAGATTTATTGAGAGATTTGGGGGTCAAATTCACTCACAAGAATTACCCCCGAAACAACATAATAGAGTTCAAACAAAGCAAACCTACAAATCTGAAATTTTCTAATGAAAAACACTGTAGTATTTCATTTACTGCCATACATCACAAGTCACTTGATTTTTGCTACACACTTTTACACCTTATAACATTTAAATACATAGAGATATTACAAAGAGCGCCCAAAATATATATTGAATATACCAAGAACAATAGGTTTTTCTAAAGACTATTTTTTTAATACTTTTTTGGGTTAATGGCTATAATTTTAATTAATAGAAAACAAGATATAAGGAAAATATAGGCTTCAAATAGATAAGAAAATTGTACATGTAAAGAGTTATTTTAAGTGACATAAGGACGCATCAGGAAATATGTATGAAATTGTATATTTAGAATGAGTGCATAAAGACATAAAAACGCAATAAGGAGTAAGGTTAAAATTAGGAGGATAAAAATAAAATACATAAAATATAGAGAGTAAAATTGAGGTTTTTCATTTGATATACGGTATATCATATACCCAAAAGTGGGTTTACATACACTAACAGGGAAGTAGTACTCCCTAGATTTCACCCAACCTGACCCATTATTTATTACTTATTAGGTTCACATACACTAACAGAGACGTAGCCCTCCCCCGGTCCGACCCATTATACCCTAACTTGGAGTAGGGTGAGAATCTGATGCACAATGTAAATCATGATGCTCTAACTTAGAATTGTGTGAAATTTGATGGTCTTATTAGAAACGCGATAGAGACCAAACTCCATAGGAAACTACAAACCTTATCGAATTTTGGTCTCTATCGCATTTTCAATCAGATTGCCAAATTTCAGATAATTCTGAGTGAGAACATCATGATTTCCATTCTATATCAAAATCAATCTCTGGTATCACACTTTCACTCCATACTTTTTTTTGGTATAGCTTTTAATGGTTCTGATTTTCACACTGTTATTCCCATCTTCTCCTTCCTGTCCATTGTCTCAGGAGTGACCTGACTGTCAAGCTTCCAGTCAAATTCATGAAGCAACGAGCCCAACATAAGGTGCAACATCCTGTGAGCTAATGGCATACCAACACAAATCCTTCGCCCAACTCCAAAGGGTATAAGCTCATAGTGTTACCCCTTGTACTCAGTGTTTGAGCCTAAGAACCTCTCAGGCTTGAAGGACGAAGGGTCTTCCCAACATTTAGGGTCTCTTCCAATTGCCTAAGCATTCACAAAGACTTGTGTGTTCTTGGGTATGTCATACCCCATGAAGCTAGTGTCCTTAATTGCCTTTCGAGGAATTAGGAATGGAATCGGAGGATGAAAACGTAGGGTTTCCTTCACCACAGCTTGCAAATATTGCAGATTATCTATGTCGCTCTCTTCCATTTTCCTGTCTGGCCCGACAACCCTAGCGAGCTCAACTTTAACCTTCATCATTATCTCGGGGTTGCATAAGAGCTCAATCATCGCCCACTCGATGGTGCTGCTAGTCGTTTCTGAACCTGCTAGAAATATTTCCTGCACGGCCACTACATTTAATTAGTATTGTTTACGCAACAAATCGTTATTTCCTTCTTGCTTCGTCATGAACTTTGACTTTTTGCAGCAAGCGGCAAAGAGTGATTTTAGCTTCGCCCTATCTTGATAAATTTTATGGAAAAGTAACATTTTTCATCATGAATTTTTATTGCTCACAACTTATTTGCCTATATGGATTTAACTACAAAACACGTGTTAAGTATACTTTATCTCGTTGTACAAAGTTTTAGAAAATATAAGATTCACAATTATTAATATGCTTTGTTTTACTGTACAAAGTTTTAAAAAATTCAAGATTCGCAATTTTTAAGAACTTGTACAACCAGACAAAACGTATTAGCAAGAACCTAAATATAAATCCAAACACAAAAAGTCAACCATCAACAAACAAGGCAACTTATGGACAATTTTTTTATGAATACTAGAATCAAGATTAGGGATTATCTCGAAAAAGTCAAATGCTCGTTAACACATGTCGTAAAAGAAAACAATTGATAAAATAGGAGTCTGTATAATAAATTAATGGAAAATAATATTTTTACAAAAAATTCATACAAAATTTATATACAAAATGATGTAATAGTGACAGTTTTGTAATTAAAAGTCATTATAGTAGGTGTTTATTTTGAAGTGAAAAACTCTCATTAAAACACATCATTTTATATACAAATTTTATATAAATTTTTTGTTTATATGACATTACCCTAAATTAATTCATTTACAACTTCTATCGGATCAAATAACAAATAAGTTCACTGGAAAATGACACTCAAAGCCGTATGCAGTCAAAGTTTTTAGGAATTACCAGTATAAAGATGTTGATGTTGTGTTCCGATATTTTTTCCGGCTCATCCTTTCCATTGCCTTCAAAATCCAGCAAAACTTCCAAGAAGTCCTTCCTTTTCTCACCGCCGGCCTGCCGCTCCTTTATGCGTTCCTTCACGTACCCAGAAGCTATTTTCAAGGCTTTCCTCATGTCGCGATCCATCTTCCTCCGCAAACCCTGCAGATCAAACCATCCGAGGAGCGGAAATAAATCTGCAATGTTAGGATCACCGGTCACCTCCATTAGTCCCCTCATGGCTTGAAAAAACTCCGAACCTACTTTCGACTTTGGATCGATCAGGTCACGTGACAACATGAGGTTGCCGAGCATGTTGAAGGAAGCCCGGAACACTAAACGCGCCACGTGAACCCCACGGGCCTCCACCTCGGCCTCTTGGTTTTCTGTCCATGACAACATGTTATCGACACACTTTCGCCTAATAGGCACTGTTTCATTAATCCTCTTAGCCACCAGCATTTCCACGGTGCATATCCGCCTCAACACGCGCCAATACGTGCCGTAACGAGCCAGGGCTAAGGACCCTTTGTCATAGTCGTTCAACTGCATTAGGTCAGTGACTGAACGCTAGGCAAAGGAGACGTTGTGGTTCTTGAAAAGCTCGGTGGCGGCCTTGGCATTGAAGACCACCATGGTTTTTACCGACCCTAGCCTTAGCCAAACGATAGGGCCATATTGCTCTTTAAGCCCAGCCAGGGTGTGATGTGGCATCGTGCCGAGATTGAACATGTGGCCGAACACAGGCCAACCCGGTGGCCCCGGCGGGAGCCGGTTAGAGCCGGAGTTTTGTCGGCGGAATAGGAGGAGCAAGGTTGATGATAAAATGATGAAGGACCAAAAAAGAAAGCTCCAAGACCATTCCATCCCTACTCTTTTGGCTTTGTCTGTTCACCGCAATGTAATGTAATGTACAAGTGTGCTGTGTGTAGATATGTTTGCATGTGCATTTATAAGCGTGCGGGCAAATATAATATTGTTTTTCTATATATTTGCCTTCCAGTTCCTGTCCAGGCGATGAAAATATAAAAGGAAAATTTTATTCCTCCATAAAAATTGTACAAAAACTCTCATCAGATCAGTATTGAAAAGCTATTTTTATAATTAAGTGTTATCATCACAAGTGTTTTGTTTTAAAGTGGCTTACTCTCATTTAATCATATTATTTTTGTGAAAAATTCTATACGAATTTTATGATTTTATGGCATTATATTCTTACATAATTTTTTGTAAAGAATTTTAAACGAATTATGTGAGAGTAACATTTTTGTAATAAAAATTTATAATAATGAATGTTTTGTTTTTAAATAAAAGACTTTCATTCAGACACATCATTCTATATAAAAATTCTATATAAATTTTTTACTTGTGTAGTATTACCCAAACAAAAATTGCCATCACTATTACATATAACTAACACACCTCAGCCATCCTTAGTTTCTTTCTACACGTTTGATAGGAAAATATTATATGTAATTCTTTTTTCCAATCTATTTTTTCACTCCAGAACATAATGTTGTAAATCCTACATTAATTTATTAATGTAGGTTCCATAGTCTAATGTCTAGAAGTGAAAAAAAAGATTGAGAAATAGAATTACATATAGTATTACTCATATTTTATTTGTCAACATACAACTATTTAAAAGTTATTTTATATTTTTATTTTCACATGAGGCAAAATGGAAATTTATAATTAAAAGAATTTTAATTTCACCATCCCTTTGGTTGTTTTTTTCTTTTTATTTTTAATGATGGGCCACTGTTTGTTAAGGTTAACAAAATCGTATCACCCTTCTAGAAAATTTATAAGGGCCACTCATGTTATTAGATAAATGAACAATAAAAAATCACATAATTCAACAACTTCGTTTGTGTAGCACCTATAACAATCATACTAGGATGACTCATTAAATATTTTCTTATGTTGTGTTTTGATTTTCCAAAAAGAAGTCATCCCTTTTTTGCTGTTTGTGCCTCCAATTTTCTTATTTGTTAAATATAACAAAGGGAAAAGGTAGAAAATTTGGCTGGTTGCGTCCGCCTCAACTAATCAAATATAACAATATCAAGTAGACATATACTCATGTGGCTGAATGGGGATTCAGATCATGTGCCTCCTTCGCTATTTATCAATATTATTGGTTCACATTATTAATTTAAAATATACAAAAATATAGATAAAAAAAGAAAATTCCTTCAGTAATAAATCTTCTTATTTATTACATTAATATCGTGAACCAATAAAATTAAGAGGGCAAAAAATAGGCATACTAAGAAATTAGAAGATTGGAATTCGCTGAATGGTATTCAGATAGTTAATATAGTACCTGAATTATTGTAGCATCCTAAGTTTGACTCCCCCAAGTGTGGGTTTATATGATGGTTTGTATATCTGCTTGGTATGTTGTATGGTTGTAAGCGTTGAACTTCTGTTTAGAAAGAAAGGAGTGCCTAGTACATAGGACGAACCTAAGCTTAGACAGTATGGGCACTGGCCTCTCCTACTTTAATGAAATTATATTTGAATCTTTTAAATTTTAAGTGTTTATGAGAAAATATTATGTATTGACTCCTTTAAAATTTAAAAAAATTTACTTTTGGCCTTTCAAAATTTAAAAAAATTTCTGTTAGCCCCTCACCAAAAATAAAAAAAATTACCTTCAAACACAAAAAATTCAAAAATTTTACTTTGGTTCCCATTGAACAAAAGTTTTAGTTCCGTACCTGCTAGTACGTATTACTCTCGTTTCAATTATTTGTTATCATTTGGAAGAAAAAATAAAACACCAAAAAATCCTTCTAATTGATACAAGGACAATGTTGTTCTGTCAAATCATGATCTGATATTATTTCTTAATTGACAAGAAAAAGAAATCAAACAGAGAAAAATCTTTAACAATGCAATTATTTCTTATCAATTAGCAAAAAAATAAGCACAGAAAAATCTTCTCACGATGCGATTACTTCTTATTAATCGGAAGGGAAAAGAACACAGAAAAATCGTTTGAATTGAAACAAGGACAATCTTGCCTTGTCAAACCATCACCTGAGAAGTTGTTCAGTGACATCCAATGGTGGGTTATGTATAGCGATTTATTTGTAATTGTTGCCCTGTTGCAATTATTTTATTTATTGAACTTTTTGAGATAAATGTTTTATTTATTTGTGATATATTCCTCTTAATGTAATTACCTTCTATGATTGGCTACCAAAAAAAATTTTTTTTGACAAGACAAAAAAAAAAAAAATCACAACTTAGAAAAATCCTTCAATTTGATGTAAGAAATAAGGACAATGTTGTTCTTTGGAGGAATAAATTTCTGGTCTTCGACTCCATGATCTAACTTTTTCCTAATAATTGACCAAAAAAATCCGAAAAAAAGAAAAATCCTACAGTTTGATGAGAAAATCCTTCAATTTGATATAAGCAAACAAAGATAATGTTGTCCTTTGACATCATGGTCTCACATTCTTTGCCTTCAATTGAAAAGGAAAAGAAAAAACGTCAACAAAACTAAGTAATGGTCAAACAATGTGACGCAAGTAAGATAGGAAAATCTTGTTCTTTGACGTTCTGGAAATCCCACAAACGTGGCTACTAGGGATGGTTACATCAACAACAACAATATCGGTCTAACAAAGGAAATTTTTAACCATTGTTGGAAGCAATCTTTGACCGGAACCTTTAGAGGGTATTATGATAATTTTGACTGCAACTATGGTCCAAATCAAATGCTGAACAAGTTGCAGCCTCTAGAATGCCTGCAAAGCATCATGCGCCATCCTGACTACCCTACTCCTTGCTTAATCTCTGCACATATGTTACATAATAAAATAACGTTATACAATCAAAAAATTCATACAAAATTTATTATCAGAATAATGTGGTTAAGTTATGAGTCTATCACTTTAAAATAAAGAACTCGCTAAGATACTTGTTTATTACAAAACTGTCATCGCTACATCATTTTAGTGTAAAATTTTGTACAAAAATTCTAAAAAAATAGCATTTTCCTACGTAATAATACAATACCAGTCTCTTGTATCCTTACCACCAAATTGGAATTAGGAGGAATAGCAGATGGGTCTCGGATAAGATCCATAGCCTCTCGTGAAGGGTCATTTTGCACAATTTTTTTTTAACTTATTTTATTTCATTTTTTTGATTTATAAGCAAAAAATTTTTTTTTTTTTTTGCTTTTTTACTTTTATAAGTTAAAGATAAGCAAAAAAAATCAAAAGCAAAAAAAAAAAAAAAAAAAAAGCAGTTGTTTTTGCTTATAAGCTAAAAAATAGTTAGGCCGAAAAACCCTACCAAACGGGCCCTAAACCTGATTCCAAAACCCCCTTGGCATACCCTTGGATCCGTGCAAATTATGGCCCCTACCAAGTTGCCCAAAACTCTTTCTTTTTGAATTGTAGTTAGGGTGTTTGGGTCAGCTTATACACACGTCGACTTACTCCTTCTCAGTCTGGTCAAAAGTTGGTCATCTACGTCAAGCTTGTGTGATGGCCTTCAATGGCATGTGCTGAGTCTTACATCAAATGTTTACATGGGAGATCTTAGATATATAAGTAGGAGTAATAAACCAAAATGTCACTTTCTTAACTTACCGACTTGGAGGAGTTTCCATAATTATTACAAATAGGATATTTGCCATAGGTAAATTCCTTGCTACCTTGACTCCAAGAGTTGAATTTGAGTTGACCAACGTGGTGAGCAAACTCACTTGACTAACTAAGAGTAATGCCTAACCAATTCTTCGAATAAAAACCTAATGGCCACATGCTAACCTGATGGCCACAGGTCATTAATACCGTGAAGAAAAATGTTATTATTACAAAATGATGTGATAATGATAGTTTTGTAATTAAATATTATTATTGTTATTCTTACAGAATGATGTGATAATGACAGTTTTATAATTAAATATTATTATTATGAGTATGTCATTAAGAAGTGAAAGTCTCTTATTAAATCAATTCCGGAAACCCCAGATTCCCAACAATAAACCCATCTATGCTGGCTTTAACAAACACCATTAAACAGGAACTGGTACGCCAATTGCTCAAAGAAATTGTTGTTTGAGCCGAGAACAAAACAAGAATTTTGTTTGGGACTAAAGAGAAAAACTTAGAAATTTGAAAGGTTAAGATAAAAGAATTTGAAATTTAAGAGGCCAATGCAGTATTTTTTTTATTATAAATTCTCTAAATCTACACAACCTAAACGTAATTTTATCCAAGTAAGTGGCCTCTAATTGTCCATGCCTAGTTCAGTTCCGAGCTATCTCCACCTCTCGAACATGTAAAATAAATGCTAGCAGAGGATCTTCAGGACACGTGAAGGAAGGATCACACGCGCACTTGTTACGCCAAAAGCAATGCATAGAAACTGCAACCATGCCAATCACCTCGTGAGCCTCAGACCAGTACTCAGTTATGATCAGAAACAATTGAGGAGGAAGGGCTGCAATGCCTTAACAGGTTAAGACCAACCTGAGTCACAAGTTGCGGGAGCAAATGTGGCTGCAGCTAAGGAGCGGGTGCGCAAGAGCTTCATTCGTCAAAAGAATTAAGAGTAAAAGCATCTGCAATTCCATGTATGTATAATTGTACATAATAAATGCATTTGTGTAATGTATTTAAGTAATTTAATTTTTTTATGCTTCAATTCCATGTATGTTTAATTATATATAATAAATGCAAAGAAAATATAATAATATATAAATTATTGAAAAAAGTCAATAATAGTAGATGACCAAGGGATGCTTATTACATCTAACATTCACCAACCTCACTGTGCAAGTTGTGACTATCAACTTTATGCATTTGATGGAAAAATCTCTCATGTGATTTAGTTGTACTTTTCCGGATTTGTTGGCTGGATTTATTGACATTTGCCTCTAGCCATCAGCTATAAGTACAAATAGGATGCTTCGAACGAAGTTTAAGAGGCACATGAAGAAGAGAGAAAAGGAAGAAGAGGACAGAAAGAAAAGATAAGAGAAATAGGCTCTGGATAAATATTGAGAAGATAATTATGTTTATATATTCTCTTATAATAATGAAGTCCTAGTGATTGTGTTTCAAAATTGCAATTAAAATACCTTAATTTGTGTTTTGTGTTTTGTTGGCCTTACTTCAAGAGTTTATATACTTTTTTAGTTAGATTTTAGTATTAACTTACTTTGCTTTGCTTTGTACAGGTTTTGAGCTTAATTTGGAATAATTTGGGCGCAATTCAAACAAAAGGGAAGAATACTGTAAATAGTGTTGTTCGAATGGATGAATAGTGACCATTAGCAATGAATAGTAACCGTTCAAATGGTCAGCGAGATCCTGAGGCTTGTCTTTAGCGTTTGAATTAGGTTAGAAAGGCCTTTGAACACCTTGCTAATGCCTATCTAATGGGTCGTGTAACTTTGTTATTTTTCAAACTATTTAAGGCCGTTTTGGGTCTAAACTTAGGAATCTCATCTTATTTTACATATTTTTAGAGTTTTTAGAGAGTGGTAGGAGTAGTTTTAGAGAGAGAAACTCTAGATTTTTTTTTATAGTTCTTCATTTTCATTGTAATCAAGTACAATTTTCATAAATTCAATTCAATTTTTCTATAGATTCAAGTAATGAATCTCTACATTTAGGTCCAATTGTAAAGATCATCTAAAGATCTCAAGGATTTCAATGGAAGTAAATTATAATTTTATTATTCCATCTTCTTAAACCTCCAATTCTTAGCAATTAAATTTTAGATATCTAATAACACATAAGCTATTGATTATGCCTAGTAATTTCAACGTACAATTCTATAATTGGTATTGTAATTGCACAAATCGATGACATTAGTCTAGATTCTCAAATTGATTGTAATTCTAACCTCAAATGCTGTTGAATTGAATCTATGATAATCATTTCTTAGATCCTATTAAAATCTTATGTTCTTGACTAAGTCTTTGAGTGTCCATACAAGAATCATAAATTTGGTATGAGTATTGCTTAGATTGATGGTATGAACACAAGAATCTCATCGTTTACAATTCTAAGTTAATTATTATTGATTTCATTATTTTAATGGTCGAAATTCTCTGAATCAAAGGCTTACGGTGAAGCCAATGATTCGAGTTATCAAATCTCATTGGAACCACAGGCGAATTGGGTGGTTGGATCAATTAGATCCAAGTCTTTTATCTTAATAGTTTAATTATTTTAATATTGCTTTAGTTTAGCTAAATCAATCTTTCAAAATCAAATGTTTTTGGTTTTTACCCTTTTCAAGAAATAATTTCATTTGAGTTGTCGCAAATCTTGAAAGAAATGGGTGTGAGTTGAAGCCAATAGCTTATGTTGAGCTTAATCTTCGAGAGAATTGATATCCGAACTCACCAGATTAAACTACATCGCCAACCGTACTTTTGCGGTAATTATATTGCACATCTTTGAAATGATCAACTGGGTCATTCAGAAGATCAATGCTAATAGTTTCAAAAGAATTAATCTGATAAATATTTGACAATCCTAGAAAGACTAATTTTTCTATATCTTGTGTTAGATTATTTTACCTACTTTATATTTCATTGAGTTTTATAACACATTATCAACACGATACTATAAGGATTTGTGGAGAAGGCTGTACCTATGAAGGTATTTATTTTTTAAATATTTTAGTTCCTTCAGTTTTTACTTTGTATATTTTTCATTATTGGTGTTTGATTTATATTCATTATTTTAATATACAAGTAAATAGTATGTGAGTAATAACTACATAGTAACTTACTATTGATGAAGAATAGTATGTGAATACCAATAGCATAGTAACTTACTATTGATGAATAGTATATTAATAGTAACTGCATGGTATGAATAGTATTGTTATAGTTTTTCTTTTTAATCTCGCTCCTGATTGTCTTACATATTCACACACTACATAACACCTAATAATGTAGTGTTATGCAGATGTTTCTTTTGTATAGTAATTCCATGGCTGAGAAAACTATTACCTGATTTTGTGAATTATTTTGATTATTAATTTATTCATATGACAATTATATTTTATGATTTTGACATATATGTATTCCTCAAAATTTTTGATACTGAGATCTATCCAAAAGTAATGGTTTTTGAAAAAATTAAGCAGGAAATATACGAGTGTCAGAAGACCATAATCCTTCCTAAAGTTCACAATGATTAAATGCATCTAAAGTTTCTAGATTTAAAACACTTAAAGTTGCAAGATTATGGTTAAATGCACCTGAAGTTGTAAGGCTATGTTTTGATGCACCTGAAGTTCCAATATTTTAAAACTGGTGATGAGTATAATTTTGTACTAAACAAATCAGCTCACAATGAAAACTATATGGAGAAAATCTTCTTGATGAAGATACGTTAGAAAAAAAAAATTCACATTGTTGTCTCAAATGCACTCCTATAGTAGATATATTGAGAACATTAGTTCAAAAAAATATTATGAAATCATATATTCTTGTGGTTGAATAAAATAATAAGATTTAGTGAACAATGACCATTTGCGTCCGACCAATTTTTTATTACTCCCTAGTGTGAATGTAATTTTATTTTATGATCGTGGGCATGATTGCTAATGTGACCACAGTATAAATAATTTTAAAATTTTGAGGTTACCCTAAAGGTTATAATTTGTGAATTGAGAATATCATAAGATACCACCAAAACTGGAATAAGATTGGAGAAAAATAAAAATGAAAAAAATTTTGCAAAATAAACCTTCTAAGAATTATGAAGATGTTTCATTGATCACATACCTATAGTATGAAAAAATATTAAATAGATCTTTTCTATCACCCAATATATATTATTCATCTTGAAATTTATGTTTTTATTTAACATGGCGTAATTGATTATTTGGTTAATTATGGAAAGTTCTTACCAACTAAGATTATTTTCACGAGATTTCAAGCACTATTAAAATTTAAATAATAATGAAACTTTATATGTATTTTGCATATAGAAGGATGGATTGTACCAATACATTAATTCCTTTCAAGATGAGTAATAAAGATATATGTCTAATAGACAATGCAATAGCGCACATAATCCTTTGAGAGAAAAAAATATTTTGAACATTGAACATTAGCTGAAATTAATGTTAAGACCATAATAGGCACTTCCAAATTGATTGAATGCTTTAAAAAAGTCAATATAATGTTACCAAAAGAAATAAAACTCTATATTAATCATGTCTTGTATTCTATAAGAGCCGTACAAAATTTGATCAGTTTTAAAGATATACGTTGTAATGGGTATTATATAGAGACGATAAATAAAAGTAATAAAAATTTTATCTACATTACTTCTGTTGTTTAGTTTCAGAATCATATATTGAAAAACCTTGTTGTCTTCTCTTTTGGATTATATTATATGACTATAAGAATGATGAGATTATCTAAAGTGATGTACCAGAAGTACTTTGATCTAAAGAGTTTTGATCGTCTTGGTCATTTGGGATCAAGGATGATGCGTCAAACAATTGAAAACTCACATGGATATCCACTAAAGAATCAAAAGATTTTTTTACCAAGTGATTATACATGTGTCGCTTGTTCATAAGGGAAATTAATTTAAGACCATCTCCTTCTAAAGTGGTAGTTGAATCTCCAACATTTTAACAAAGAATTCAAGGGGATATATGGGTCAGTACACCCATTATGTAGACCATCTCGGTATTTTATTATTTTAATAGATGCATCTACACGATGATCACACAGTTTTTACTATTTACTCGCAATGTTGCATTTGCTAGGCTACTTGCCCAAATCATTCTATTACGTGTATAGTTTTTAGATTTTTCGATTAAATCAATACAACTGGATAATGAGTGGCGAGTATACATCTCATACTTTTGATGATTATTTCATGTCAATAATAATTGATATTGAGCATCCTGTTACACACACACACATAAACAAAATGATCTAACAAAGGATTTTATAAAATGCCTTCAATTAATAGCGCGCCCTTCTCTTACGAAAACAAAATTACATGTTTCTGCTTGGGGGCATGCCATGTTATATGCTACATCATTGGTCCGTGTCTACCAACTGCTTACAATCAATATTCAAAATTATAACTTGTTCTTGCTTAATAACCAAATATTTCACACTTACGAGTTTTTGGTTGTATTATATATGTACCAATTGTGCCCCTACAACGCACTAAAATGGGTCCCCAACGTCGATTTAGAATTTATGTTGGTTTTTATTCTCCATCTATTATTATATATCTTGAACTCTTAACAGGTGATGTTGACTCACCCCCAAATACGGTATTCCTACAATTGGAGTTAGTTACTCTGCAAGAGTACCGAGGTTGCGATGAAGTATAAACCGGACAAAACCGGTTTTGTTCTCTCCCAAGGGACCTAGCCAAATATAGACTCTAGCACTCAACTCCCACCAACCTAACCTAGGATTAAATTGCAATTATGTAGAGAATTGGATCTAAAATAAAAAGGAAAATAAAAGGATAAAAAATCTTTTGGTTTTTGATGGGGTTTTGAATTACTAAACTATTGCAATGAAAATTAAAGCAATTAATAACTAGGCAATTAAATTAAAGCAAACTGAAATTAAAGTTTCAGGATTAATTGATTCAACCGATTATTTTTCTTGAAATTCCAAAGGAGGAATTTTATAACTCAAATCCTTCGACTACGTCGTGAGTCTCGAATTCAGAAGTTTTAACGATAAAAACAAGGTGTTCTTTAGAAATTCAACTCCTAGAATAAATCGAGTTTATAGATTCATGGACAAATGCCATCGGTTCGCGCAACGTATATACTGAGTGAAGACTCACGCATACCCGTTACCAGACATAACCAATCAACCAAATTTTCAATGGTTTCTAGAATGAAGAACAACAAGAACAATACAAACACAATATTTAGCTTGAAAATCCGAAATACATCCTCCTATGGTCAACCAAGACCTCCAATCAGTTTTCACACTCAATCCCGAGATAGGGGAAGTTAGCTACTCATATTCAACAAGAAATAACTTCAAAATAAAGGAATACAAACTGAAAATATGAATTCAAAGTAAGACAATAAGTGGAAACACGAATTTAAAGCAAGAAATTGAAGAACTTGTATTGAAACTAATGTATGAGAGATTACAAGTACAATGAAACAACAACTAAATTAAATCTAAGTTATTCGAAGTTAAAAACTATGAAAACTACCTAAAATGGTCACCTCTCGCCGCCCCTAGTTTCCATATGTCGAACAAAAATAAAAATGGGTATTTATAGGTACAAGGTTCGAACCTTAAAATTTGTCAGATTTTTTCCTTGCCGTTCGAACCGCTCAATGGGCATTCGAATGCCCGACCAATTATAGGATGCAAGCTCTCGAGCCGTTCGAACGGCTGCCTAGACATTTGAACTCTAAACTAGTTTTTTATCCGTCTGTTGCAGCTCAATTTTGACGACTTTAGAGATCGATTCAGCCAATGTGCATTAGAGGAAACATTGTAGCCCTTGAAGTCTTCTTTCCAACTCCATAAAAATCAGCTCAATCGGATATCGGAGTAAAAAGTTATGGCCAAAATACCGAGATAGGTTTTTAATAAAATTTTGAAATTTGCCTTAGCATTCGAACGGCAAGGAAAAAAATCAAATTTTTAGCTCTCAGGCCATTTGAACCTTGGGTTTGGGCGTTCGAACAGTAATTTTCCCTTGTTTTCATTTTTCTTGATTTTGAGGCCCTTCGAAGTCAAATTGGTCGATGCTCGTTAGACGCAAACATTTGTAACTTGATGAGATCTTTCCAACGGTGTAGGACTCAGGTCATTCAAACATCTGTAGCAAAATATGACCCCCTGTCGCGTGATTTTTCCCGACGGAATTTTCTCGTTTTGCATGCCACAAGTCCCGGATCATCATTAAAGCTCTAACTCCATCTCTTTAGCATTAAAAACCTGAGAAGACAACCAATTTGGGATTATTCATAATATAATTACACCTATTCTAAGCCTAATAAAGGCACATTAGAGACAAATTATTGCACTTTTGTGGTGCAATCAGATGTATTCAATGCACATTTTGCAGATTGTTATTTTGATTAATCAGTTTTTCAACCATTAAGGGAAGAAAAGACACAACATGAAAAGTATCGTGAGATCAGTTGAAATGCTGCAACACTATCTCATGTTGATCCACGAACAAGTCAATGTGAATTAGAAGTTCACTGAATCATTTACTTAAAAACGATTGTCAATCAATTGCCAGATCCACTTAACAACACAAAGAAGGTTACAAAATCCTATATATCAGCTGCTAATATCTCAATATGTATTGATGTTCCAGTAGAACAATCTGCTAATACATTAGCAAATGAATCCAAAGCACCCCAAAACGTAGGAGACCTAGTGGTGCAAAAATTAAAATTCCTAGAAAGAGAAAAGCCCAAGGAAAAATACATTAAAAAAAAAAAAAGTTGGTTCCTCTAAAGAGGCCATAATATCTAATATTCTTGAAGAATAAAATGAATCTTCATCATCTAAACTTCATGTAGAAGAAACTCATGTAAGAGAATCCCTAAAGAGGATTCTCTTGAAGAGATGCCTCAAGCAGAGAAAATGATACCTGAAAATAATAAAATTTCAATAAACTATATGAATACAAGAGAATGATGGAATAGAAACGATGTTGTTGTCGACAAGATATGCTTATTTAAAGTGGCTCTTGATATTACTAGAAATAATAAGGAGACTGAACCACATGCAATTGACGAATGTCGACATAGAAATGATTGGCTACAATGAAAACAAGCTATTGAGACGTAATTAAACTAATTAGCATAATATAAGTATTTGGGCATGTAGTCCAAACTCTAGAAGATGCACAACCAGTAAGATATAAATGGGTAATTGTGCGAAAACGTAATGAGAAAAATGAAATTGCACGATATAAAGCATAACTTGTAGCACAAGGTTTCTCATAAAAGATTGGTATTGACTATAATGAGACATACTCTCCTGTAATAGATGCAATTATATTTAGATTTTTGATTAGTTTGTGAGTCTCAGGAAGTCTGGATATGCGCCTAATGGACATAGTGACAACTTACTTATATAGGGAATTAGATAATGATATGTATATATATATATATATATATGAGAATCCTTGAAGAATTTAAAATGCCTTAAACAAATATTTAAAAACCCCAAAATTTATATTCTATCAAGCTTCAATGACCTTTATATGGGTTAAAACAATCAGGATGCAAGTGGTACAATCGTCTTAGTGAATATTTATTGAAATAAGGATATGCGAACAATACAATTTATCCATGCATTTTTATTAAAAAATCAGAATCTGAATTTACTATTATTGCGGTTTATGTTGATGATCTGAATATCATTGGAACTCCTTAAAAGCTTACAATCGCTCATTATTTTTTTTTTCAAAAAAAGAGTTTGAAATGAAGGATCTTGGGAGAACAAAATTTTGTATCGGCTTACAAATTGAGCACTAATCAAGTGAAATTCTCGTTCATCAGTCCACAAATACAAAAAATATTCTAAATTAATTTTATATGGATAAACCTCATCCATTGAGTTCTCCAATTGTTGTCTGATCACTTAATGTACAGAAAGATCCTTTCGTCTTCTAGAAAATGGTGAAGAAATTATTGGTCCTGAAGTACTATATTTTAATGCAATTAGTACACTTATGTATCTTGTAAATTACACAAGACTTGATATTGTATTTTCTGTTAACTTACTAGCAAGATATAGTTCTACACCAACTCAAAGACGTTGGAAAGAAGTCAAGCATATATTACGTTATCTACGAGGAGCAATGGATATAGGTTTATTTTATTCAAAGAATTCACAATAGGAGTAAGTTGGCTATGCAGATGTTGGTTACCTTTCTGACCCTCATAAAGCTCGATCCCAAACGGGGTATTTATTTACTTATGGTAACCTTGCTATATCACGACGATCTGTGAAGTAGACAATAATTGCAACTTTGTTAAATTATTCTAGAATAATTGTAATCCATGAAGCAAATCGAGAATGTGTTTAGCTGAGATCTATTATCCAACATATTTAGGAAAGTTACAGACTATCTTCGATCAAAGATACCTCAACGATATTACATGAAGATAATGCAGCGTGTATTGTATAAATTAACAGAGGCTATATTAAAGGAAACAAAATGAAACACATTTTTAAAGTTCTTTTATACACATGAGCTTCAAAAGAGTGGTGATATCGATGTCCAACAAATACATTCAATTGACAATTTGGCAGACTTATTTAGTAAAGCACTACCAATTATAACATTTGAGAAATTGATGCACAATATTAGCATACATCATTTCAACAATCTTTTATGCTGAACAATTAAAGCTATCAACTTCTTACTTAACATATTTTTTAGGACTTTTGTTAGTTGTCAAATTTCATAAACTAAAACACTTTAGTTGTAATGTCTTTTTATTTTCTATGTAATTATTAGATAGATAAATGGTAGAGATTATAGAGAAGTTTTTGTTTGGGGTAGATTGTTTAAACCAGTGCTAATGAAGACTTGGACAATCATTCAAGCACAAAGGAGTTCAAGTTCGAAGATTGTAGGGTTGGCTACCTTAGTGCCACCTTCTCGTGACCTTCTCAGCCCAATAAGAATTGGAGATCTCGACCACTGACCTTCATGATTACATTGTAAAATGTAATTACAAGTTCCTAACTTTGTGTTTGTTAGCATTAAAATAATTATAAATAGTCTTAATTAATTTACTTTTAATCCTAATAAATTTTGTTGAGTATTTTGTAAACTTTTAGATAAAAGAGGGAGTAAACTCACATAGAATGAAAGCAACTCACATGACAATTGACATGGAAATATAACAATTAACATGGAAATATAACAATTAACATGGAAAGAAGGCAACTCACATGGCAATTCACATGGAAAGAAGGCAATTGACATGGAAAAAAGACAAAAGAAGAAATTAATAATTTAAAAAAAATGAATAATACATCATTGTAGGGAATGAATGGCTTCATCTTGTGAGTCTATAAATAGCAACACCAAGAGATGAGGCAAGAGGGAGAGAGGTAGAGGGGAGGCAAGAGAGAGATATATATAGGAGCTTCCAATTATTTTTTCATTACCATGAGTAGCTAGTTCTTTCTCTTAGAGCCAATTATGAAGATCATCCAAGGATCTTGGGATATCAATGGAGGTAATTGAGTTTTTATTGTTTATCTTTAAAATCTTTCAATTCTTGATAATTAAATTCTAGATCTTTGAGAAAACTTAGATTCTTAACTAAGCTTAGTAATTTCTATGCACAAATCTTAGTTTGGTATAGTTATTGCACAAATCGATAGTATGAATCTATGACTTTAATTTTATGATTCTAGATTTAATTATTATTGAATTTTTATTTTAATCGTTAAGTCTTCCTAATCAAAGGCGCAAGACGAAGCTAATGACTTGAGTTATGAAACCTCCGTTGAAATTTTGAGTGAATTGGGTGATCGGATCAATAGGATCAAAGACCGTTTTATTAAATTTAATTTAAAGTCTAATTCAATAATCATCAAACCTCCCAAAACAAACTGTTTTATTTTGGTTAGTATTTTTTTTTTTATATATATACACCAACTGTCCAGATCTCATCCGTACTGTTCATGGTGGAATTCAAACAGGTTGGCTTAGGTTCCAACTGAAGCTATTGCAATGCTACGGTATTTAGCATGGCTTAGTCGGTATCTAAGTTTTTACCGTGGGTGAATTCTAGCGCCAACTTTGCATGTTTGGATAACTGTTCCTTGTGGTTTGATCCTGATCTTACTGGATTATTATTGAATACTACTTCGCCGCACCTGCTCTTAGGTGTATTAAGTAGTTTAAGTTAATTTTTGGCGTCGTTGCCGAGGAACGACTTAATTACAATACATGAAAATAAAAAAATAATAATAATACCTTAATGTGGACTTGAGAACAATTGATTGCTTCCTTACCATCACGAAGAAATTGGACAGTGTATACCAACTGATCAATAGTTTATTCTAACTTATTACTTGTTCCATTGCTAAGTTGTATATTTGTATATATTTAATTTTTTTTTCTTTTTTTTTTATTTTCTTTGTTTTTAACCTCTTTAGTTGGCATACTCGCCTACTGTTGAACGAAACTATTTAAGTTGGTTATCATATTTTCTGTTTTTATTTTCCATCTAACTATTTAACATTTTCTTTTCTTTAGTGGATAACGAACTTTGGTTACCATTCTAACATTCTATTTTCTGCACTTTACTTTCAGTTATTTTATTTTTTTTTTTTTATTTTTTTTTTTGTGGTTTACTTCTTGGGTTGATTCGATGCCTACTTAGGTCAGTGCCCTCGATGTGATGATCATCTAACTATTTACTAACCCTCTAACTCTTTACTAACATTTTACTAATAGACTAATTTTTGTTTCTTTTGTTATTTTTGTGTGCAGGTATTTTAGTATATTGTTGTAATTTTTTTCTTTTATTATTATTATTATTATTATTATTATTATTATTATTTTTAGTATCTTGTCATTAGCTGACTCTAGAAGTGTCCCGGTCCAGTCGTTACTTTGCCCGCATCCTTCTAGGTAGGTGACCTTCTATTTCCTCAGCTCTAAGAGCAGCCAATATTGTTTCTCTTCTCATCTCTATTTTGTCGGCGGCCCACTTGGGTTTTTAGCCTAGTATTCTTACTTGTAAGGTCCGCGTTTATGTTTTGGGAAGGGTTAATTTATGTCTTCATAAGGTACGTACACTTTTATAAAATACTTTATTAGGGATGTGCATGGACGATTGGTAAGCGTTGACTCTTCTAGTGATCTTTTTTCCACCTTCAGTACTTTTTCTCCATTTAGGACTCCTGTTCTAAATATTCAATTAGTTATCCGAGATCCTAGTTCTATCCCAATGGCGAAAGAATTTGATCATCAACCACCTGTGAATCCCAACCCGCCAAATCCAAATAATGTACTTGAAGGTGGGAGTGTACATGGCGATCCTCTCCATAGTTCTCTTAGAAATTATCTAAATCCTACTAGGCAAGCTCTTACTTCTTGTATTGCTTTTCCCGCGCATCACACAGCGATAACTTTAAAGCTGAGAATAATCCAGTTGATAAATCCATTCCATGGTTTGGATTCTGAAAAATCATATCAACATATCAAAGATTTCAAGGACATACGCTTTATGTTCTTTGATAATTCTTATCAAAGGGAAGTAGTACTTCCGAAACTATTCCCGTTTTCTCTAAAAGATAAGGCCAGGACATGGTTTAATTCATTGAGGCCTAGGTGTATTCATTCATGGCAAGATCTTCAGACAGAGTTCTTGGAAAAGTTCTTCCCTGAACATAAAACCGAGGCGATTCATCACCAAATCTCTCAATTTACCCTTATATCTAGTGAATCGTTCTTCCAATGTTGGGAGAGATTCAAAGATTTGTTGAGTGCTTGTCCACATCATGGTTTCACCAATTGGTATATCATAAATACTTTTTATTCATCATTAACTCCACAACTAAAGCAATTCTTTGAGTCTATGTGTACAAGGACTTTGTATGACAAAGACTCATTTGAAGCGTGTGACTTCTTTGATTACTTAGCGAATTTAGCTAGAGATTGGGCCACAACTAGGACCCAAAATCATGAGTCTAAGCTTAGGATAACATTTCAGCTTAATCAAGTGGATGATTTGAATGCTAGAATAGCTGCACTTACCCAAAAGTTAGAAACCATAGAGACAAGTAAGGGCAATATTGTGAATAGTGAGTCTCTTAGGGAAGAGAGTTATTTAATGTGTGGTATAATGGAACATGAAATTGTTGCATGTCCAATTATATCATGTTTCAAGGAGGCCTTGCATGGCCAAGCCAATGCGGTTGACCAATATTGGGGTATATATAGTAACCAACGAGTTGGGGGGAACCCTTTCTTGAACACATATAACCCTGGATGGCCAAATCACCCAAACATTGGGTGGAGAAACGAGGGTTCTTTCGAATCCTTAAGCATTCTAATAAAGGTCTCAAAACCCTCAACATTTCCAATCCTAACCTGTTCAAGCTTAATAATCCATGCCTTTCCAACCCCAACTTAATACATATCAACCCTTTCATAGGAGACCTTTAGAAGATAGTGTTTATCAATTGACAAATGATATGAAAGGAGTCAATAATAGGGTGGATAGGCAGGACAAGGTGTTAGAACAACACACGAGGATGTTGGAGGACGTAGCAAAACAAATGTCTAACTTGACATAAGTTTTGACTCAACAAGTGTCGGGGAGATTTCCATCTCAACTGCAACCAAATTCAAATCCCATAAAGAAAGTAAACATGACCGAAACAAGGACTGATCCCCAATCCAATCATGAACAAGTCCAATCCATCACAACCCTGATGAGCGAAAAAATTATTGATAAAATCATTTCACCTAGAAAGGAAATTCTTAAGGTTAGTGATGAAGAGAATGGAAATGTGAGAGAACAAGAAAGAGAAAAAAATAAGAGTGAGAAAGAGAAAAAGGAAGTTGAGCCAGTTTTAGAGCCAACTAGAGCATTTGAGATGAGGGCATTGATGTTGTGAAATATGTCTCGTTTCCTCATAGATTGGCCAAACTAAAACATGAGCTTCTGAATTCTGAAATTTATGAAGTGTTTAAGCAAGTCAATGTCAGCATTCTAATCTTAGATGCCATTAAGCAAATTTTCTCTTATGCCAAGTTCTTAAAGGACTTATGTACTGTAAAAAGGAGGTTGCATGTCAAAGAAATAGTTTTTATGAATGAGAGCCTGTCGTGCCCCATTTCCGAACATCGAGCCCACTTGGCTCGGAGGAAAATTATATGGTGCTATCTCGTTAGAACTAATCCTCTTAGAAGGACGAGTGTGACGGGGTTTAAATGGAATTGATTATGGCTTTTTGAAAAGGTCTTTGGAGTCGCCACCTAACATATTTAAAGATGTGTTAGGTCATCTACATCAAGTAAAACCCAAGAGTTAAACTTAAGTTTTGAAAAAGGTTTTTTGGAAAACGTCCTCATGAGAAGGTTTTAGAAGGTAGGGTTGTTCGACAACTCTAAAAATGTTAGAAAGCCCTTTTGAAAATTGACTCTGTTTTGGTCTTTAAAACAGAAATTCTTAAGTCCTAGGGTTGGTTACGTGTAGGGAAAATGTCCTAAAACTATCATCCTACCCCGCCTTTGTGGTACCTATATGTCTAATCACCTTTAATTTATCTAACTATGACTTACTGGTTACCTATGTTTAACGCTATCCGCTTAGAAAACTTTTGAAAATAAAGTTTGAAGAGGAGTTTGAAAGATGGAATTGAGTTTGAAAATAGTCATGGAATTGGAAATTTGGAAAGGGTTGTGACCGCACCCTATGAAGAGTTGCCTACGTCCCTCCTTAAAGATGATCAGGTCAGTCGTAGTTCGGACAAGAGTCCGACGGAGTGGGAATTTCAAATTGGGTTTCTATTTCTACAAAGTTTTCTTTTTCAGGAAAGTTTGAGTTTGAAAATGTTTCCTTTCCAAGAAAGTTGGACTATAAAATGTTTCTTTTTCAGGAAGATTTGATTTGATTTGATTTTTAAATGTTTCCTTTTCAGGAAGATTGGATTTGAAAATGTTTCCTTTCCAGGAAGATTGGATTTTGAAAATGTTTATTTTTCAAGAAGATTTGATTTTTGAAATATTTTCTTTTGAGGAAGATTGAATTTTGAACATGTTTTCTTTTTAGGAAGATTTGATTTGATTTTGCTCCCTTTTTAGGAAGATTGAATTTTGAAAAAGTTTTCTTTTTAGGAAGATTTCATTTGATTTTTTAAATATTTCCTTTTCAGGAAAATTGGATTTGATTTGAAAATATTGACTTGATTTGAAAAGATTTGATTTGATTTGATTTTGAAAAAGGCAAATTTGGATTGTTTCCAAAATGAAAGGAGTTAATTTGGGTTTTAAATTTAGAAGGTTTGAAAAAGGAGTGATTTGAGGAATTTGAAATAGAAGGTTTTGATTTGATTGATTTTAAAAAAGGAAAGTTTGGAAAAAGGAAGTTTCGATTGATTTGGAAATTGAGAATTTTGAGGGTTTGAAAAACATATGATTTTGCCTTGAAAATGGGAAGTTTTTGAGTGGGCAAAAATAAAATTTTCCTATGATTGGACTCTTAGGGTTTAACATGCACGCTTCTCGAGATGATATCCCACGCTTCCGAACATAATTCAAACTTTCTGAAAACATGAAAGTTCACGAGAAAACCTAGAAGAACACCGTGGGTGCAACCGATTCTCCTGAAACCTTTCCAATTGGCTCAATTATCGAGATAAAGTTTAGACAAACCTTCCCGGTGATGGAGCGTATGCTAAACGCACTCAAATTTTGATCAGATCGACCAAACTTCGATCAACAGTCGAGATTTAACCAGTACATAGGAAGCCACGTGTCATTCTGGCAATGGAACAGTACATGCGCATGTCCTACATGCGCCAGGCCTGTTCCAATTTGCCTTTAAATACCAGCCTCCCCCTTTGCATATTCCATCTCCGAAATTGATGCGAAACTCTGCTAAAACTACTCCAGAACCTCGAATCCTTACATATATTCCACCCCTCCAACACTTAGGCTAGATTCTACCTCCCTCAAGCCTATACACTTCACCTACAAGGCCTTATACACCATTACACACTCCATTCCAGCCCCTCAAGCCTTCTTAAAGTCATTCAAGCTCCAATCAAGACATCCATTGAATACTACAAGTGTGTTGATAGCAAAAGGTGGTATTCCTTTTACATTTTTGTCTTCCCCCACTCTTCTTTTCTCCCTCCTAGCCTACTTAAGCTATTCTCTATTTTAATCCCCATCTTCAACCCTCCATTCTTGCATGCATAAGCCAATAGGGCTCTTAGATCATGCCTAGAAGAAAGCAAGTGAGAGCCAACGTGTAGGGGGATCTCTCACTAGCCTACTTTAAGATGGTATAGCCTAGGAACCCCTTGTTTATGTGGTGTAGCCTAAAAGCCTTGTATGTGATCATGACCTCTTGCATATTATTATTTTGATCATGTCTTGTGTGCTTGGCTCCATTTTCGTGCTTGTCTCCATTTTCATGCTTATCTCCATGGTCTACAGTGCTCACACTACTCTTATTTTCATGCCATTTCTAACCTCTATATTTCTTTCAAAGAATGATTCCAAGAGTTGGCTCATTGAAGTTTAGGATGATACCTTAGAAAACCACGCCTTAGATAATTCCCTACTAACCCCCTAACTCTCATCCTGGCACCATTGCATTTTAACTTACATGAGAATTGTTTTCTAACTCTCTAATTTTCAAGGTTTCCATTCTTTTAAGTTTAGTGGTTGGAATGGCCCCATGGAGCCCTCTCTTGAGTGGTTTCCCTTTTATTCGGCCATAGGAACCCTCTCTTGATGGAATGGTCTCTTTGAAAAATGGTTTTCAAAAATCCTCTTCTCAAGGATGGTTTTCAAAAATTCATTCTCTCTATCTTTCTATTAAGAATGGAATTTCAAAAAGTTGTCATCATCGTTTTTATTCTTAGACTCCATACTCTTGTCAAGATAATAGCTATAATAGTCATAAGGAAACCTTCTTTGGAATGGTCTTCAAACATCAACCATATAAACCATATTCTTGGCTAGAATCAAATTTTCATAGAAATGATTTTCAAAAAGGTTGTCTACCAAAGTTCTTTACATAACATGATTTATTTTTCAAAACTCTTTTCGAAAATGCATCAAACCACCTTTCAAAACCATCTTCCAATTCAATCCTAGGTTAACTTGACCCTAGTTGTCCAACCCTAGGTTAACTTGACCCTAGTCATCTAACCCTAGGTTAACTTGACCCTAGTTATCCAACCTTAGGTTAACTTTACCTTAGTTGTCCAACCCTAAGTTAACTCAACCGTAAGTTAGTTAACCCTAGGTCACCTTAACCTTAGGTTAACCCAACCTTAGTTAATTAACCATAGGTCACCTTAACCCTAGGTTAACCTAACCTAAATTAGTTAACCTTAAGTCACCCCTAACCCTAGGCCAACCCAACCTAGATTAGTATACTTCAAGGTTCCAACTCTTGAACCCTTTTTTTAAATGATCTCTCAATTTTAAACTATTTTCATAACCTATTTTTTCAAAACCTCCTACTCTCTTGATTTAAAAAAACCAACTCCATAAACTATTCAAATGTTCCTACACTCCATCTTCAAGACATTTTCAAAAATGTTTTCAAAAGGTCACAAACTTAAGGTGTCTCTAGCCTTCTTATGGTTAGGAATTACAAAGGAAAGTGATATAGTAAGAGCAACCTCCAAGATTGTCCATATTAGGATTTCAAACCCTTAGCCCTTTTCAAAAATCACTTTCAAAAACTAACTTATCAAAACATTCCAAAGTCATACCTCCAAGGTTCTCAAAACAAGACTTCAAAAACATTTTCAAACTCTCTAGAGTCATTCCAAAGCATTTACCAAAAATCCTTTGATTTGATCCAAAAACATTTTCAAAACGCTCTGCTATCCCATCCCAAGTCAAAGCTTTCAAGACCATAAAGTGTCTTCAACTTTTTCAAAGACCTCAAAGTGTCTTAAATTTTTTCAAAGACCTCAAAGTGTCTTCAACTTTTCTAAAGACCTCAAAGTGTCTTCAACTTTTCCAAAGACCTCCAAGTGTCTTAAACTTTTCCAAAAACCTCAAAGTGTCTTCAAACTTTCCAAAGGCCCAAACGGGCCTATTTTCCATCGGGCTCTTGCCCGAACTACGAATGACCTGATTCTCGCCAAATAAGATACTAGGCAACCTAAAATGGTGCGATTATAACTGTCGCGCCCCGATTTTTGGGTGTCCAAGGTCCTTTCGGCTCGGAGACCTAAAGCACGAAACTCTGTCACTAGAACTCATCCTCCTAAAAGGACAAGCGCGACTAGGTTTGAAACTTGGTTTGATTAAGGGCTTTTCAGGAAAATAGGAGTCGCCACCTAACTTGATTAAGGTGAGTTAGGGTACCTAAAACTAAGTGTTAATCCAAAGATTAAACTTAAAGTTTTTGGAAAAGATTTTGAAAACTCCCTCAAGAGAGGGTTTTTAAGAAAATAGGTTGTTTGACAACCTTTGGAAAGATTTGAGCCCTTTTGAAAAATAACTCCATTTTGGTCATTTGAAAACAGAAATCTATGGTTCGGGGGTTGGTTACGTGTAGAGAAGATATCCTAAGATCATCACCCTACCCCGCCTTTTCGGTACCTACATGTTTAATCACCCTTTGTTCACTCACTAGAATAACCGGTTATCATTGTCCACTTTATATCCACTTTGGAATTTTAAAAACGGGGTTTAGTCATCACTTTTAGGATGGATGATGCATGATGCAAGTTTTTGGAAGAAGTTTGAAAATAATGGGAGTTTTGAAAGAGTTTGGAATAGAAACTTTGAATTGATCGGAATTTTTGAAAAATGGATTAGAGTTGGAGTAAAAGTTTTGACCGTACCATTTTAGGTTGCCTATGTATCTCATTTGGCAAGAATCAGGTCATTCGTAGTTCGGGCAAGAGCTCAATGGAAAATAGGCACATTAGGGCCTTTGGAAGATTTGCAGACACTTTGAGGTCTTTGAAAAAGCTTAAGACACTTTGAGGTCTTAGGAAAAGTTTAAGACACTTTGAGATCTTTAGAAGTTGAAGACTGTCTGTGGTCTTGGAAGTTGAAGACTCTTTATGGTCTTGGAAGTTGAAGACTTGAAATTGAATGGTGGAGTGTTTTGAAAATGTTTTTGGATCACCTTAAGGGAGTTTTGGAAAAATGCTTTGGCATGACTCAAGAGAACTTGAAAGTGTTTTTGAAGTCTTGTTTTGAAAACCTTGGAGGAATGTTTTGATGAATTAGTTTTTGAAAGTGGTTTTAGAAATGGCTAAGAGTTTGGAATCCTAATATAGATAACCTTAGAGGTTGTTCTTGGTTTATCACTTTGTCCTTGGAATCCCTAACCATGAGAGGGCTAGGGACACCTTAGATTTGTGACATTTTGAAAGCACTTTTGGAGATGTCTTGAAGATGGAGTGTAAGAACATTTGAAGAGTTTATGGAGTTGGTTTTTTGAAATCATTAGAGCAGGGGGTATTAGAAAAATAGGTTATAAGAATAGTTTGAAATTGAGTGATCATTTAGAAAATGGTTCAATAGTTGGAACCTTGAAGTATACTAACCTAGGTTAGGTTGGCCTAGGGTTAGGGGTGACCTAAGCTTAACTAACTTGGGTTAGGTTAACCTAGGGTTAAGATGACTCATGGTTAACTAACTAAGGTTAGGTTAACATAAGGTTAAGGTGACCAAGAGTTAACTAACTAGGGTAGGGTTAACCTAAGGTTAGGATGACTTAGGGTTAGGTTAACCTAAGGTGAGTGAACTAGGGTCAAATTAACCTAGGATTGGTTAACTAGGGTCAAGTTAACCTAGGGTTGGATAACTAAGGTCAAGTTAACCTAGGATTAGATTGGAAAATAGTTTTGAAAGTTGGTTTAATGCACTTTTGGAAAGAGTTTTGAAAAACAAAGCATGCTATACAATGGACTTGGGTTGGTAATCTTTTTTAATATCATTTTCATGAAAATTTTGACTCTAGCCAAGAACATAGTTTACATGGTTGATGTTTGAAATCCATTCCAAGGAAGGTTTTCTTGGGGCCATTATACCATAATCTTGACAAGAGTATAAAGGAATCCAAAAATCAACATGGTGATGACAACTTTTTAAGGCACCATTTTTAATGCAAAGATGGAGAGAATGAGTTTTTGATAACCATTTTTTAAAAGAGTTTTGAAATCATTTTTGTACGAGGCCATTCCATCAAGAGAGGGTTCCATAGGGCCATTCCAACCACTAAACTTGAGAGAATGGAAGTCTTGAAAATTAGAGAGTTAGAAAACAACTCTTATGCAAGTGAAAATGCAATGATGCCAAAATAAGAGTTAGGAGGTTAGTGGGAAACTCTCTAAGGCATGATTTCTAAGGTCTTATCCTAAGCTTCAAGGGGAAAACTCTTGGAACCATTTTCGAAAGAAATATAGAGCTTGAAAATGGTATGAAAATAAGAGCAATGTAAGCATTGTAGAACATGACAATAAGCATAAAATGAAGCCAAGCATACAAGACATGATCAAAATAGTAATATGCAAGGAGTCATGATCATATACAAGGCTTTTAAGCTACACCACATAAACAAGAGGCTCTTAGGCCACACCATCTTAAAGTAGGCTAGTGAGAGGTCCCCCTATATGGTGGCTCTCACTTGCTTTCCTCTAGGCATGATCTAAGAGCTCTCTTGGCTTAAGCATGCAAGAATGTGGGGTTAAAGATGGGGGTTAAAATAAAGAATAGCCTAAGTAGGCTAGGAGAGAGAAGAGAAAAGTGGAGAAAGATACAAATGTAAAAGGGATACCACCTTTTGCCTTCAACACACTTGTAGTATTCAAGGGATGCTTTGATGGGAGCTTGAGTGACTTCAAGAAGGCTTATAGGGCTAGTAGGGAGTGTTTGATGGTGTATAAGGCTTTATATGTGAAGAATATAGGCTTGGGAATGATGGAACCTAAGCTAAGTGTTGGAGGGATGAAGTGTGTATAGAGGTTCGCAGTTCTTGAGTGACTTCAGCAGGGCTTCGCATCAGAAATTGGAGTTAGAATATGCAAAGGGTGGTCTAGTATTTATAGAGATTCTGGAACAGGCCTAGCGCATATACTACATGCGCCTAGCCAAAATTTGGCCGTGCGCATGTAGGACATGCGCAGGTACTGTTCTATTGCCAAAATGACACGTGGCACCCCATGTACTGGATAAATCTCGACTGTTAATCGAAAGTTGGTTGATCTGATCAAAATTTGAGCGTATGTAGCATACGCTCCATCGCCGAGAAGGTTCATCCAAATTTTGCCTCAATAATTGAGTCAATCAAGAAGGTTACGGGGGAATCGGTCGCACTCGGGATGTTCTCCCAGAGCTTCCGGTGAACTTTCATGTTTTTGAAAAGTTTGAATTGTGTTCGGAAGCATGGGATATTGTCTCGGGAAGCGTGCATAAAAGGAAATCTTTGCGGAGCGTTTGTGATATGCTCCGTGGGTGTTCGAAAGTGGCCGTTTTTGTGTTGTGTGATCGAGATCTTCAGGAAGCGATCCTTTCGATCGGACCGTACCGATGGAAAGTACTCTGAAAATACTTTCGAGAATTCCCAGATTTACGCATTTCTCAAGTCATTTGACGGTGCGTTTTGATTAGGAAAACGGAGAAAAAGCCAACATTAGCGGAGCGTCTGCGAGACGCTCCAGGGGTTACTGAAAGTTATAGTTTTTGCATCGTACGATGGAAGGCTTCAGGAAGCGATCTATTCGATCGAGCTATATCGATGGAAAGATCTATGGACGAGCTTTCGAGAATTTCTTGATTTACACATTTCTCAAGTCAGTTGACGGTGCGTTATAACTAGGGAATCGGGGGAAAAGACAATTTAGGCGGAGTGTCTACGAGACACTCCAAGAAACTTTTATCAAGTTGTGTGAACTTAGTGTCGTAGGGTCCTCCTTGGGTTAAACAAGGGCGTGTGGTGAAACCCTCTGCTCAAAATCCCAAGGCCGGTGCTGTTTCGGGGTATATTTGGGCTTCTAGGGGTAAAACGGTCATTTTGACCTGGGTTGGCTGGAAATGGTCAGGAATGGTTTAGTGTGTTGTGTTAAGTGTGTAGGGTTGTTCAAGGATGGTTTTGGGAGAGTCTTTTACCGTTCAGCGGGGTTTGTGCCGTGCTGAAGCGCTTAGGGACAAAACAGTCATTTTGATTAGAGTGGGCCGGAATAGGACCGGATTTGGACCAAATGGCGTGCGGGGGACTCCTAATGGCTTAACAACATTTTGGAATGATGGACTTATCGTTTTAAGGGATTTTGAACTTTCTCAAAACGTGCCTAGAGGCCCAAAGGGTAGGTTTAGTCATTTTTCACCGAGTCGGGCTAGCAGGCACCGGTGTTGACCTAGGTGTTGGTTCCCGAGACCGCCCGGTCTCGGAAAACTACCTGTGCAGTATTGGTCTCCAAAAATGCCCGTTCTTAGAGAACTAACTGTAGAGGTGGTGTTGGTTCCTGAGAACGCCTGGTCCCAGAAAGCTACCTGGAAGGGTGTGTTGGTCTTTGAGAACGCCCGGTCTCGGAGAACTACCAAATGACGGACATTCTACGTTGGCGGGCTAGCAGGCACCAGAAGTGAAAGGTCTGGAATTTGATGAGGTGTTGGTCCCCGAGATCGCCCGATCCCGAGAAGCTACCTGGATGGCGTTGGTTTTCTGGACCGCCCGGTCCAAAAAGCTGCCTGAAATAATGGTGCTTAGGGCTCCAGTGGGTCCTTGTAGGCCCAAGAAGCGACCAGTTGGTTGGATTGGAGATTGTAAGGCTCATCTTGAACCTGCATGTGTTGTGATGTTGGAAAACTTAGCCCGGTCGGGTCGGAGATTGCTGAGCGGGCAAAAATGGGGTGCTTACAATAACTTTTATTTCAATTTCAATCCACTTTTCAAAAACTTCAATCAATTCAAGGTTTTCATCTCAAACTCCTTCAAAGACTTCCATGTTTCACATATTTTTCAAAACTTGTATCATGCACCATTCATCGAAAAAGTGATGACTAAACCCCTTCTTCAAAATTCTAAAGTGGATATTAAGTGGATGATGGTAACCGGTTATTCTAGTGAGTAAACAAAGGGTGATTAGACATGTACGTACCGAAAGGGCGGGGTAGGGTGATGATCTTAGGATATCTTCTCTACATGTAACCAACGCCTAGACCATAGATTTCTGTCTTCGAAAGACCAAATGGAGTTATTTTTCAAAACATGGCTTAAAACTTTCCAAATGTTGCCAAACAACCTATCATCTCCAAAACCCTTTCTCAAGGGAGTTTTTCAAAACCTTTTTCAAAAACCCTAAATTTTTTCTTCGAATTAATACTTAGTTTTAAGTGACCTAATTCACCGTAATCAAGTTAGGTGGCGACTCCTATTTTTCTACGAAGCCCTTAATCAAATCAATCTTCAATTCAAACCTAGTCGCACTTATCCTTCTAGAAGGACGAATTCTAGTGACAGAGTTTCGTACTTTTGGGTCTCCGAGCCGAAAGGACCTTGGACTTGGACACTCAAAAATCGAGGCAGGACAACAATCAATTAGTTCCTTCTTCCTGAAATCTTGGCTTCTCGTTTCAAACAACGTCCAACGCATCAATTAAAATGAGGAAGAACTAATGTTATCTCATTTCATTGGTAGAATTTCAAAAATTGAAATCATGTATTTTTTTTTCCCGTTAAAATAGCAATCAAACAAAATTAACAGCCTGTTTGGGATCATTTTTCTTCCTTTCCTTATTTGCTTTCTAATTTAAAAGGAAAGAGAAAAAAAAAGAGAAGAAAACAAGAGAAAATTGTTTCTCTTAACACTTTCCTCCCATTCTGTTTCTCTTTTGTTTTTCCAATAATTATCCTATTATTTTAAACAAGAAAAAATAGTTTTTTTTCCACTCACATCTCATTTTCTTTGCAAAACTTTGAAAATAAAAGAAATTACTTTACTATATTTACCTTATCATTTCCTTTCCATTTTCCTTTCACGGGTCTCAAACGTAATCTAAATGGAATTAGTAGAATCGTCACATCTCGGAATGTATGAATTGCCCGTTGGCAATATATATATATGCAAAAATATATTATCTTCTAATCTTTAACGAATTAAAATTTTAGCTGAAACATAATTAATGCATAAATTTATACAGTTTGTAACGTATTGAAGACATTTTAAATATAACTGGTAGGTTGGGACGTGATAGTTTCTGTAATTTTTTTTTCAAAAGTAAGCTTGATTGGTTTCATATTTTGAAAAACATTTCAGTACTTTCTTCCATTTTGTAATCTATCCAGTGATTTAATATTAATTGTAGCTTAAATATGAAATAGAATTTTTTTTTATAGAATTTTCATATATAATAATAATGTGGCCGTTTGTGCTCCTTTCTTTTTTTTTTTTTTTGCTACTCAAGCCTTCAGGCCAAGTTTTTGTGCATTTCGACTAATTTTGAAATTTGTATAGTCTTCATATTCTACATAAATTAGATAATTATTATGTCAAAAATTTTAAAAAAACTCTTGTGCTTGGCAAGAGTAAAAAATATTTACTCTTTTGTTTGATAATTTAAAAAATATTACTGTTATCTCATTCCGTAAAATAAAAATTTAAAAAAAAAAAAACAAAAGGTGGCGGCTTCAAACAGTTTGATTCAATCCTAAAACCTTGGGGTCTCTCCTTTGGGCGTGGTTTTGCTGCTGTCGCTCGAGATGCTGTTACATCCGGTTGATGTGCTGTCTTCGTTCACAGTAAGCCACATGTTCAGTGGGCCATATAAACAATATTGATAATGAAACAAAGAAAAGGGACGTTACATACTGTGTAGGGATGACATGGGTTAGGCTGGGGATCTCCATCTCTGTCTTCACTTAAAACATTAACCTTCATTCTCGCTTTCATTCTTACTTGAATGAAGACGGGAATCTCTATTTCTGCCTCTACGGATACAATGCTACCTCTATTTTCGCCTCCACTCTCACTCCACCTTCATTCTTGCCTAGAGCCCAAATCCAAGCCCAAGTACCAAGCCTAAATTTTATAAACTACTAATTTTTAAAAATTTTATATTTATTCCACAACAAAATAAAAAATAAAAAAAAAGAAACATAGAAGGAAGTAAATAAATACAATTTTTAATAGAAAATAAAAAAATTACTTGTATAAAAAAAATAATAAAAAAATTAAAAGAAAGAACCGGGGTGGGAACGGATTGGAAGGAGCAGGAGAAAATCTTGATCTATCTCCGCCTCTATACTCATATAAATTTTTATTTTAATCTCTATTTTTACCTCTATTTTCGTTTTAAATTTTTCATACTCTCTCCAAACGAGACGAGTACAGTCGGATCTCTAATTTTTTTTTTTTTTTTCCGATCTCTCGTACTGTGAACTCCTCATTTAATAAATCTCTCTTCTCTCTCCACATTTAATTCTCTCTCTTTTTTGACTCGCCAGTCAAGGCCCCATCAGCTTTCTTTGCTTCCCCAGTAACTTTTATGCATACACATTTGTACCTATTTATATATTCATAGTTTTTTGACAGAAGGAAAAATTCAATCTAAAGGTGCAATCCATATTCAAGAGGAACTAGAAAACAAGATTAAGTTTGAGCAAGAATATAAATCTAATTTGGCTCGGCAGTTGAAGAGGAGAGACGAATCAAATATGGAGCTTTTGTTTAGTGTTCTCCAAGAACTGGGAGAGACCATAAAAAAGTTGAAAGTTAATGAGAAAATTTTCAGCTATACAACTGCAGGAATTGTAGAAAAAGTTGCAAGTCAATCCGTGATTGCTTGAACAAGCCTGCATCTGATCTGAGTGATTGAAGAGTACAAAAAAAAAAAAAAAAAATGAAATTGCAGGAGCTAGAGAGGGAAAACATGGAGCTTTTGTTCAAGCTTTAGGACTTCAAGAAATATTGCATGAAATGACGCACGCAGTGGAGCCAAAAAATTCATTCAAGAGGCGCACCATTGGTCATAACAATTTTTTTTTTTTTTTGTGTATAATGAATAATATGACACTTAGCTTTCATACATATATATAACGTATACAAATTCACATATATGAATTGGCTTTAAAGCAAAATAAATATTTAAAGGAGCATTTTATAAAGTTTTAGTAGGTAAAATTTAAAAAAAGATCTTAAAATTGTAGGTAAAAATAGAATATTTAAGAATTTGAGGGGGCATTTATAAAATTTTAAAGAAAACAATTTGAAAACATTTCTTAAAACTATAGGAAAAAAATATTTAGAAATTTGAGAGGGGGCATTCTAATTTTTTAGGAATTATATTAAAAAGAACTTAAAAAAACTATAAATAAAAATATAATTTTTAAAATTTGAGAGGGCCACGTACCCCTTGTTGGCCCAAAAGGCAATCCAAAAGGAGGGTGAATTGGGTTTTTGAAAAATTAATACAATTAAGATTAATTAAAATCTAATCTAATCAATAGAACAGTGATTCAAGATAGATAAAATGTAATGTAATCAATAAAAAAATGAAAACAGAGCAATAGAAAGCACTCCAAGAATTACCGAGGTTCAACCACAATTCGTGGTCTATGTCCTCATCCCAAGATCCTCTTGAAATCTTCTTCCAC
The DNA here is from genome assembly GCA_033060915.1 of Euryodendron excelsum. Lineage (NCBI taxonomy): Eukaryota > Viridiplantae > Streptophyta > Magnoliopsida > Ericales > Pentaphylacaceae > Euryodendron > Euryodendron excelsum. Next base: position 3,442,159 of record CM065395.1, read on the forward strand.
TATGCAATCTCCAATTACAAAGTAGGTGCTGATTTTCCAAGTGATCAGCTCACTTTTACACAATAACTTCTTCCCAAGTTCTTTCAGCTATCGAGTAGTTTTGTCCAAGATCCACTTCAACTTACAAGAGCTTTTCTTTTACAAGAGAATTTTCAAACTCTCACTTACAAGTATATGAAGCTTATACAAATGGAATACAAACTCTCTATCAAGAGTGGATAGGAAAATAATAGCTCACTTAATGCCAAAATGAAGACAAAAGGAATGTTTAGATTTTTCTTAGTTTGATCAGTCAGTTAATTTTTTTTTCTTGTCTCTCTTGTATATAAATGCAGTTGGAAACTTGTATATAAACTCATATATTGATTTCGTCTATTAGTGATTGTTGGGGGTTCATTTAATGCAAGTTCAATTCGTTATAACGTTAGAAAAACTAGTCGTTAGTCCCCAAGTATTGACACTTGATCTCATGTATCGACACATCCAGCTTACATTTTTTAGATGTTGTTCACTGTCTCCATGTGTCAACACATCAACTCCGTGTGTCTACACTTGATCATGTTGTCTTCAAACTTTGGCATATGTCCTCATGTGTCGACTCTTCATTTTTATGTGTTGACACATTACCTAGAAATCTTAATTCATCCTTCCATTGATCAAGTTTAGCTATAACAATACAATAAGGTCTTCAAGGAGTCTTTTCTTTGGGGTAGTATAATAGATTGAGATCTTCAATCCATCAAAGCTATCTTTCATTCAATTTGGATTGAATTTCCTTCTTGATAGTCATATCTTTTTTGTTTCCAAGCTACCAGAACTCCTCTCCAGTAATATCGAGCTCTTCTTCTTTGTTGCCAAGTTCTTTCCATCTGCTGCTAATGGCTTTTTCATCCATGTAGAACTTCATATTCATGATGCCTCATTACCGAGCTCTTTCTTTGCGCTACTAATCATTCTTTCTTCTTTAGGATCACTTCAATGAGTCTTTTATAAGCTTGATGAAATCTACTCTTCAACATCTTCAATTTCTTTAAACACATATCATCTTCACATCCCAAATAAAGTCCTCACTTAGATTCTTTGTAGAGATTTTGCAATTATGATGAATTTTCTTTTCGAACACCCTCAAGCTCTTCGAATTCAAGTCAACTTCATTGAGTCTATACACACTTGATGAAATCTACTTTTGAACACCTTCAATCTCTTCAAAAGCAAATCATTTGATTGAAGTTGGAATGTTATTGCTCTGTTTGGTGCATTACATGACTCTTAGAGTACACTGCTTGACTTGGTTTGTTGTGCATCCACTTTGACATGTATTAGACATTAAGTTAAAACCTTTAAGTCTAAATTATAATCTTTATTAATTTACACACTAAGTGAATATATTAGTAAAATAATACAAGATTTAGTTATCATCAAAATCAATATGGGAATCAACTTTGAGTCAACAATCTCTCCCTTTTTGATGATGAAAAAACCTTTGCAAATAAAATTTATATAAGATTAAATGAAATAAACAAGATTAGATTGCATACCAGTAAAGAACTCCTCCTTTGTTTTATAATTAGGCAACTGAAAGTCTTTTAAAAAACAACTCTCAGGGAGTTTCTATCAGTTAATTTCAAAACAAATTCAGAGAAATAAAATTATTTATCATGTTACTCCTCCTAAGAATATGCTTTATATAGAATGGCGTTCATTCATTAATTATTACTCATTTCAATCATTTCATGTTATTTCCATTGTCATATACAACCAATTCATCAAACACTCATTCTTCTCTCCTTTTTGTCAACTCATCAAAAAGAGAGAAAAAATGTATAGCAGAGACACGTACAATAGCAAAAAATTGTATAACAAAATAAATGGTATAACTAGGAAAGCAAACAAAGCAATCAATCAACAAGGCCTTAAATTGGCAAAATAACAGAGTTATATTTCATTCAAAAAGTATTACAAAAGATTTGACAATTGTTATTCATAAAATGTGTAACAGAAAGATTCCACGTAAATGCAATATGATGGGGCAAGAGAGAATGTGAGATGGATAAGGAAAGGATAAGGAAAGAAAGGTATGGGTAGATAGGATAAGGAAGGAAAAGACTAGTGAGCATCAGATTCGGTGGCCGAAGAGTCTTCTTCTTTAGCATTTTCTTCCTCTTCTCTGGTTTCTTCTTTTTCCTGCTCTTCTTCCTCATTATCTTCACTTTCTTCATCGACTTCTTCTTCCTCTTCTTCACCTTCTTCTTCTTCTTCTAAGATATTGCCTTTCCCATTTCTCAACATTTGTACTTTCTTTTTGAGTTCTCTTACATTCCTTTCGATTAACATTATCTTTGTGGCTGCAATATTTACCTTTTTATTCAACTTGTCCAAAGATTCCATTATTTGATCCATAAAAGTGGTCAAATCCCTTGTACTTTCTTTAATTTCAGAATTTAAACTTCTTTTTATGCTTCTCTGGCTAGAGCTGCTCCTAGATGGAGCCTTTCCATTTGAAGTACTATCTCCTTTAGTTTTCTTTGGAGTCCACTTGTTGTTCTTTAAAGTATATCCCATTCGTTTGAGTGTCTTTTCATTATACTCAGCACGACTTGCTTTGGGGTTTCTCTTCTACTCATTGCTCAAATCAATTTCCAAATGCTTAAAAACTTTAGTTAAGAAAATTCTATAAGGCAAACTAATTCTAGAAACTGTAGCCTTATACATACGGTCCAGAATAAATAGAGGCAAATCAATCCTTGAATCAGTCAAATATGCCCATAAGAAAAACAACTCCTTCTCACAAACATATTCATACTTTTCAGTTTTAAAAGTAAAAATAGTGCAGGTAAAGTAA